>WAAF01014802.1:0-30358 GCA_013400475.1 Tricholaema leucomelas | reverse complement strand
GGCAGGGGACACCCAAACCATCACAGAGGTGTTAGTCAGTAGCTGGCTGAACATGAGCCAGCAGTGTACTCAGGTGGCCAAGAAGGCCAAAGGCATCCTGACCTGTACCAGGAATAGTGTGGCCAGCAGGACCAGGGAAGTGATTGTGCCCCTGTACTCAACACTAGTGAGACCACGCCTCAAGTACTGTGCTCAGTTTTGGGCCTCTCGCTACAAGAAGGACATTGACATCCTCAAGTGAGTCCAGAGAAGGGCAGCAAAGCTGGAGAACAGGCCTCTAGTGGCTGAGAGACCTGGGGTTGTTTAGCCTGGAGGAGGGTGAGGGGAGACCTCATTGCTCTCTACAGCTACCTGAAAGGAGGTAGTGAGGTAAGTGTTGTTCTTTTCTCCCTAGTAGCAAGTGACAGAAGGAGAAAAAAAAAGGCCTCACATTACACTGTATAGATTGGATATTAGGAAGAATTTCCTTACTGAATGCGTGGTCAGACACTGGCACAGCCTGCCCAGGGCGGTGGTGGAGTCACCATCCCTGTAGGTGTTCAAAAAAGGTGTAGACATGGCACCTCAGGACACGGTTTACTAGCCACAGCGGTCTTAGGTCAACGTTTGGACTTTATGATCTAAGAAATCTTTTCCAACCAAAACAATTTTATGATTCTGTGATCTTTCTTATAGTCCCTCTTAAATACTGAAAGGCTGCAAGTGTGTCCCTGAAGTCATCTCTAAGCTGAACAACCTCAACACACTCAGCCTTTCTTAGTGGAGAGGTGTTCTAGCCCTCTGATCATTTTTGTGCCTCTTCTCTGGACCCAGTCAAGCAGGTCCAGGTCTTTCTTGTGCTCAGGACTCCAGTGCTGGCGATGGTATTGCAGGTGGAGTTTCACCAGAGCAGAGAGGGAGGATCACCTCCCTTGACCTGCTGGGCATCCTTCTTTAGATGATCTATAGTCTGGAATATGCTATCCAGAAGCCTGCTGGAGCCTACAAATCAAATCACAGAATTAACCAGGTTGGAAAAGACCTCTAGGATCATCCAGTCCAACCTATCACCTGACCTTTCTAATTAACTAAACTGTGGCACTAAGTGCCTCATCCAGCCTCCTTTTAAACACCTCCAGGGATGGTGACTCCACCACCTACAATGGCTCTTTCTATGAAGAATTTCTTCCTAATATCCAGCCTAAACCTGCCCTGGTGCAATTTCAGACTGTGTCCTCTTGTTCTGTCACTGGCTGCCTGGGAGAAGAGACCAAGCCCTGCCTGGCTACAACCTCCTTTCAGGTACGAAGGGATGAAAAGTGATATTGCTGCTCTAGCTCAAGTGACATGTTAAAACAGGGAAGTGAACATAGACCTTGCCAGACAGAAGGAGGCACTTCAATGGTATCCCCCACACATGATCCCATGGAGACTGTGCCATATTCTGCTTGCCAGATGTGTCAGTCACAGCTGCACAAGGACTTCACCTGGATGAGTGCTAAGCCAGACAGACCATGCTGTTACAACTGCAGTTGCACACCATGTTGTGGCAGTCCTGGCCATAAGGGGCAGCAAAGCCCGGATCTGTAGCAAGGTATTTGTCTTTTCCTGGAAGTGTACTATGTAAATTGTGCCCCTCAGTGTCACAGGTCCCTGCTGTACTATGTAGAAAGCTAACATTTTTCCCAAAGGTAGCTAAGGATGCAGAGCAGACCCTACCAGCAGACTGTCCCACTTTAGTGGGCAAGAAACTCGGCTCAGCAAAGACCTGGAGAGTGTGGAACTCAAGAACTATTGCAGAACAGAGCAGTGGGTCCAGGTTAATGAGTAAACAACAGGGGGAAATGTTACAATGCAGCAGGTAACTATTTGCCTGGCTTTTATAGGCTAATGTTAAGGAGGTTCATACCCTCCCAGACACCCTCCCTAATTCACAACAGGATCCAGAACCAGGTTTCTGTGTCTCCAATAAAGGTTAACATCTCTTGCAGAAAAAGTAACCTGGGCAATTACCTCCTTCATAGAATTGTAGAATGGTAAAGGTTGGAAGGGACCTCTGAAGATAATCAAGTGGAATCCCCATGCCAGAGCAGGATCACCTAGGGCAGGTCATACACAAATGCATCCAGACTGGTCTTGAAAGTCTCAAGAGGAGACTCTACAGTCTCTCTGGGCAGCCTGTTCCAGTGGTCTGTCACCCTTACAGTAAAGAATTTTTTCCTCATGTTGAGGTAGAACTTCCTATGTTCCAGTTTGCATTCATCACCCCTTGTTCTAGTACAGGACACCACTGAAAAGAAGACAGGTACCTTCTCCTCTCGCTCTTCTCTTTTCCAGACTAAACAGCCTGAGGTCTCAGCCTTTCCTCGTAAGAGAGCTGTTCCAGTCCCTTAATTATCCGTGTAGCCCTCTGTTGGATGCTCTCTAATACATCTCTGTCCCTCTTGAACTGGGGAACCCAGAACTGGACCCAATACTCCAGATGTGGTCTCAGCAGGGCAGAGTAGAGGAGAAAGAGAACCTTCCTCAATCTGCTGGACACTTTTTAATGCACCCCTAGACTACCATTTGCTGCCTTGGCCACAAGGGCACATTGCTGTCCCAACAATACCTTACTGTCAATCAGGGCTCCAAGCTGCTTCTCCATGAAGCTGCTTTCCAGCAGGTACCCCTTGTACTGGTCCACACCTTTGACTGATTCTAGAATCTCTATCCTGCTACAGACCTCTCATAGGCACTGCCATTGTCTTAAGCCCAGCCCCTGAGCCCAACATGCCCTCTACCCGACTCAGTCCCTGCATATCCGCCCGCAGGCTGGGCTCCAGCCTGTGCTCCACTCACCCAGCTCAGACTCCACAACAGGGAAGAGAGTTCAGCCTTCAGGGCAGAGTGATGGTGGCCAAGCCATCTGTGGTCCCCGTCATGAATTGAGTTGAACCTGCTGCTTTTATTCATGCCATGCTGCAGTCATGCAGGTTCAAAATTGAAAGTGCTAACTGGAGCAAGGTGTTATGGGGCTTGAAGTTCAGATTGCAACATGGGAGGCTTCCTATTCTGGTTGCTGTTTCTGGGTTCTGGCTTCTTGGGTGTTGGCTCTTTCCTGAATGACAGTGGATCGAGTGGGAGTTGGATAGCTGCTGATTTGGTTTTCTGGTTTATGCTGGCTTCACTGTATTTTACTGAGCTGCTTCTGCAAATAGGCTAAGCTACAGTAATCATGCATTGCATTATTAGATCAATAGGATTATTAGCTAAGGTAATTATGCATTGTGATTATTATATCTCATCTTATATTAAATTCTTATCTTACCTCTTTATCTCAACCGAGTTGTGTGTGTTACACTCCCCTGTGGTGGGGAGCAGGCAAGTTAGCCCTCATGCTAAACCATTACACCACCCCAGATGAAACAGTCAGGCATTGCCAGTGCTCAAGTCTGCAAATGTCCCATGTTAGGGACAACACTCCAGGGCAAGGAGAGATCATTTTTGCTTCTCTCCTCCCAGGAGAAAGAAAGGCAAGAGGAAGAAAATAACTAAGAGCCTTCATATCTTCAGTCCCACCACAATGATGAGGTTGGGCTTCTGATCCTCTCCCTGGGCAGTACAGGGAGGCTAACGGCACCGTGGTTTGAACACAGAGACCTGCTATTTACCTTGAGCAAGAGACTTGAATCGCAGTGTGCAGTTCATTGGCAGCAGCTTGCAAGGAGGCAGAATGGAGTCCTGGCTGGGACTGTGCTTTGACAAGAAAATAGATCCTTCTGTGGCAAGAGCTTCTGCTTCAGCAGCAGACTGCCCTGCTCAGCCAGAGCAGCTGCGTGGACCTCTGCTGGCAGCCAACTCTAGGATTATGGTTTATTGCTTAATCCCAATACTCCACTCTGCAGAAGGCACTAGGGAAACGCAGCCTAAACCCTACTCTTTCACCTGCTTGTAGCAGCTCCAAGACAGCCACATAGCTGAAACCCAGAGCTAGCACTTGCTATAGTGAGGATTTACACAGCTTGCGATTTATGGGAGCGAATTAACTGCAAGGCCATCTGTCCCTGCCCAGACCATGCCTGCCCCATCCCTTGCTGGAACAATTCCTGCTCCTTGAGAGGCTGAATATCAAATTACTTACTTTTTAATTTATTTTTTTTTTTTAAATGGGAGCCTTACAGGTGGTGGAGCAAACGACAGCAAACCTCTCAGCAGCATCTGCTGGCCAGCAGTGCCCCACCATGCAGGCAGGACAGATGCTAGCTGGGTGCCTGTATGTAGTCTGATCCTAGACCCACATGGGACAGCTGCCTGGGGTCTGCCAGCCTATTTGGCCACCCTGCTGCTCTGGTGTTTTGCCCAGCCTCAGCTGGCTCCCTATGGGACAGGAATTTAGAAATGGGCCTGTGAAAACGAAGTGCAGGATTTTAACTCTTTAGCCTGGGGTTCTCTTTTCCCTGAAGAGCTGCATCCCTCTCCTCCCGGCCCATAGAAGAGGGATCACAGGAGCAGCACCTCTTACCCAGGCTTGCAGCATGGGGCTTAGCATGTGTCTGCTGTTCTGCAAAAGAGGCAAAATGCTGATTTAGGGAAAATTTCCCATTCTTCAGTGGCTGTACTTGAGGCTTCCTGAAGAGCAATAGTGGGGGTGGGCTGGTGAGGGAGGACAAGCTGTGCTGACATAGATGTACTGTGGCAGCAGTAGTGACAATGCCCACATGCAGCCTCTACCAACAGCTCCCTCCTGAGGCTGTGGGACAGGGAGAACACCATGTCAGAGACAACTTTTGGCAGGCCAGCTTTCCCACTCCCCCTGAACTGCAGAGCCTGAGCCAGACTGCCCAACAGCATGGCACTGATGTGTGCCCCAACACGGAGTGAGCCACTACATGTGTTTTAGTTATATACCCTTCCCAAATACCCACCCAAACGCCATCCACAAGCATCACCTTGAATGGGGGTTACTGCCTGAGCATACTGATGTCCAGCCATGGCCTTAAGTCTTTTTGAGCAGCAGTTACCATCCCGTGGTATCATGTCATTCTCTCAGCAGTCAAGAAGGAGCCAGGACAATCATCAGCTGAGCAATGACATTCACAACACTGCTGAAACCACTAGGACAGCAAAGGAAAAAAAAATGTGGTTATTAGCAATGCAAATAAAATGAGTGGCTGACAATAACCAAACAAAAATTACATGGGTATCACTGGGCAAAACCAAAATGTCACACTACAGCCTCTCTGGCCTCCCAGCATTTCTTGCCTTGGGCAACCTTTTCCAGCAATCACTGGTATTTATCAGGAAAAAAAGATACAGTTACTACATTGGGTTTTTTCAAATAATTGAGTAATCTTTTAAGTGCCTCTGAGATCACTTGCTGTAATTAAAGACAGAAGATGAAGGAGTGATGTACAGGAGCACTGGAGGACTTTAAAAATGGATTTGTCCTTGACTGGCTCTCCTGCACATTTATATAATGATTATCCCACATTAATACGACCAAATAGATAAAAGGAGAAAATAGTAAGAGCTTGGTTGCATTATTTTTCTTCCAGGCCAATAATAATCTATCACCAGCTGGAGGAATATGCCTGTGACTATCAAGCAGGAGCAACCATGTGCTGCCAAGTGCAGGACCCCACTGCCTCCCGCTGTGGGCAATATACACTCACAGATCCTGCAGCAATGTGGCAGATAAATGAGTTACAAATGTGTATAAAATGCGCAAACTTCCATCAGTGCTGGGAGAAACAACTGCAACACTGGGAGCTTACTTTATGACCATTGATCTTCTCAGCTTTGGAAATAAGACTCCCCTAGTGGAGAGACAGAGGCAGAAGGGTTGCTGGAAAGTAATAACCATCAACAAAACATCTGTAAGGCCTATAAGCACTGTTTTGTCTTCTACACAAACTATACACCCTGGCATACCTGTGTCATATCTTGGAATTTAGCTCCCCATTTCACAGCCCTAATCTAAATAAAAACATGCCCAAAGCAGGAAAAAATGAGATAGTGAGAGAGCTGGAGCTGGTGCTGCTCCCTTCTTCCCACGGCGCTAAGCCTCTGGATGATGTCTGTCCTAGGCTGGAGCAGCCTCACACCCCCTGGGGCACCCTCCAGGCTGACCAGAGAGGCTGCAGTCTGATGGGAAGCTCTCCTTGCAAGCTTGCTCCCCTCCCTTTCCTGGCAGGGCATCTGATGCCCTCCAAGTCAGCTGCGCTATTGCCAGACTGCAAAACTTTGTCAGCTCGTAAAAGTTTACAGTGCAGGTAGTTTTACGCCTCCAACTAAGCACTTGACCAACTGGCAGTTCCCTCTGGTGGGAGGCAAAACAGATTTCCCGGGTCAGGTGTGTTTGTGCAGCCCTGCTGGTTTATAAGGCTGCCAAAAGCCTCTCACAGAGCCCTGACTGCAGAAGGTGGCAATGCAACAGCCAGTTCACAGCAAGACCCAAGCCAAGACACGCTGCCAGCTCTGTTTTTCCTCCAGGCCTCACTGCATGTCCTGCTCAGAAGGTGCCTGAGGTTCTGCTCCAGCTGGGACAGCCACACCAGCAAGGCACAGCCCTGAGAGGAAGATCTGGCTTGGAGTCTCCACTGGCCTCTGAGAGCCAAACAGGTGGGTCTGAGAAGTCATTGTCCAGGTCTTGTCCTTCCCTGCAGGGACTGATGCCATTAAACAAAAATAATTAAAGCTCACTGAAAGTACATTATATTAACGGCAAAAGAAGGGGCAAGGACTACCTCCACTCCTATTAATGGAGAGGGGAATATAGTAACAGATGAGGAAAAGGCAGAGGTACTTAACACCTTCTTTGCCTCAATCTTCACTAGTGGGACAGGTTGTCTCCAGGACAACTGGCCTCCTGAGCTGGCAGATGGAGTCAGGGACCAGCATAGTCTCTCTGTAATCCAGGAGGAAGCAGTAAGGGACCTGCTGAGCCACTTGGATCCTCACAAGTCCATGGGACCACACGGCATCCATCCTAGGGTGCTAAGAGAGCTGGCAAATGAGCTGGCCAAGCCACTCTCCATCATTTATCAACAGTCCTGGCTCACTGGAGAGGTCTCCAAAGACTGGAAGCTGCCAATGTGATGCCCATCCACAAGAAGGACCAGAAGGAGGAACTGGAAAACTACAGACCTGTTTAACTCTTCTCCCCAAGCTGAGGCATATAGAATCATAGAATCACCTCAGCTTGGGGAGAAGAGTTAAAAACTCATTCTTCTCTGCCAAAATAACCCCAAAGTCTTCCGCGTTATTCTCTTTGTAAGGAAGGAAGTCCATTAGTAGTAAAGAACTGCAGTAGAAACTAGTCCAGCCTGATGTGAACTTACAGTATTCAGAAATCATCACCACTGTCATTCACACTGCTTTGCTCAGTGCCAGTGCCCACCTCTCCCATCTGCCAGTATCAAGCTTCCCTTTGCACCTCAGACTCCATGGGCCTCCTGGGACTAAGGCTCAGAATCACATTCGGATGAGCTCAGAAGAGCTAGACCAGATAACAAGGAAAAGGCTTCTGGCAGCAAACTTCACATAGAATGCGTATCAGTAAAAGGTAAATACGGGAGGCAGTAATTTTCAGAGCAGGGCTTTTTTAACAAGGACTAGTCAAAGTTCTGTAGCCCACCCCCACACCAGAGGACAGTTCCCTCGGCTGCCAGGGCGAGGGATTTGCACATCAGCTTGCACCCACGGCTTTTCTGCCCTTGCTTCATTAGTACTTTCCCCAGCTTCTCTCTGCCCTGCTCGCCCTTTTGCCACTTCATCACCACCACTCAAACCATTACAAAATAATAGCCAGCAAAATGTCAGCACCCACAAGTGCCCTGGCTGTAGACTGCTGTGATTTCAACTTCCTTAACAATCTTAATTTTCTTAGAACCATTTGGCAGTGGTGTTTCTGTTCAACTCTGAAGCAAAACCAAAGCCTCTGATACACAGGACCCTGTTGTTTTCATCTCACTTTGTTTTTCCAATTTCTGAAAAAGGATGGGCTTAACCAGGCCACACCAGCCCTAGCCTTGTGACAGCTGGCAACAAGTGGTTTGACAAGCCATAAGTGGCATATGAAAGATGGAAAGAAATTTCCTCTTTCTTTTTCTCACCTCATCTTGGCTTTGCATGAGTGGAAACAGAATAAGACTCCACTTGCTCAGCTGAAGCTGAAGTCTAGCATCTAAAACTGATTTCTTTGCCCTGAATAAGGACATTTTTGTCTTAGGGATGTTTCCAAGCAGAATGAACAGATCCAGTGTTCTAAACAAATGGATACAACCCAAGGAAAAAGAGAAGGGCAAGCTGTGTATTTAAACATGCCACTGTCCCATTAATTACTCTTGTGCCTTACTGCTCCTGCTTCCTTTCATCTCGGCATTTACTTCTTTAGGATGTATAAGAAGGATGCCACAAACTGACTGCTAGTGCCACAACTATGATGGCAAAAATCCCTCAAGTAACTCTACTGGAGTAGAAGAGCTGTCAAACGTACTATGGAATAAGATATTGCAACACAACACTCTTAGATTGGTATGGTTACTTCCACAGGCTTTTCAAATAGCAATAGTCACTAACAAACAAAACAAACAAAACCCCCACAAACCAAACAAAAAACTCCCACAGCAACAACAAAATAACAACCACCAAAAAAACAAAAAATCATCATAAACCCCAAAACAAGGCAACCCAAAGGTCAGAGAGCCAAAGTGTCTCCCAAGCTCTAAGACTGTTGGAAAAACCTCTGCTTATTCACAGGCCCCAGCTACCTCCAACAAAAGGTATAGTTATTTATGGGACACTGAAAAAACAAACAGGAACGTGAACTTCTGGATGAGTTGCCTTAACAGCAACTCTGTGCTTTGTGGTGCAGACAGAGAAACTGGAGAGATGAAGCAGGAAGATCATGTTACAATTTGTTACACATGGTACCTTTATTTCATTTCTGAGATGGTTCTAAAAACAACTGTGCTAGTTTGAAGCTAGCTAGAATGTTTTGGTAAGCAGAACAAGATCATAGACTGAGAAATGAAAACAATGGTGAGGTCTACTTTGCTCACAGTCTTGCTGAGATGTGTAAAGAAGAAAGGCAAAACAAAGATAAAGTCACTTTTGCTCTACACTTCGCTTGGGCATTTCGTTCTGGGCTGTGCTCTCAGCTCTTTACCTGCTGGGGAGCTCGGTCTGCTGGCTGAACTCCATCTTGCTTTCNAACACCCAAACCATCACAACAACATAACCTTCACTCTTCCACTCAGCAAAGGCATCCTTCCCAGCATTACTCTGTCTGAGCTTTTCAAGAAATAAACCAGAAACTTTGCTTTCATTCACAGAAATTATTCTGAAAAAGATCATTTTGTATTTTACAACACGTTTAATCTGGTGCATTGAGCAAACAGACAACAGCATTTTCTTCTAGAGAGGTGGTTAAAAACCAAGAACCCAGCCTGCAGCAGATGCTGCATGCTAACATCCATCATGTGCAGGCTCTGGTTGCTCTTCAGGAAATAAAACACCATCCTCCCCTGAGCTGTTTTTGCAGCCTGAGTAGTGAGTACCCTCTCCTCAAAGTCCTTGCTACTGTCAGCACTTCTGCTCTAGACTCACAGATGGTGGCAATGCAGCATCACATCATCGCTCACACATGAGGATCGAACAGAAGTAGCGCCCCACGGCCTGATCGCAGGAGGTGATTAGCGCAGCAGTTTGCATGAACACACCGCAGTTCTCCTCGGACAGGTACCTAATCTCCGCCTATTCAAGGTCTCCCTCGTTGTTAGCGCCGGATTATTTTTTTCAAGAAGATTGACAAGAAGCTTGCACTGGTCCCTGATTGCATGAAATGAAGCAAATTCCTGAGGAAAAAGCCATAGCATTATCTCTATCAGACCAGCCTGTATTTTCCCCAGCCCATTACTGTGCAATTCATCCACTGAGAGTTACACATCACTGCGCTCAGGCAGCACTGCAGGAGAAGGCTTTGGCAACTGCTGTGCCCAGCTCAAGCCGGTCTCTGCTCTGCAGTGATATTTAAAACCTCTTCTGAAGGCAACTGCACCAAAGGCTGCATTATTTCCATGGGCTACAGCACCATGAGTGGATGCAGTCACACAGCCTCAGAGCTACAAATCCCAATTTACCTACAAATTAGATATCCAGCTGGTGCCATCTGCCTGTCGGTGGTTACATATCACCCAGTCTCTACAGGAAGAGTCTGCAGTGTCTCCTCCGTGCTCAGGCTACTGCTTCTCACAACACAGTGTGTCTGGGCCATTAAAGTAGCACATGGCAGCAACTTGCTGGATGGTTAATTGCTCGGGAAGTGTCAGGACAGGGTGGTGCCCAAGAATAAGGCACCCATGATCTTCAGAACTTGCCCTACCCAAGGTCTCCTGAACTCCCTCAAACCCAGGAGCTTCTCAGAAAGATCAGGCCCAGAAATTTTATTTTCTTCTAGCAACAGCAAAATGCAACACACATACACACACCTCTAGCACACAAGTTCAGCGTGACCTGGCTGCAGCTTGTATTAACTGTATGTCACTTTGTTATGCACTCTGATGGCACCTGACTGCTGGAGTAATGTACTGCAAGGTGATCCATTGCTGTGCCACGGAGAAAAAGCCATTTGGCATTTCATTCATTTAGGGAGAGCTATTTCTTTCTAATCCACAGGACAGCAGCCACTGATGTATAAATATACAGCCCTTTGAAAGCTGCTGTTCTTCAGCAGCTATCAGGCTATAAATAATTTTAATAAATACTTCCAATATTTCATCATTTACCCTGAATTGTTCGCCTTAACCTCGATATCAAAATGCACATTAACACAAAGAGAGGCATTTTAAGACTAGACCGAGCAGGCAAATACATTAGTCATTATGATGAGAAATTAATTCTTCTCTGTCTAGATTATTTAAGAAAAAGTATAATCTTAAATTACAAGTCAAAATTCTATTTCATAGGCAAGTTTTAATCTACAGCATAGAGTCACAGCAATATTCAAGTTGAAAGGAACCCTGGGAGGCCATTTAGTCCTCTACTAGTCATCTAGTAGATAAGCATCACACTTAATAAAGCATAATCAGCTTCAGCAGATAAATAATTCTTGATTAACACACAGCACATTTCCTGTAAAATATTCTGTCCAGTGTGTGACATTACTCACATAGCAATAAAAATACAATTACAGATGAAGGCAACACAGACCTAGAGAGCGGAGAAAAATGACCTCACTGCTTTATACTGAGGATACTCCTAATGTAGTGGTTCACAAGGCACGCAAAATGACGCAGGAGTTGGTTTTTTTCCATTCTCTATTTCTACTAATAAACAATGCTGCCAATATTTTGCTAATTTATCTTGCTGAAAGAAAAAGGAGAGGCTCTCAGACATTCAGTAATACTTTGGGATGAAATGCTGCCAAGGCCAGATCCAATTGCTCAAAGCAGACTCTTCAGATGACCTGGAAGAGGCTTGGAGCCACAGCTCCCAATATCTCAGACCTAGGCAAAAGCAGCAATACAGTGCTGGATTATTACACAAAAATGCCAGGATTTAGTCTCCACACTCAATACAAACAGCGTGCAGAGACCATTTTACTAAGTCATCCACAAGTTTCCAGCAGGTAAGCAGTTGGGCAGCAGTGGAGTGGCAGTTGTGTGCAACTCGCTGCAAGAAGTGCAGAGACAGGGTGCCTCAGCCCCGCCAGGGGTGCAGAGCAAGAGGGCTCAAGGTCAAGGCACACAGCTTTCTGACAACTAAGAGGGCAACAACATCCCAGTCCCTGCTCTTCGCTATTTTATAAAGCAAAGCAAAGAGAAGCCCTTTAACTGTTCCCCTCTCTTCCTGTCAGACGGCATGACCCCTGCCATACCCCTGCTGCTTTCCTCACTGAGGACACAGTTCCTTTAGCCAAAGCTCCCAATAGCATCCTGAAGCCAGATCCAGCTGTCAGCAACTACAGTAGTAGTTAACTAATTTACTGAGCATTCTTAGCAGCAGACTCATGTCCTCCTGTTCTTCCCCTCACATTTGCTTTAGGAAAAGGAGTGTCCTTTCCCCAGGCACTGTTATGGTCAACTCTCCTCCACCTCTGCTTAGTCATGTCCTCTGCTCCAGTCATGGAACTTGGCTCTGACCAAGCAACATCAGCATTGTATCCCAGTTTGGAAAAGTAAACCACTTTCGTTCTCCCCAGGCTTCTCATGGAGAATACATGTTCAGGCTCCTCCATCACCTCATGTATTCCAAACATACTTTCAGCTGTTAAACTCTGCAAGGCAAAATCAAGGAGGAGAAAGCATCTGCTCAACAGAAAGTCCCAGGGAAAGTTGTGAGACAACTCCAACCACAGGAATTAAGGACTGTTCACAAACCAGTCTGGTCTACTAGACCAGAGATAATGATTTCTGGAAGCCATATACTAGTAATCTCTTCCCAGTGTCAACGTCCTGCAGTATCAGACAATGTAAATGTCTTCTTAGTGCTGAAGCAATCACAACATTGTGTGATCTTATTTCAGATTTCCCAAGGAGATGCAAGAAAAAACGCAGTGAGTGATGTATTCAAAGAGACAGCTCTACTTATACCTTCTTTCTATCCTCTGGGAGTAGTACATAATGAAGAAAATAGTAACAATAAAAGCAACAAATATGAAAGAGATAAAGGCTAATAACGATTTTCTGTTTCGGAAGAAGTGACATTCGGAACATGAGGCAGCCTCTTCTGGACACAGCAGCTCAGGAGTTTCAGGATCAGGGAAACCATTATTGTCAACTATTTCTCTGTAATGTTTCATAGAAGGCTTTGGTTCGTACTGATTTGCCACATAACTGTAGAGACCGTATTTAGGAGCAGTCTTGTCATTAAAAGAATAGACGAAATATCCTTGCAGGTTAACGTTATCCAGGGTGTAAGCTGTGAAAGAAAGCAAAGGGTTGAAGAAATGAATAAATGCCATTTTGGCATTCAAGAGCTGTTAATACCGCATGCCAGTATCTAGAGCAGGGGCAGTGGGATGTTAAACTCGCATCTGCACTTCTCTTCCCCAAAATAAGGTAAGTTACACATAAATGCGTGAAGTGCTTCCTGCAAAAAGTAAGACTCTGTCAGCCATTTTCAGACAGTGTGCTCTGCAAGTATCCTGCAATTCATTTCCTTGTGCTTGGTAAACACAGCTGTGAGTGCCTGACTGTGTTTAATGATCAGCATGGAGCTGTCATAAAAAGATGGCTCTCGGTTTTATGTAGAAAAGAATACAGGCTTTTGTTTTCCTGCACCTGGATTTCTGCAACCTATTTCTTTTCAATTCTACCTTGCAGTGCACCTCCTGATGAGGACAGCCAAACCCAAAAGACATCAAGCTGCATTTCTCACTACAGTAACACCAGTAAAAGGTGCACCCATGCTAAGGTCATGCACTGCAATATCACCAGTGCAAGCAGAAAGGTTATGCAAATCTTAGTCCTCTCTTGTTATTGACCTGAGTTTCTGATCCAAAATGACCTGTATTAGTCTTTACTGAGAATATGCCCACAATCCATACTGCTAACGTGGTTACTGGAAGAGGTCCAGCAGCTGGAGCATTAACCTTGAGCCATCAGTCCTGCTTGACTAACCCAATTAATCCACAGTAGTAAATGCAAACTGTAATATTTTGTCTTTCAAAATCACTATTTTTAACAAATTAAAGCAACACCTTCTCACAGATGAACACAGCATTGCTGAATTGTCACATGCCTCTGTAAATATTCCTTTCTGCAACCACGTGCAAGCCACTTAGCACTTCTAACCTACTTTTCATGTCTGAAATGAAACAATCTTTACCTACCCTTTTACAGAGTTGTTCCCCAGGACAATTAATTTGTGTTAGTACAACTGCATGTGGATTTAATGGTGTTACATAAACGGCTACCACTGTTCTTTGCTTTCAGTTGACAAAGTTGTAGTTAAATGGTGTACAAAGCACTTAAAAATATAGCCTCAGTCCAAAGGGTCCCATACTGTATTCTGGAGCCACTTGTCTGCACAACCCTGTTGGCTCCCCTGGAACAATGCAAGTGAGCAACACTATACACACAAATGCTGCACGTGCAGCCCCTGAAACCAGCTGGAGGAAGAAGGCAGAAAAGCAACTCTAAGGTGAAAGCACCCAGCTACCAAAGCCCCTCTCATTCTTCCCCAGCATGACACTGAGGAAAAAACCAGAAGATTTGTAATTCATGTCAGTTACTGGACAAGGTCTTGCAGAAAAACTGCAAGTTTTGGAAACACCTGAATCAGTCAGGTTGATAAGAATAAGAGCTTGCTCCCTGCATAAGGACAAGATGGACAAAAGCACAAGACCAGAAGAGGAGAAGGAAAGATAAGAAGCTGGTATTACAGGCACCAAGTACTGGAGGAGTGCAGGATGTCCAAAGCAGGAGAGTGATCTTTAGGGCAAGTATTATGGCTGATTTTTAGTGACATATGCATCCAGGACAAAGAAGGTGGAAAGATGGGAAAATATGGCTTACACGTGATAGTTAAACTGAAATTATACAATAATCATTTCCAGCTATTCCCAAGCTGGATAGAAGAAGGGACAAGGAAGTGGCTGCAGTACACTGGTCCCAGATCAGTGCGAGCAAAGCAGTTCTGTAAAAAGCAGGGATGTGCAGGTGTTCTGGCTAACAAGAGCTGGGCAAAAAGCCCATATCCATACCTACTTTGAAAGTAGGGCCCCCCAACACAAGGACATTGAACTGTTGGAGTAGGTCCAGAAGAGGGCCAAGAAGATGATCAGAAGGCTGGAGCACCTCCCCTATGGGGACAGGCTGTGACAATCAGGGATGTTCAGCCCTCAGAAAAGAAGGCTTTGAGGAGACCTTATGACAGCCTTCCAGTACCTGAAGGAGGCCCTACAAGAAAGCTGAAGAAGGGTTTTTTCCAAGGGCTTATAGTGATAGGATGAGGAGGAATGGCTTTAAGCTGGAAGATAATAGACTTAGGCTAGAAATTATTTACAGTGGGGGTGGTGTGATACTGGAACGGGTTGCCCAAGGAAGTTATGGATGTTCCCTCCCTGGACATGTTCAAGGTCAGGTTGGCTAGGGCCTTGAGCAACCTGATTTAGTGGAAGATGTCCTTGCCCATGGCAGTGGGGTTTAAACTAGGTAACCATTTTACGGTTCTATGAACAGAAGCATTGATAACATTGAAGTGGTAGGAAGGAGAAAAACAACAGAGGAAAGAAAGGATTGAAACTGTAAGCCCAAATACAGCCAAGACACCTTTTTTTTTTAACTAAAGACACAGAAAACATGCAGCCAGTGCCTACAAACCCCGGAAATCTTGGGCACCCGATGGAAAGAGGTGGAAACTGCAGAGGAGCAAGTTACAGCCAACACAGAGAGGACAGGATGACCTAGCAAATTATGGAACTGCCACAGCCATCTTTCACTATGTGCAAAAGAGTGGAATAGGTTATACAAGGCTCAATAAATAAGAATTACAGGAGATACATACGATTAATGCCGATCGCCTTAGCTTTATGGAAAATAAATCTTGTCAAACTATCTTGACATCTCTATTATGAGCTCAGTGGATCAATAAACGTAATGATGTTTGATGTAATATACTTAGATCTTCACAAGGCAACTGACTTGGTATTTTATGGCATTTGGATGAAGAAAATAGAATGTGACGAGGTCAAGGGAAGCCGATAATAAACAGATTTCAACTGGAACTATTAAGTCTAGAAATGTAACTGCAAGTAACTGTCACAGTAGGTGCATCTGCATCTCTACCATGGTCATGGAGATCAGCTTTTAGCAGTAAGAAATTCAGTGATCTTAAATGATCCTCGTGAAGTCTGCAAATGACACAAAGACTCAGGACATAATTTAGCTTAGTGTTGCAAGGTTTGCACAGGCAAGCTACTGCCATTTGAACATGACCAAATGTGAGAATGTCAAAGAACAAGTATGCTGTACTTCTCCAGAGGGAGGGCAGGAATCTGGACCTGAGTTTGAAATCTTAGTAGATAATCACAGTGTGCATAACCAACAAGCTGCCATGGCTAAAATGGCTGCTTGGATGTACCAAAGAGGAGTAAAAGAGTAAGAGCTTACATTTTATCTGCCTAAGACAGAGGTGTGGCTGTGGCAGGAACAGTGTCTCCAGGTCTAGGCTTACCCCTCTTAAGAAAAATGCTGACAAGTGGGACGAAGTTTAATAATTGGAAGGTTCTAAATGTTTTACAGCAAAGGACACATGAGCTTTGTCTGTGTTATTATCAAGGAGCTAAGGAAGAGATAGCTTGGTTTCTGTCTGTCAAAATACATGGTAATGTAGCCAGGTGGGGGTTGGTCTCTTCTCCCAGGCAACCAGCAACAGGACAAGGGGACACAGTCTCAAGTCGTGCCGGGGGAAGTATAGGCTGGATGTTAGGAGGAAGTTCTTCCCAGAGAGAGTGATTTGCCATTGGAATGGGCTGCCCAGGGAGGTGGTGGGAATGGCCACTGGAATGGGCCGTCCTTGGAGGTGTTCAGGAAAAGCCTGGATGAGGCACTTAGTTCCATGGTCTAGTTGACTGGATAGGGCTGGGTGCTAGGTTGGACTGGATGATCTTGGAGGTCTCTTCCAACCTGGTTGATTCTATTCTATTCTAATGCATAACAAAACAGCTTAAAGCTGAAGCCAAAAAGTATTCATATATATATATCTAATATCCAGTAAATTACTATTACAGCAGCTGATAGTGAGATGTGCAAAATTCTTCAGCAGAAAAATGATCTCATTTGCGTCTTCTGCTTTTCTGGGAAAACAGAGTGTGTGGTATGACAGGATGACTCAAAATGCCTCCTTTTTGCTTTATAATTTATGAATCTTTGAGAAGGAGCTAAAGACCAGTTTGTGTTCTGAATAACAGGAAAGAGTCCGGGAAATGGCATAATGAGCTAGATAGCTGCATTATTATGAAGATCACTGTTGGATAAGATCGCTTTTGGATAAGATACAGAGACAGCTGAGGAACAGAACTCATACTCAGCCCTGAGGCACATTAGTGAAGAGAAGCAACAAAGAAAAACAACAGTAGAAGTGCAGTAAGAAGAAAATCTGACTAAACACATGTGGAGCTCCTCAGACAATATCTGCTTAAATTTCTCGAATCCACAACAGAGCTTTCCTGCTGTCTCATGCAGAATATATGCAAGGTCAGTCTTCCTGATGTGCAGTAATACCAATCTTCAATAAAAGGAATTTACATTGTAATAACACTTCATTTATGGAACATTTTGCCTAGGATTTCTTTCTTCTTACAGTTAAATATACTCTGTGACACAGAGGGTATACACTACTACCGGGATTTGTGGTATATAAGCCATGAGTGGCTTCTTACCTTTTAAAGCTTCGTTGATGTAATTCTGTATGTAATACACTCTGAGCTTATCATGCACCATATTCTGGTCATCGTCAATTCCGTTAGCCAGAACATAAACTGGAACATCACCATACTTTGATTTAACCCACTTGAGCAATTTGCGCAGTCCCCAGGGCACTACTGCAGCTCTGCTGGGTGAGTGCAGCCATGTGATGTCATTGATCATTTGAACTTCAAGGTAGTGGTCGTATTTTAGTGCATCTTCTTTCTCCCAGCCCACAAGGGTAGTAGTGTAGTGACTCAAGGCAAAAAAATCAAATGAGCCCTGTGTTAACTTCTTTTCAGCTTCTGAGAAATAAGGCAAGTGGAAATTATACAGGTCAGCACTGTTTCTTTGGTGAAGCCACGCTCTCATCACCTCTGGATAGTCACCATTCCCAAAAATGGGCTCTGCAAGCCAGCCAATGTCAAACTCTAAAATTCTGTCAGCAACTTCTTGGTCATTCCTGGAAAAGGGACAAGCTGGTTCTACCCAGTCAGCTTGCAGAGCTATAGATATTTTACCCTTCTGAGATCTCCTGAATTCTTTGTCGTAAAGATGCCAGGCTTTGGCATGGGCTTTCAGCAGGTTGTGCCCTGCTGTGTATGTCAAATTTTTCACGGGTGGTTCATTCATTGTGATCCAAAACTTGACATAGTCCCCAAGACTTGCAAAGCAGAATTTGGCATACTCAACAAAAGCCTGAACAGTGTCTGGGTTTTCCCAAGCTCCATACTTAACAAGGGGAACTGGAAGCTCCTGATTCTCAGCCATAGGTTGCCATAAAGCAACAACAGGAGTTATGTTAACTCTGAGAAGTTCACTAGCAAAACACTGATAATAATGTATGAGTGTGTGGTTGATGACAGACAGGTTACCTAAAGGAAGGATTAAAGCCCATTTCAGTGAAAAATGGAAGTGTGTGACATGCATTTCTTGCAGAAGAGAGATCTGAAGCCTGATAGCAGCAAAGTCAACACACTGACGCTTGCGTTTCGGGGTGTAAACTCCATCCACTTTAATAAGCTTCTTCGTCTGGTGAACATCCCACACATAAACATTAGAGTCTAGAAACTGGGCGGGTGTCGTGTCTACCTAGATAGAATAAGAAACACCAGATTCAAGCTGTTTGTTCAAGGTAGGTGGGAAGATCATAACATAGCAGAAGCATATCCAAAGCCAAAAGATCGCATTTAGCACCTGTCTTGCATTTCTGGTATGATAACATCTCCGGCTCGCACCAGTTAATTTTCTGTTAACATGCGACATCAGCAAAGTACCAAATCGATGTATTTCTTTCATCCTGCTTTCCAAACAAACTTATGCTAATGGCCACCGTGTTTATATCTTCCCCAGATTGCTTCTTTCTGTATAACCTCTACAGAGGTATAAGAAATCAGGGACTGCTCAGGGATATGGAACTAAGCTTGCAACAGATCTCTGGAGAAGCAGATCCTGAACAAAGACTACAGTAATTTAATCTTTTTCTTTCAGGATTTAGAAGGGCCTCCACAATGGTTATGTTGCAAATTAGCCAGTAGATGCAGTTTCGAGACCACTCCCTGAATACAGTAAAAGAAATAGTGAAGGCATATAATTTCTGTGTTCAGTTCTTTTCCTGACTATGGAAAGATGAGTAATGCTCTGCACTTGACTTTTTAGCAGGAATTCAGTTAACAGGCAAAATTTTCCCATCTTGCTAAAGCAGTCCTTTTTTATTTAACTCATACTGAACTCATTTCCAAGCTCTTTCAGCAGACTGTTGATGTCCAAATCAATTTTCCTTCTGGCCTCTCAGTAAGGCCGCTCCAACAATTAACACACTTCCCATAAGTCTTTAGGTCATCAGACGACAGAACTGCCTGTATGACATACCAACACAGTAGAAGATGAACTAACGTCTCAGGGTCCCACAGAATTACACTTTTGCTTTTAAACAAACCCAGTAAGGACTAGAAAATGGAAGAGTGGATTGCTTTTTAAAAACGCACAGCGTAAGATCTCCTCATTCATACTACAGTGTAACTCTTAAAGGAAAGATCCAAACTACAAGATACTGGTACCCCAAGTGCTTAGATGTCCTCTTTACCACTTGTTTTTCCTTTTTCCTGTTGGTGCACATTTCCCCCTAGAACTCAGATTTCTTCGTCCTGCCCTCTGTTTGAAAAGCAGGTGTCAGTCTACAACCAGTGTTCAACTTGTAGCTGAGGCTCTGCAGACTGCATAAAGAAGCTGCTGAAAATCAGTTGCTATTTTCTCTGGAGAGGTCAGTACTGTGCTTATAGAAGAAAGTAATAAAACCCAGCATGTCTGAGGGAAATTGCTTTTCTGGAGAATTGTCCCTTGTAGATTACTAAAGCATGCATTGCCACTAATACTGTGGGAATGCTGTCAAAAGAGTTTTTCCAACACTGTGATGCATCTACAAATCACACTACCTAAGTCTTACAGCACAAAATGTTTGAATGGCCTTTTGAAATGAAAATATTCAACTTTGAAGGTTCTGGGAATGGGAGGGATTTTTTAACTGTCCTAGGCTGGCTGACTTCAGACCTTTATAGCTGTTACCAACCCCAAAGGCAGCAATTCTATTTTCAATCCCTAATCTACCTAGCAGCTAGCAGGATAACGATTGTTGAATTTTCTTGGAAACCAAGTGTCCCAGGAAAGGAGACTGCAGTATTTTCCAAGAGAACAAAGTCAGATCTTACTTCTGGAGCAAGAAAAAAGAGACCAAATCCAAACAAACAACAAAAAACCCAAGCCCCCTATCTCTAAGCTTAAGAGAGGTCCTATCTTTGAGAGAATTTTATATTAAAAATTCTCTTGTTGGATCAAGCCTCAGCACTGAATGTAACTACAACTCTTTATTGTGGTTAGTGAAGCTCTGCAAGCCAAAACAGCATCTCAGAACTACAGAGCCAAATGGTTAAGCAGACTGTAACTAAGCTACAATTTTTACTCACACCATGAAGCCTTAAACTTTGAAAGACTCTCCCAAAGTATCAGTTTTAGCTGAAACAATGAGCGAGAGCTATGAACTGGATCCATGATCTAATTCTGTGCTTTCCAGGGACACTTGCAGCTCTTCATCAGTTATAGTACTACACAAAATGATGAAGGAGTACAGAAATTTCATCTAAATCTAATACTGTTGTTTTTTTTTTTTCATTTGTTTTTTTTTGTGTTTGTTGTTGGCTTTTTAGTTCATTTCTTTGGCTGGTTGGATTTTTTTTTCAGGGGGGTTGATTTTGTAGTTGGTTGGTTGGTTTTGGGTTATTTTCTCCCCAAAAAAAACTTCTAATGAGGGTACCAGGATAAACATAGATAAGATGTAGAAACATGCTACTGGAGCTTTAAGATCTTTAAGGAAGTTTTCTGAAACATACATCTGTCTGCTGTGATAATGTATGTCTCAGTTCTAGTTTAAATTCCCCAGAGACTCAAATATAGCTAACAGAACCAATAACAATTTATAGGATGCCCTTCCCTCTTCCCCCTTCTTTCCCAAAGAAAAGGAATCAGATGTAGAGAGAGGAAAGGTAAGCACACCCAAATAAATAATCTCACTGCAATTTGGAAGTTAGAGGAAGAAAATTTTAACAATAAATAAAAAGTATTTGAGGTAGGGAAATTACAAAAGGTATAGGGGAGGGAAAGCAAGGTATGGAATACATAAATACAACCAGATTTGATAGCAATGGGTTTGTCCACCTCGTGGGTTATGGGCACGTGGCAAAAGAAAGCACCAGGAAATAGGATGGTGATGCCGGTGAGCAGGGAGGCAGGGTGAGACAGCGAAACAGGAAGTTCCTCTGCTTTTTATACAGCAAGGGGGAGTGGGCAAACCACCACACCTGGTGGTGTTTAGACCCACCCCCGGGGACCAGTCAAGACCACCTGGAGTCAGGGTCAAAACCACTCCCCCATGAGGGTTAACCCTTTACAACAGGGTTACAAAAAGTAGGAGTAGTTCTCATTTCACAGACTATGACACTTGAGCAAATCTAATCAACTTCCATTTGACAAGGACTGACTTCCAGTAACTGATCACATCACACATCCAGGGAAGATAAGTGTCAGATGCCCTTCAATTTCTGCATGTTTTTCTAAAAGGTTATTATGTCTCAATCTGCCTGGGGCTCCTTGGTCACATGCAGAAAGTCTACTGAAGACTGAAAGACACAGTACATGGCATAACAGCCTTGCACCCATCTCCTTGCAGCACTGTGGTAGTACAGGTCAGCAAAGACACTCTCTCTATTCAGCAAACTTATCAATAAGAACTGGTGTACCGATCTGGCTGGACAGCCTGTCAGCTTTATCACCAGACTCACCTGAATGTAGTTGTCAACAACTCCCCAAGCAAAGCCACAGGGAAAAAGACCTTTAATGGGCTGGTTTTCTGGCAAGGGTGGGAAGCCATTTTTTTCTATCAGCTTTTGATAGAACAGAACAGAAGATTTGGGCATCAACTTCTTGTCGTGGCTTTGAAAATCAACATAAAACAATCCACGTCGAATGCTGTACCCTCTGTGCCATTCAAAGCCATCCAGCAGGGACCAGACTGTGTAGCCAAACACATTAACTCCGTCGTACCGGATGGCTGAGGAAAGAACAAAACCAAACTTATCCAGTGCTGTTCTTCAGTCTGTAGGTTACACCGTATCAGCAACGTTTGCAGCACTGATGTGTGTGAACAATGCAATCGGTTAGATAAGTATCTTGGTGCCTGCCTCAAAGCGCGTTCAGGGAAGATATTTCAGCTGCACTCAGGGAGCTCCCAGGTCATGGGTGCACTGTGCAAGGCAGTAGAGGTACCTGGCTTGGCTTTAAACAAGCCAAATTTAGAAAGAGCAGCAGTGATTTGAGCAGTGTGCTGCTAACTAGGCATGTCAAGTCTCAGCCTCAGAAAGAGCACGCTGTGCTTGAATCGTTTGCAACAACTGCGCCAGTAACTTCATTGCACTCTGCTAAGCACTGCAGCTGACTCCAGCCTAGCTTAAGTGCCTAAGTGACATTAATGTATCACTGCCCCACATGCAAACAAAAATTACACTCCTTTTGCTCCTACTCCTCCATTACAAACATTCAGAAAGCCCTGACAACATTTTGGTGTGCACTCAGGAATTTTTATTACCACAGATTTTAAGTAGAAGTGATAATACAGTAAGATTTTCCTTATTTGCCAATTTTCTCGTTACATCTTTTATGGCATAGCATTTTCCAGTGAAAATATTTAATGTTTTCTAAATATATATACACACACACATATCAGAGAATTGTCAGGGTTGGAAGGAACCTCAAGGATCATCTAGCTCCAACACCCCTGCCATGGGCAGGGACACTTCCTTCCACTAGAGTAGGTTGCCCAGAGCCACATCCAGCATGACCATAAAAATATTCAGGGATGGGCCTTCCACCATCTCCCTGGGCAACTCATTCCACTGTCTCACCACCATCGTGCTGAAGAACTTCCTCTTGATCTCTAATCTAAATCTACCTTCCTCTAGCTTAGATCCATTCCCCCTAGTCCTATCACTACCTGACATCCTAAAAAGTCCCTTACCAGCTTTCTTGTAGGCTCCCTTCATATACTGGAAAGCCACAGTAAGTTCTCCTCAGAGCCTTCTCTTCTGCAAAATGAACAACCCCAGCTGTCTCAGCCTGTCCTCATAGGAGAGGAGCTCCAGCCCTCTGATCCTTGTCATGGCCCTTCTTTGGACACATTCCAGCATGTCCATATCTTTAATAGAGGCTCCAGAACTGGACACAATTCTCTGGCGGGGGAGTCTCACCAGAGTGATATAGAGGGGGGGAATCACCTCTCTCAACCTGCTGGCCACACTTTTCTTGATGCAGTCCAGGACACAGTTAGCTGTCTGGGCTGCAAGTGCATGCTGGGGCTCATACTGAGCTTTTCATCCACCAGCACCCCCAAGTCCTTTTCTTCAGGGCTGCTCTCAAGCCAGTCACTGCCCAGCCTGTATCGATGCTTGGGATTGCCCCAATTGAGATGTAGGACCCATCACTTGGTCTTCTTGAACCTCATGAGGTTGGCATATGCCCATCTCTCCAGAGTGTCAAGGTCACTCTGGAAGGATCACTTCTCTCCAGCATGTCAGCCAAACCACACAGCTTTGTGTTGTCATCAAACTTGCTGAGGGTGCACTCAATGCCACTGTCCATATCGCCAATGAAAATGTTAAGACCAGTCAAAGCACTGATCCTTGAGGGGCTCCACCTGTCACTGGCCTCCACTTGGACATGGACCCATTGACTGTCACTCTTTGGGTGCAGCCATCAAGACAGTTCTTTATGCATTGAGTGCTCCATCCATCAAACCCATATTTTACCAGCTTGGAGATCTGGATGTTGCATGGGACAGTGTGAAAGACTTTGCTCAGGTCCAGATAAATGACATTGGTTGCTCTTCCCTTGTCTATTGATGTTGTGACCTTGTTATAGAAGGCCACCAGGTGTGTCAGGCACAATTTGTCCTTGGTGAAGCTGTATTGGTTGTACCCAATCACCTCTTCATTATTCTTCTGCCAAAAGTGCCTCCAAGAGGGTCTGCTCCATGACCTTACTGGGCACAGAGGTGAGACTGACTGGCCTGTAGTTCTCTGAATCATCTTTCTTTCCCTTTCTGAAAATGGGGGTTATGTTTTCCCTTTTCCAGTCAGTTGGGACTTCCCCAGACTTTTGGAACAAGACAGAGAGTGGTTTAGTGACCTCATCCACCATTTCCCTCAGTACTCATGGGTATACCCTGTCGGCTCCCATGTATTTGTACACTGTCAAGTTCTTCAGATGGTCAACTGTTTGACTTTTAAGAATCACTACACACTTTGAAGGTTAATATCAGAGCCTGATAGCATCTGTTAATATTGCCAGCATTACAGCACTAAGCTTGCAAACAATACTCACTTTTAGTTGTATCAAACATTGAGATTCAGCAACATACTCCCGGGCAAGGCTCTGCTTAAGGAAAGCAAAAAGGAGTGTGCCTATTTTAACTGCATAATTAGACCCACCCTAATTCAGCAATGCATTTGTACATATCCTTAAATGTTCTTTTGAACTTGAGTTTGGCTCTGTAGCCAGGAGAGTTTATCTTTATTACTCACTATCTTCTGTCAGCCCAAACTGCATAGTGACTGAACAAAATATTTTCCAGGCTAGTAACACTGAAAGCATTATTTCAGGCAACCAGAATATCAAGTTCCTCATTTCCTGGTTTTATTAATGGACTTCATTACAATCAGTTACGAAGGACCACATGGATTCTCAACTGTAGCTCTGTTTGAATGAACTGTGGTTAAACAAGCAATGAATTTGGCTCAGTCTCTATAAAAGGTCATGAGAAAATGTCTAAGGAAATGGAGTATTTCTCCTCCTAAAATCATCATTATTTTTTGCTTGGCAAATGCCAGTATTTTTCTAACCTCTGCATGCATTCCTGACGACACCTGCCATACAGGCAGAGTAAAAGCCAATACAGGTCCACTTTGCAAATTAGTCTCAGTTAGAATTTCTCTTGGGACAGCATGTCAGCCCTTCTGTAAGTCATCACAAAGCACTCCTGCAGTTTCTGAGCACCTCATAAAAACTCTTCTCAAAACCTTTTAAAATGTATTGACGTTTAAGTGTCAGCTATCAAAGAAGCAACTTGAAAAATCTTTGGAAGGTCCAAAACATTTGGTAGTCTCAAACACAGTAATCCACATGGATTGCATGTTACTGATAAAACACAATGAAAATTATTGTCTTACAATGATTGTCTTTCTTCTTCTTCTTTTTCCTTTGCCTGCCTCCCCTCTTTTTTATGTCTGTTGGTGGCAGACCAGGCTGACTAAAACCTAAACTGCCCTTGCTTCTGAAACTGAGTGGCCTAGTCCATACTACCTACTGGAAGTAACTCCCAACCTGAGCAATCCCCCACAACACACCTAGAATCATGCTACTGTGCAAACCAGAATTCTGCCAGAGCTGGCTTAAAAATTAAACAGCAGCTCAGCTCATGCTCTGTTTAGTTCATTAGTATAGAAACAATCCAAGGAGCCATGGCATACCCATAAGTATACAATACATCACATAAATGCATTATATCAAATAGATGATCAGATGCTGTTCAATCCCAAGGCATGCAGGTGAGGTGTTTGAAGCCCACAGCCCCTGCTTCCATGTGGAAGGTTCCTGGGAATCTATGCTTTGCCTCTTGACATACCTGGCAATAGCTCAGTCCTGACCTGCCAGGGACGTGGCTGTTCCTGTTCTCCTTTAAACTTTTTGAATTGAAGCTTGATAATGACCTAATCTCTTGGCAGATCATCATGACACAGAGGAGCCTGGATGGCCTCCTGGTCAACATGCTCCACTTTACAAGGCACAATCAATTTATATGCTGCATCAGAGACAGAGCAGAAAAGTGACTGTGACCCTGGAATAAGTTGTTAGATATCCACCCATGTAAGAAGACATCTCCAATCAATTTGCACCTCTAATTAATATTTAACTACTGTGTATCACAGCCCTATTTACTTTATTCAACCCTTAATGGTATTTGAGGGGAAAAGATCATCTGTATCTATCTCAATAATAGTACACAGTGAAAGGACTTAGGACTGTAAATCTCAAATAAGGAGACCATTTCTCAGAGCCAAAAAAAAATGAAAACTGAAATAATGTATTGGAGCTTGTCTACAGCATTCAGTGTCAGAACAGACATCTACATCAGCACCTGAACTGAAAACAGGAGCACGCTTTTCAGCACATCTCCTCCATCACACTTTGGTTCACACCACAAAGTGGTCTCAGGGTGCATGACCTATGTGTCTTTCTGGTAAAATTAATCCAGAAATTGGCTTCAGAACAAACACAGCACAAACACACACATCAGACCCTCAACATCAAGTTTTTTTTACTCTACAAGTTTTCTCTGACAGGGCTTCACTTAGTTGTTAATGTAGATACAGAAATAAGATGTTTTGTCTGACCCAGTTCATATACATAATCAGGAAAAGACACTGGCCAGGTCTAGCAGGCACCAAAAGCATGTTTATGTGGTTTAAATTAATCATCCTTGCTTCTCAGTGCCATAGGTCCAATGCCCCGTGTCTGTTGAAGTGAATCTTATGGTAAACAGATTATGAATGTCTACATAACAGTGCTTTGTTGCTCTGGCTAGACATGTCCTAAGACTCTGAGAAAGACAACCCTTTGCCTTTCGTGTTGTCCAACAAGACTGCTCAGTCAACATGATGCCTTTTGTGGATCTTTCTCAACTAAATTCTCCCAGGTAATGCATAGAGAACTTTGGTATTTACATGGAATTTTGAAGATTGAAATGGCAGAAAATTTGAGTGTGATAATTTTCACCATAATGACACCAAATTCCCTCAGAATCATAGAATCAACCAGATTGCAGGAGACCTCCAAGATTGTCCAATCCAATCTATCACCCAGCCCTATCCAATCAACTAGACCTTGGCACTAAGTGCCTCACCCAGTCTTTTCTTGAACACCTCCAGGGATGACAACTACACCTCCCTGGGCAGCCCATTCCAATGCCAATCACTCTCTCTGTCAAGAGCTTCCTCCTAACATCCAGCCTATACCTCCCCCGGCACAACTTGAGACTGTGTCCCCTTGTTCTGTTGCTAGTTGCCTGGGAGAAGAGACCAACCCCCACCTGGCTACAACTCCCCTTCAGGTAGTTGAGACAGCAATGAGGTCACCCCTGAGCCTCCTCTTCTCCAGGCTAAACAACCCCAGCTCCCTCAGCCTCTCCTCACAGGGCTCTGTTCCAGGCCTCTCACCAGCTTTGTTGCCCTTCTCTGGACACGTTCCAGCACCTCAACATCTCTCTTGAATTGAGGACCCCAGAACTGGACACAGTACTCAAGGTGTGGTCTGACCAGTGCCGAGTACAGGGGCAGAATAACCTCCCTTGTCCTGATGGCCACACTGTTCCTGATACAGGTCAAGATGCCATTGGCCCTTCTGCAGAACCAGTCCGCCTCTGTTTTATTTCTGTAAAAAAGTTTCGCCAAGTGCTGGCATTCTTAAGTGAAGATGACAAGACTATCACACTGCTGGTACTATTATTTACTGAGTGCCACATTAAAAGGAAAGAAACTCTGAAAACTGAGATAATTTCCAGCCAGCTATGATTAAAAGACAGATGCACATTTGTACATCCTGCAGTTTACAAGGTAAGCAGGAAAGCAACACTTTCAGGACAATAAACTCTGCAGCTGGCTTCATGCAATGCTTCATCTAATACTGTACTTGCAAAAGTTACTAACTCTTTTGCATGCCATTCTTACCATTTTGCATGCACTGGCTCCTATATTTATTCACCTTTCACTTTATTTGCAATAACGAGGTTTGAGGAACAACAGATGAAACAAATGTGGGAATCCTCTGCATCTACATGACTGCTGAGGATACAATGAAAACCGTTTTTGCTCATCCCCTTTATGAAAACAGCACACAACCCAAGAGCTATCATGTCTGAAATAACAGCTGCAATGATATCATTTTAAAAACCAGTAATCTGTAGACAATCAATTGTTGAATTGTAAATTAAGAAATTAAAAGGCAATAAAAATGGAAATGAGAGCCCCAACAATTTACTGGTGGCAGGACTGAAAAAAATACTGTGCCACAAGGAAATGGGAAACTACAAAACAACTTTAATACAAGGTGGTGTATTTCTCCTAGTGTTTAGAAAAAAATGCTAAGTTAATAATTTAAATAATTTAGATTATATAACTTACAATACTCAGTTCCCATTAAACTGATGTAAATTCAGATTATTGTGATTTATGCCCAGGGTTGCACAGATGTAAAATTTGTGTAAGGGCTACACTGAGATGTTGATCTTTTCATTCTGCTATTCATTTAAAATTTTTCTCATTCAGCCTTCTTCAGAAGAGATCCCTTTGCATGCGTTTACCTTCACACTTCTTACATTTTGCACATATGCATTCATACATCTAAGATATGGAAAACAGACATTAATACATAACACAGGAAATGTCTCTAAATGCACTGAGAACAGAGTTCACACTTGTTTTGCACTTCCTCCCACCAAAGACAGTAGAAATTTTTCTCCTGACTTCAAAGACAGCAGCATCAGTCTCACCAAATGCTATCTGCAGACATTAAGAGTCTTAAAAGAGCTGAAAATAACAAACCCAGTAAAGAAATTGGAGTCTAAGTGTCCAGATGAATGTAAAAGAATAAAATCAGTTTTCAGCCTGGTTCTTTAACATGTGTCTGCTGGCTATTCTGCATTACGATTATGTCAAGTATATGTTAATACAAACTCAGCCTTACCTTTTAAAGTTTCCATAATGAACTTTTTGAGATAGTAAATATATTTGGCATCATCTCTCTTGGTGCTACCAGAAACAAACCAGCTGTTCTCCACAATGAATACTTGGGGGTTATTATATTCACTGCTTATCCAGTAAAGGAGCTGCCTTAGGCTTATTGATTCCAACTGCTGGAATTTCATGCGGGAGTCCAAGAGCTGGAAACTCAGGGTAGCTCCAAATGAAAGAGCAAAGAAGTCTGCTGTCCCCTTGATAAACTTCTTCTCAACTTCGCTGAATTCTGGCAACAGAGAGGAAAGGTTGCTCCTCATGCTTTCTGGATAGTCACCATCAATAAATATGGGCTTAGCAAACCAGCCAAGCACAAAATCAAGGGATTTTTGACATTCCCTTATGTTTTTGTCAGTCATACGTTGAGGTTTGATCCAGTGGGAACTAAGGGCAATGGACACTTTCCCTCTTTGAGTCGGACGGAAATGGTCATTGTAGAGATGCCAGACTTTAGCATGGGCCTGTTGAAAAGAAAGACTGCAATTAGAACACCTGAAATTTCATTTTCAGTAACACAATTAGTCTCAAGTACTGACATCCAGTGTCACATAGCAACCACATAATCACAGCATTTGAGGGCTCAGCCTTGCTCATTCATCACCAATTTACATCTCCTAAATTAACTTCTCAATAATACCATACTAATACCACATATCAACTAGAAATGATTAGTTGGTCAGGTAAAACAGTGCCTTAATTTTTCTTGAGATACTATTCTAGGCACTGAACACACTTTCAGCTAGACACCTTTAGACATACTTCCAGTATCCATGAAAATGAAAAAGCATTTAACTGAACCAGTTTTAAAGTAAGTTTTCATTATAGGAGTATCACTTTATTTGTAGGCTTGTAGATACATAAAGATACATAAAGGGAGGTCTGTTCTTAAAAACTGCCCAGATCTCTCAAAAGAACGTCTTTCAAGTCATTCCTCTTCGAATCAGATCACACAGCAGAGGAAAAGCTACTGGAAAAGCTACTAATCCAGGTTTTTAGAAGTCTGATGAAAAACAATTTGCTTTATTAAAATGTGTTCTTTACCTCTGGCATAAGATTTCAACCACTTGTCTTGGTGTAATTTTATCTGTTCCTCTGAGGAGATTGTTTCCACCAAATTCCTTGCCACAATCTTACAGTCAGTTGAAAGAGTCTCCTGATGTTCCCTTTGAAAGCCAAATAGATTAAGTTCCTGGAGCTTTGTATTATCTTCAGGCATAGTTTCAAGCTCTCTAACCATTCTCCCTGATCTCTGCTGCTTCTCTTCCAATTTGTCATCATGTCTTAAACTACAGAAGCAGAACTGGACACAATGTGCCAGTGGTAGTCTTGCCAGCAGTAGATGCAGAGACGATTCAATGCACTCTTTGCTACTGATGTGGCCACAGCATTACACTGTGAGCATATGCTCATCTAAACTACCCTATCTCCAGAGACCTTCACAATCTAAACCATACCTTTAATTTGCACCTACCTTATCAAAGAACTGTGATTGCTGCATGAAGCATCATCCTATCTTTTTGTCATCTACATGCTAATAGAAATTGTATTTTTTTTCTAGGTCATTGATAATGTGATGGTTTGGGTGTCCCCCGC
>WAAF01014799.1:0-11773 GCA_013400475.1 Tricholaema leucomelas | reverse complement strand
GGGCGGGGGAAACCCAAACCATCACAGCATTTAAGTGCTTAAAGAAGAAAAATGGCAAGAAAAAATAAATGGCTTCATGTGAAGGTGGAATATTGGGTGAGCATCAGCTTGAAAATAAGGCTATGGGGTCAGGAGTGTTGAGAAATGTACAAATGAGCACCTACCTGAGCATAGGGAGAGTTGGTTTCTGCCGGTCTGAATGAAGTGCATCCTGAGTTCCACAGGCAAGGACACCACAATCGATTGTCAATGGGGCTGGGAAACCTAAGAATGAATTATTGATTGGAATTATCGATTTTTTCCACATTAGTTTTTACCCATCTAAACACTTGAGCCTGCAGCATTCCAGACAGGCAGTTCTGTGCCAGTCTAGCTAGAGTTTCTTGAAGGGTGGAAGGCTGACCTTTCTCTGCAGAAGAAACAGCAAGAAGGAAGCTGCCTTAGTGTGTTCCAAGGAACTACACTTCCAACAAAAAGAAGCACTGGCTTTGAAAACACAGCATCCAAAACTTCTGCAAACACATAAGCAGAAATCTGCCTTGCTTCCACCCAGCCCCAAGGCTTGGAACTCCCTGGATTCTACTTTGCATAGCTCTAGTGTAAACCTTGTGGCCTGTCTCAAGGGAAAAAAGGTAGAGGGTTCTCTCAGTACTTACTGGCAGCTCTCCAAAGCAGGACCCTTGGAAAGCGTTCACAGAATCACACAACTTTAGAGGTGGGAAGAGACCTCCAGAGATCATTCAGTCCGACCCCTCCCTGCCAGAGCAGGACCATACAATCTATCTCAGGTCACACAAGAATGCATCCAGATGGCACCTCCAGAGATCATTGACTCCAACCTCCCTGCCAAGCAGAATGCCCTAGGATAGTTTGCACAGGAAGGCATCCAGGCGGGTTTGGAAAGCCTCCAGAGAAGGAGACTCCAGAACCTCTCTGGGCAGCCTGTTCCAGGGCTCCATCATCCTCACTGTAAAGAAGTTTCTCCTCATGTCCAGGTGAAACTTTCTCTGTTCCAGTTTGCAGCTGTTGCCCCTTGTCTGACTGCTGCTGACCAGCAAAAAGAGATTGACCCCAGCCACTTGACACCCACCCCTGAGGTATTTGTACACACTGATCAGATCTCAATGTACACATTGATTTTGGATCAGTTCTTCAGGGTAGAGAAAATCTGTGCTGTGTTTGAGCATGTGAAGTGTGATGGTTTGGGTGTTCCCCCACCCCCCCACACTTCAGAAATCACCCAGACTAGACTCAGTCGGCTCTGGAAATTTGAATGAAGCTTATATTTACAGCTGGCACAATGTACAAGCAGATAGTTACAGTAGATACAGTTATAGACAGAAATAGACAAGGGAAAAAAGGTAATACAAACACAATTCCCCTCCCAGAAACCTGAGTGCCCAGGAGGGGCTCTCAACCCCCCTCACCTTCCCCCTACCCCTCTCAACCTTATCCCAGTCCTAAGGAAGAATGGAGGTTCGGCCAAGAGGGTTAAAAAGCAAGGTGAAGCAGCCAAGCAAAGGAAGGGTGAGGTTAGAAAGCAAGATGGAGTCCAGCCAGCAGCCTCAGCTCTCCCCAGCAGGCAAAGCTCCCCAGTGAAGAGAAGAAGCAAGTGCCCTAATCTTTGTTTTGCCTTTCTTCTTTACACATCCCAGCAAGACTGTGAGGGAAGTAGACCTCACCATTGTTTTAATTTCTCAGCCTATCATCTAGTTCTTCTCACCAAAACATCCCAGCTAGGCTCAAACTAGCACATGAAGGAACTTCATAGCTGGGTAAGGCTCAGGCTTCACAAACTGTGTCACTGAAATGTGTGATTTCAATTCTACACAAACCAGCCACATTTTCCATCTGAAGGATTCTGGGTTGTGACAAACTGCAGAGAAGAAATCTTCTCCCTAAAGACTTCACTTAGCATATCTTTCAAAGATCTCTCCCTTGTTCCTTCCGTTATGAACACAACCACCCACCATACCCCTGGCACCCACTTGACGCGGGGTCAGCTACCTCTGTGATTTGAAGGAGATGGCAAAAAGCTGTATGCTCTCACATGAGTGCAGCACAGATGAATAAGCAGCCTCAAGCCAACTCTCAGTGGTGAAGGATTCCATGGAAAAAGGAGGAAATTCCATTCCTTATCACAAACAAGTGCCTCTGAACCTCACATGAGCAGTGAACCTCACAGGCACAGCTCTCATGCTACATGGCCTTGGTGACTGTGTTTATAAAAGGAGACTTCCAGATGCTGTCCATGGTTTGGCTTGTCCTTGGTTTTCCCTTCATGCCCTCTCCCAGCAATTCCAGTCACTCTCTGCTGTGTCCTGTCCCATTTCCCAGTGGAATAGCTCAAGGGCAGCAGCACTTCTGTAGCTGTCACTGAGCAGGAAGACGGTGGAGTTGCCATCCCTGGAGGTGTTTAAGGAAAGATTGGATATGGCACTTAGTGACATGGTCTGGTAGATGTGGTGGTGTTGAGCCATAGGCTAGACTTGATGGATCTCAGAGGTCTATTCCAGTCTCAACAATTCTCTGATTAGGACAGAGGTTCCTGGCAGCTTTCCCATTGCTCACAGGCAGCCAGCAAAACCTATGTGTATCCTGGGGAGAGAAACTGCCCATCACACAGTGCTCCAGTGGCAGTCACCCCCTTTGGTCTGTTGGGTCTTTCCAAAGTATTTTAACTACCTTCCCAATACCTCTTCTGCCTATGGCAAGGTCCTTCAGAAGTTCCCTGGAGGTGTTCCAAGGCCAGGTTGGATGAGGCTTTGAGTAATCTGCTCTAGTGGAATGTGTCCCTGCCCATGGCAGGGGGTTGGAACTAGATGATCTTTGAGGTCACTTCCAGCCCAAACCATTCTATGAAGCTATGCGTTGTCAGAGTGGAGACTTTTGTCAGCTAACTCGTGGAGTCCACCAGTTACCAAAAGGGATATACATTTTTAGGGGTCATTCTAAGACTAGATGACCACAAGGCAAGAGCTCAAACAGGTTGGCCTCATGCAGGTGGAGTAAACACAAAGCCAAACACTTAAATACTTGCAAGACCTAAGGAAACATTCAGAATGTAGCTTTGCCTCTATGGCAGTTTTGCACTGCCTAAGTTCTTGGGTCACCCAAGAGATTTGTCTATTTTGCTCTGAGGTGATTTCCTTGTATCTTGACAGCTTTAGATTTGATACTGTCACCCATGTGAAACCTCAGAAACCCCTCAAAAGGCAGTGCTCAGGTAGTACATTTTATTAATGATCTACAATATCTTTGGTTGATGACTTCTCTTAGAACAGTTTTCCAGAAAAAAATGCAGATTTCATTATGTCAAAACATTCTGCAGGAACACAGAATCATAGAATCAGCCAGCTTGGAAGAGATCTCCAACATCATCCAGTCCAACCTAGCACCCAGCCCCGGCCAATCAACTAGACCATGGCACTAAGTGCCTCATCCATTCTTTTCTTGAACACCCCCAGGGATGGTGACTCCACCACTTCCCTGGGCAGCCCATTCCAATGCCAATCACTCTCTCTAACAACAACTTCCTCCTAACATCCAGCCTAGACCTCCGTGGCACAATTTGAGACTGTGTCCCCTTGTTCTGTTGCTGGTTGCCTGGCAGAAGAGACCAACCCCACCTGGCTACAGCCTCCCTTCAGGGAGTTGTAGACAGCAATGAGGTCAACCCTGAGCCTCCTCTTCTCCAGGCTGCACACCCCCAGCTCCCTCAGCCTCTCCTCACAGGGCTGTGCTCCAGGCCCCTCACCAGCTTCGTCTCCCTTCTCTGGACACGTTCCAGCACCTCAACATCTCTCTTGAATTGAGGAGCCCAGAAATGGACACAGGACTCAAGGTGTGGCCTGACCAGTGCTGAGTACAGGGGCAGAATAACCTCCCTTGTCCTACAGGCCACACTGTTCCTGATTCAGACCAGGATGCCATTAGCTCTCTTGGCCACCTGGGCACACTGCTGGCTCATCTTCAGCTACTATCTACCAGCACCCCCAGGTCCCTTTCTGCCTGGCTTCTCACATCCACTCTGTCCCCAGCCTGTAGTGCTGCTTGGGGTTGTTGTGGCCAAAGTGCAGAACCCTGCACTTGGCCTTGTTAAATCTCATCCCAGGTTCACATCAGAACTTGTAACCAAAAGAACAGAATGAACATAGCTTGTGTTGGGGTTTTTTTGTTTGTTTGTTTTTCCAGAAATTCTAGAAGTTTCTAACAAGCTTGGACAGCTGTCCTTGACCCATGGGTGGCTGATGCTTTGTGGCAGCTGCTTCCCCTAGTTAGGAGGCATCAAGCATCCTTTCCGATGTTACGGGAAGAGCTTAACAGAGCCTAGAGGTCTAAAGCACAGCCAACAGGCAGCAGCTAATGATGGAAAGAAAAGATCATCATTCGAGTTCAGATCAGCTTTCAGGTATGGTCATGAAATGCTACAAGGAACTTTCTCCAGCAGCCCCAGTAAACTGGATTCTGGGTACTGACCTTTTGGTTGTGCACTTCCCACCACCAGGTATCTTTCAAATTAGGAGTGTGGCAGACTCCATCTGCATAGGATTGAAATCCGAACAGGACAATCACTGTCAGTGTTTGTACAACAGTGCAGCATAATACAGCCTGTAAGTTGTCTGGGGTCTTTGGGGAATGTTTAGATGTGGATTTGAAGCCTACACTCACTTTGTTCTCATCTACATCCATCCCCACATGTTAATGACTGTGGGTATGACACTTCATCTAGTTCTTCCTGTATTAAGCCTGGGAACTTACTGAACCGTGAACGTAATTTACTTTCATGAGCTGATAGATTGGGTTGACCACAACCTCATTAAGCTCACCAAAGATAAATGTGAAGTTTTAGAATAGAACAACCTCATATGACTGTGCAGGCTGGGTGCTGCCTGGCTAGTGAGCAGTTCTGTGAGGAGAAGCCTGAGATTCCTGCTGGACAACAAGTGGAATGTGAGTCAGCAAGGAGGGTCAGCCAAACATTGACATGTGATAGCAAAAGCACAGCCTCAGAGGAAATCATCATAGAATCATAGAATCAACCAGGTTGGAAGAGACCTCCAAGATCATCCAGTCCAACCTAGCACCCGGCCCTGGCCAATCAACCAGACCATGGCACTAAGTGCCTCATCCAGGCTTTTCTTTAACACCTCCAGGGATGGTTACTCCACCATCTCCCTGGGAAGCCCATTCCAATGCCAATCACTCTCTCTAGCAAAAACTCCTCCTAACATCCAGCCTAGACCACCTCTGGCACAACTTGAGACTGTGTCCCCTTGTTCTGTTGCTGGTTGCCTGGGCCTCACTCTTCAAGAGAGGTATCAACTAACTGGAGAGAGTCCAATGGAGAACAGCAAAAGGGATGGGAGGCTGGAGCACATGATATACTGGAAGAAGCTGAGGGCACTTGGCTTGTTCATCTTGAAGCAGAGCAGCTTTGCTGGAGACCTAATTGCAGTGGTGCTCCCCAGGGATCAGTGCTGGGTCCAGGTTTGTTCAATAACTTTATCAATGACCTGGATGAGGGCACTGAGTGCACCCTCAGCAACTTCGCTGATGGTACCAAACTGTGTGTGTGGGGGTGGCTGCCACCTGTCAGGCTGTGCTGCCATCCAGCAAGACCTAAACAGGCTGAGAGCTGGACAAACCAAACCTCATAAAGTTCAATAAGGACAAGTGCAGGGTCCTGCACCTGGGGAGGAATAACATCAGGCAGCAGTGCAGGTTGGGAAAGCAGCTCCGTGAAGAAAGACCTTGGAGTGCTGGTGGACAGCAAGTTCTGCGTGGGAGAGCAATGAGCCCTTGTGGCCGAGAGAGCCAATGGCAGCCTGGAGTGCATCAGGAAAAGTGTGGCCAGCAGCGCTAGAGAAGTTCTCCTGCTCTTCTACTCTGCCCTGCTGAGATCACACTTGGAATACTGTGTCTGATTTTGGGCTCCCTGGTTCAGGAGAGACAGGGACCTGCTGGAGAGAGTCCAATGGCAAGCCACAAGGGTGCTTAGGAGACTTGAACATCTCCCCTGTGGAGTGAGACTTGGAGCCCTGGGGCTGTTTAGTCTGGAGAAGAGGAGGCTGAGAGGAGATCTGATCAATGTGTTCAAATATCTGTGGAGTGGGTGTCAGGTGGATGGAGCCAATCTCTTTTTGGTGGTCAGCAGCAATAAGACAAGGAGCAGTGGATAGAAACTGAAACATAGAAGGTTTCACCTCAACATGAGGAGAAACTGTCTTGCAGTCAAGGTGACAGAGCCCTGGCACAGGCTGCCCAGAGAGATTGTGGAGTCTCCTTCTCTGGAGCCTTTCCAAACCTGCCTGGATGCTTTCCTGTGCAAACTACCCTAGGGGATTCTGCTTGGCAAGGAGGTTGGACTCAATGATCTCTGGAGATCCTTTCCAACCTCTAAAGTTCTGTGTTTCTGTGACTCTCCTCTATGAAATGGAAAGGGAAAGGAGTTACAGAGAAGAGAGCCACATTCTGCAGATGGGCACAGTGAAAGGACTGTCCATGTCACCAACAAAGATATTGAACTATAGATAGAAAATTAGAATCAGGAAGGATGTTGTAATTAATGAAGCATTACTCCTGTGACTTCGTGAAGGGAGAGGAGATGTAGATATCTCCTAAATGCAAGAATGGGACTTCATGCCCCTACTAGCAGTGACCAGTACAACCCATCACAGGAGACCTGCTTCAGTGGTACAAACCTTTCCCCCTCTCTCCTGTTCAGTCTGCTCCAGGGAGTAATCTGGAGGACTGAGATGACATCAACCAGGCCATCTCTAGTTAGATATAATCATCACACTAAAAAGATCCTGAGAAGGAGCAGAGTCATCCATGTGAAGAACAGGATATTAAGGCAGCAGAAATACCAAATCATCCCTCCCCAGCCTAAAGACTCAATTGTTTGCACATGAAATTGGAGAGAATATTTACTCTACTTGATCCCTTTGGTTCCCTGCTTAAAATGTGAAGAGCTTTGATCTGAAATTAATGCAAAAGAAGCCTAATCTGTCTGGCAGAGATGCACCCAGGAGACATTTCAAATAACACTTTTTTTTTTCCTTCTTTTTTTCTTTTCTTCTTTTTTTTTTTCCTTCTTCTTTTTAATCTTCTTTTTTTCTTCCTTTTTTCCCTTGTCCTTTTTTTTTCCTTTTTTCCCCTTGTTTTTTTCCTTCTTTTTTATCTTCTTTTTTCCTTCTTTTTTTATCTTCTTTTTTCCTTCTTTTTTTATCTTCTTTTTTCCTTCTTTTTTATCTTCCTTTTTTCTTCCTTTTTTTCCTTGTTCTTCTCTTTTATTCCTCTTTTTTCTCTTTTTTTCCCTGATTTTTCCTTTTTTTTTCTTTTTTCTTCATTTTTCTTTTCCCTTCCTTTTTCTTTTCCCTTTTTCCTTCATTTTCTTGTTTCTTTCTTTTTTGCCTTCTTTTTTCCTCCTTTTTTCTTCTTTTTTTCTTACTTTTTTCCATGTTTTTTCTTTTTTTCTCTTTTATCTTCTTTTTTCCCTTTTTCCTTTTTTCTTTCTTTTTTCTTCCTTTTTTCTTTTTTTCCTTTTTTTTTTATTTGTTCCTTTTTATTCTTTTTTCTTCCTTTTTTCTTTTTTTCCTTTTTTTCTTTTTTATTTGTTCCTTTTTATTCTTTTCTCTTCCTTTTTTTAACTTTTTTTCCTTCTTTTGTCTATTTTTTTCTTTGTTCTTTCTTCTTTATTCTTTTTTCTTTTTTTTTTTCCTTTTTTCCTTTTCCCCTTCTTTTTTTTTCTTTTTTTTGTCTTTTTTCTTTTTTTCCATTTTTTTCCCTTTTTCATCTTTTTTACCTTTTTTTCTTCTTTTTATCTTCTTTTTTTTCCTTCTTTTTTTTGCTTTCTCTTTATTTCTTTTTTTTTTTCCTATGTGGTTTAATTTTTTAATCATTAAAAGTATGGAAACTTAGCAAAAAATTACTTTCTTTACAGGCTTACATGTGCAGTAATTTTTCCATCTGATCCTTTAACAAACACAGACTGCATGATGGATTATCAGTCACCTGACTCAGAAGCAGTGTGAACTTGCCCAGAAGGCCAGTGGCAGCCTGGGCTGCATCAGAAGTGTGGCCAGAGATGGAGAGGATTCATAGAATCATAGAATCAAAGAATGGTTCAGGTTGGAAGGGACCTCAAGGATCATCCAGCTCCAACCCCCTGCCATAGGCAGGGACACCTCCCACTAGAGCAGCTTGCTCAAGGCCTCATCCAACCTGGCCTGAAACGCCTCCAGGGAGGAAGCATCCACAACCTCCCTGGGCAACCTGTGCCAGTGTCTCACCACCCTCACTGTAAAGAACTTCCTCCTAACATCCAGTCTAAATCTCCCCTCTGCCAGCTTAAACCCATTCCCCCTCGTCCTGACATTACCAGACCTTGTCAATAGTCCCTCCCCAGCCTTCCTGTAGGCTCCCTTCAGATACTGCAAAGCCACTCTAAGGTCTCCTCGAAGCCTTCTCTTCTCCAGGCTGCAGAGCCCCAACTCTCTCAGCCTGTCCTCATAGCAGAGCTGCTGCAGCCCTCTGAGCATCTTCGTGGCTCTCCTCTGGACTGGCTCCAGCAGTTCCATGTCCTTCTTGTGCTGGGGGCTCCAGAACTGCACACAGGACTGCAGGTGGGGTCTGAGGAGAGCAGAGTCAAGGGGCAGAATCCCCTCCCTTGCCCTGCTGCCCACACTGCTCTTGCTGCAGCCCAGCACAGGGTTGCTGTCTGGGCTGCATGTGCACACTGCAGGCTCATGTTGAGCTTTTCATCACCCCAGACCCCCAGGTCCTTCTCCTCAGGGCTGCTCTCAGCCATTCCCCACCCAGCCTGGATCTGTGCCTGGGATTGCACCGACCCAGGTGCAGGACCTTACACTTGGCCTTGTTAAACGTCATGAGGTTGGCCTGGGCCCACCTCTCCAGCCTGTCCAGGTCCCTCTGGATGCCATCCCTGCCAGTCCCTCTGCCACTTTGCTCTGCTCTGCTGAGACCTCACCTGCAGTGCTGTATGCAGCTCTGGAGCCCTCAATATTGGAAGGACATGGATATGATGGACGAGGTCCAGAGGAGGGCCACCAAAATGATCAGGAGGCTGGAACACTTCTGCTGCAAAGGCAGGCTGAGGGAGCTGGGGTTGTTCAGCCTGGAGAAGGCTCTGGGGAGGCCTAACAGCAGCCTTTCACTACATGAAGGAGGCTACAAGAAGGCTACAGAGGGACTGTTTGCAAAGTCCTGCAGTGATAGGATGAGAAGCAGTGGTTTTAAACTGAGAAGAGTAGATTTGGATGTTAGGAACAAATTCTTTAGCATGAGAATGGTGGAACACTGCAACAGGTTGCCCAGGGAGGTAGTTGAGGCTCCATCCCTGGAGATATCCGAGGTGAGGCTCAAGAGGGCTCCAGGTGACCTGATGTAGTGGAGGATGTCCCTGCTGAGTGCAGCAGGGTTAGATTAAGTGAACTTTAGAGATCCTTTCCAACCCAACCCATTCCATGATGTTATGGTTCTGTGACCCCAGAATTTACTCTTATCCATATAGATTTGATTCCACTTATACCTCAGGAAAACACAGTGTTGGAGACAAGGACTTGTATGATTAGGATGGGAAGCTGTCCACTCTTACTACTTCCATGTGCCCTCCTGTATGACCAGTGTGTTGCCAGAGTTATGTGGAAGACCATTTGAAAAGCCACAGAAGTTTCCTTCTCTGAAGACTTTCAAAACCTGCCTGATTGTACTTCTGTGTGAACTACTCTAGGAGACCCTGCCTTGGCAGGGGCGTTGGACTCAAGGATCTCTGGGGGCCCCTTCCAACCTCTAAAGTTCTGTGATTCTGTGAGGTGTTAGCTGGAAGATGCCTCTGGAAATCTGTAGTCTCCCCTCCTGCAATGACAAACTGCCAGCCAAGGCTAGGCCACATCACTGATGGCTTTGCTCATCCTGCCTGATCAACTTGATCTCCTTTTATGATCAGGTAACCCAGCAGGTGAATGTGGAGCAGGCTGTGGATGTAGTCTACCTGGACTTCAGTAAAGCCTTTGACACCATCTGCCACAACAAGCTCCTGGCACAGCTGGCAGCTCATGGACCTCTCCCAACACAACTTGAGACTGTGTCCCCTTGTTCTGTTGCTGGTTGCCTGGCAGAAGAGACCAACCCCACCTGGCTACAGCCTCCCTTCAGAGAGTTGTAGACAGCAATGAGGTCAGCCCTGAGCCTCCTCTTCTCCAGGCTAAACAACCTCCAGCTCCCTCAGACTCTCCTCACAGGGTTTGTGTTCCAGGTCCCTCACCAGCCTTGTTGCCTTCTCTGGACACTTTCCAGCACCTCAACATCTCTCATGAATTGAGGAGCCCAGAACTGGACACAGCACTCAAGGTGTGGCCTGACCAGTGCTGAGTACAGGGGAAGAATAACCTCCCTTGTCCTGCTGGCCACACTGTTCCTGATCCAGGCCAGGATGCCATTGGCTCTCCTGCCCACCTGGGCACACTGCTGCCTCATCTTCAGCTACTCTCTACCAGCACCCCCAGGTTCTTTTCTTCCTGGCTGCTCTCCACCCACTCTGGCCCCAGCCTGCAGTGCTGCTTGGGGTTGTTGTGGCCAAAGTGCAGAACCCTGCACTTGGCCTTGTTCAATCTCATCCCATTGCCTCTGCCCACTCATCCAGCCTGTCTAGGTCCGTCTGCAGGGCTCTCCTACCCTCCAACAGATCCATATCTGCTCCTAGCTTGGTGTCATCTGCAAACTTACTGATGCTGGACTCAATCCCCTCATCCAGATCATCAGTAAAGATATTGAACAGGAGTGGGCCCAGCACTGATCCCTGGGGAACACCACTAGTGACAGCTGCCAACTGGATGTGGCACCATTCACCATCATTCTCTGAGCCTTGCTCTCCAGCCAGTTCTTGACCCAACACAGAGTGAATCTGTCCAAGACATGAGCTGCCAGCTTGGCCAGGAGCTTGTTGTGGCAGATGGTGTCAAAGGCTTTGCTGAAGTCCAGGCAGACTCCATCCACAGCCTGCCCCACATTCACCAGGCAGGTAACATGATCATAAAAGGAGATCAGGTTGGTGAGACAAGACCTGCCCTTCTTAAACCGAATTTGTCTTCCCAGATAGGGAAGAAAAGAACTGGAAGTGGATGTCAATGTATATGTCTTATCCTTGCAGCTAAACACTGCAAGTAATTGACATTAATGGTGCAATTCAACAAGCTTTCCTGTCAATTCAGCTGAGCACATTATGTGCAAAGCCTAGATTTGCACTTCCACACTACAGAAGAATGTTCCTTCCCTTCTCTGACTTGGTCAAGAGAATTACTTCAGGAACAGAAATGAATTATATAAGGCTGAACCCGGGCCATCTGACAATCTTACATCTTCCCAGTAGGCATAGTACTAACTTTATCCCAGCACAGCACTTGGGCTAATATGAGTCATCTGATAACCTCCTCATTGTGCATTGACCTCAACCTTGGACCAAAATAAACATAAATTAAATTACAAACCTATACTTAGGACTCTCACTCTCTCTTTGTTGTCTCTGAAGCTCCGAGTGTGGCAGACTTGGAGGCTTCACTTTGTTTCCAGCTGGCTGTTGTGAAATGGGAGCTGAGCCTCAGGATATATTCTTACCTTTGTCCTTTAAAAACCCCATAGAATCACAGCAGGGACCTCCAAAGATCCTCCAGTCCAACCTCCTTGCCAAGGCAGGATCCCCTAAGGTAATTCATACAGGAACACATCATAGAATCATAGAATCAATCAGGTT
>WAAF01014796.1:0-13015 GCA_013400475.1 Tricholaema leucomelas | reverse complement strand
CCTCATCCCTCCTAACATACACCTTCTGTGCATCTCTTAATAATTCCTGTGCATTTTTTTCTGCCACCCTTCCAATTTCTGTAAATTTTGTCAGACATCCCAGTTGGAGTGACTGACAAAATTTACCTTCAACACTACCTCATCTGCCAGGGAGTTGGGGTCTAACCCTGAGTGTTGTTGCATAAGTCTCTGTAGCCAGTCTATGGGAGATTCATCCTTTTCTTGCTTAGTGTTAAACGCTTTAGCAATATTCTGTCTCCAATAGGGGGGATCTTAGGCAAATGAGTTCACCATCTGACCTTGCCCTCTGCCTCTCCCGGGTTTATTTGCTAGGGTCACTCTTTATTTGGCAATCACAAATCTGTGGTATCTATTTTTCTAATAAATTAAACAGTTTCATAGTTTAAACTCTCTGAACCTGTGTCAGTGCAAGTCCTTATTGGGACACCGAAAAAAAGAGGCAAATATTAATTTTGTCAGATGGTTCCAGTAAGAGTCTTGGACTCTCAGACAACCAGTCACTGGGATCATACCCTTAACATGCCGAGTTCTTGTCTTTATTATGCACCATAAGTTAGAGGAAGAAATGTAGAAGCTAGCTACTGAAATAATGGATAATGGACAGACATTCCTGTCCTGATCAAGCACTAGAAGATATATCGATGGAAATCTGTTCATTTGATGCCATGCTTACGTACCTGCACCAGTAGAATAGATTATGCCAATATGATCTTTTTTTTCAATGATGTCATGAATATGTGGAAGCATAGTTTACAGACTGATGCAGCAAGCTGTACTCGAATTTAAAATGTATTAAAACTGCAAACATAAATGCGCAGACCAAAATTATTTCAAATAAGTAACTCCTCTTTCTTAATTTAATGTAGATAGACACAACATATAATATCAGAACTTTTAAGGAGAAAAACTTTGCTCATGGCACCTCAAAGCTGATTATAAATATTTTAAGAGGTTTGAGTGATTCACTCAAGAATACCTAAAGCAAGTTTTACAATGGTGTTTTTTTGTTTGTTTATTTAATTGGAAGTTTTTTTTTTTTGTTAGTAGACATGGTGTGAGAGTCTAAAGCCTCTCTCTTGTTCATCAACAAAGATAAAGATTGCCTTTGTTGGTTTCCGGGACTCAGACTCAGACTTGGTGCTTGAATGTCAAGGTCCAGAGGAACAGAGATTAACAGTATCTCTGTCCCGAGGAGCAAGACCTGTTCTTATGGATTTCTGTGTTGTGAAATTAAGGTGCAAACGAGACTATATATCACCACAAAACTATTTATTGAAGGATAGGGTTGGACAAAACAGAGGGAAAGAGGGGGAAGGGAGAGAGAGAGAGAGAGGGATAAAGAGAATTATGGAGAAGAAGAGAGAAGAAGCAGGGAAGGAAAAGAGCTGGGATTGTATTACTCTCAGTCGCAGGTGGAGGGGGGAAGAGAGAGAGGTGCGTGGCCCAGGGATGATCTGTGGAGTCCATCAGAGGTTCTTCTGGTGGTGGTGCAGCTCTGGTGGTCCGGTGGAGGTGCCACCCTTCGGCAGGCATTCCCTCCTGCCTTTTATAGAGTTTTCTGCCTGTGTCTGGCTGCAGCTCCCCAGGAAATCTTCCTGTGTATTATCATGCATTCACAGGGGTCTGGCACCACCGGGGAGAGGGCCTCCACCTCCTCCCTGGCTGTACCTGAACCCTGAATACACACTGATGAACACGAGAGAGGATTTAGACTCTCACACAGGCCTTTTCCCTTTGGGGTAGCTGAGATAAGCCGTAGGCCTCCTGGGCATTCCAGCCAGGCTGAGTTTCGAAGGTGTTGTCTGTTGATTTGCATCCCTGAGCTTTAGGCCAAGCACTGAGTCTGAGTCTGAGTCCCAGAAACCAACAAAGGCAATCTTTATCTTTGTTGATGAACAAGAGAAAGGCTTTAGACTCTCACAGATGGATATGGGAACATGGGAACATTTCACCTCTTCAGGATTTTTATGGATGCACATGATAGCTTTTAGTGAACAGATATGGTATTATCTTATAGATGTCCTTTGGCCTATTTAAATCTGTTGAGTGTATGTACCCTTGTGCATGTGATAGTGCCTTGTACTGTATAGCTGCCTGTTGTGGGAAAATTTTCTCCCTAGCAGGGCATGAGCTGGTAAACATCAGAGCTCATGCTGGGACCTGTCCTTGGGCTGTCTCGGGCTCAGGAAACCAAGCTGTAAACAATGAGCACCCCACACACAGCTGCAGGGGGCTGAGCTTGCCATCCTGCAGGGGTGGGCACCAGGGATTGTTTTGATACAGAGTGACCTATCTGTACCTTGCACATAACTCTAAGCCAATCAGACAGAGCCAGGCTGGCAGTTGCCTGCCAGATGGTATAAATTGTGCTGTGCTGCAAATAAACGTTGGAGTCTATTCTATCAACTCATACTGAGTGTTGTCGTTACTTGCTCCCCTCCTCCCTGGGGCATGAACCCTGTCAGTATTGCCGGACTGATCCCTCTTGAGCTCAGACTTCCTGGCAGCCTGTGGTGCAGCTTATTCATAGGCTAGGAATAAGACATTTCAACTCATTTCCATTAATTTTTTTTTACCAAGACTGCAGGATTATAATATATCTGTGAAGGAAAGAAATACTATTGTAGATTTGTTTATTGTACAGTGTATTTTAAGTTCAAACATTGGAATATAAAGATTTCAATATAAGACCTAATATGGAGAAATAAAGATAATAGTATTTCTTATTATGAACACTGGCACTATTAAAAAAAAATAACAAACTACTAAATTTTATTTCTTCAAGTCTATGTTCATTATTTTGCAATCAATGAAACTTCCCATATTCAGATTTTTTCTTTAAAAATAAGGGACAATCACCACATAACTTACTTTATATGAAAGATTGTTTCAATAGCAAAGATTGAAGAAAATTCAGTGGAAAATCCTAGATAGTCGTTAAGCCCTGAATATTTCCTGTGTAATTAACCTTCCAAATGACATCTGTTCTGTTACAATATCAGTTAAGGATATTCTGCTTGAAGAAGATTTCTGAAGTTCATTAGAACTGTAGAGCTTTGAAGTTTGATCCAGCATAGTTAAAAAAGTCTTTGCTACCTGTAGACTGAACAGACTCTGTCCAAATGCTATTATCAGCATTAATTAAAAAGGAACAAGAATTTCATACTCTTCACTGCCAGTCATAAGAGAGCAACACCTGACCTTTGTGTTTAGAGGTAAAAAAAGACACGGTTAATTAACAAGAGAAGTTATCAAGAAGCTTGCTAATGATGAAATGCTAGAAAAATTTCCCTGCAAAACAAAATATGATTTTTGATTCCCCAATAGCCTTTTTTTTTAATATGGATCCTGATCAATGTACTAACTGTTGTGAAAAGACAACATGATGTTAATGATTTCTCTATGGCAGCTATGTGCCTAAATTCACTTATGTATTAAGACGTTTTTGACAAGGAAGAGGGAGTGGAATATTGTTTGAAGGTCAGTTACTGTAGTAACAAATATTTAGTGACAAGGTATTTGGGTAATAGTTTAAAAATGATAATGTTTATAAATATGTAAGGGCAAGTGTAAGAAGAATGGAGCCAGGCTCTTTTCAGTGATGTCCAGTGACAGGACAAGAGGTAATAGGTGCAGGCTGGAGCATAGGATGTTCCACGTAAACATAAGGAAAAGCTTTTTCACTGTGAGTGTGACAGAGCAGTGTCCACAGAGTTTGAGCGTTCTCCTCTGGAGACATTCAAACCCTGCCTGTGTGATCTGTTCTAGGTGATCCTGTTCTGGCAGGAGAGTTGGACTAGATGATAATTTGAGGTCTCTTCCAACCTCTAACATTCTGTGATTGTGTAATTCTATGTAATAGCAAAACTCATCAGAGAATAATGCGACTGTGAAATTCTCTTGGGACTATATTGCCAAAATACTGATAAACCTCCTGTGGTTTATTTCCTTACAGCTGTGGCAAGCAGAATTATTTACCCCTGTGACCTGTGGACTGGATCTCTAGAAAGTCATAACTAATAGGAATTTTGAGAGAAAGGAAAATGAGGTAGTGACTAGCTAGAGGCATTTAATAGGCAGAAAATGAAACGCTGAAACTGAGCAAGATTGTCTGAGCCATTGAAGCACCTGAAAGTAGACTCAACCTGGTCTGCCCTCAAATTTCTCCATCAGCTTTACTTAATATGGCAACACTATATTCTGACTAGTGGGTACTAAGAAGTTCTGTTTCAGAGGAAAGTGTTTCTCAGCAGGAACCACCCTTACAGCAAGAAGTTCAGACAAAGCATTAATAAGGTTTGATGGCCTTTTGCACCAGCAATTCACTCTTTATTATTCATCTAATTTATCTGAAATTGCATTTCATCTCCTTGGCATACAAAGACAAAGCTCTAATTTCCCTGACAGCCTGCTCTAGGGTGTAGAAATGGCAGTAGTGAAGAGAGAACAATCTGCTTTCATCTCCTGCAAATTAGCTACAGTTCTAACAGAAGCAAATAACAGCACAAACTGACTGTATTACAATAGTTCCTTTGTGTGATTCTAACTCAGATTTTTCTGAGTGATAACTGTAAAATAAAGCTTAATAAAGAGATCCTGCATTCATAGATTTTTTTTCTCCTTGATGTGCTCATCTGTGTTTTGTCTGCTGGACAACGGTGTGGGTAATTGTTGGTATGTAGACAATAAGTTGAGAAAATATGTCTAGAAATTCTTGATACATTATGTTTGGAAAAGCTTTATCCAAATGTAAGTAGCTAAATATAGTGTTCTACAACAGAGACATGTTTGTTTATCTGCTTGGAACCTGCAGAACCAAATGCAAATGGGCAGGCTCCTTAGGAAAAGAGAATTATTTAATGAGCAGTGCCAGCCTTGATAACTGTCACAGTAAGGAATATTTTCTTGCTTGAATAGGAAGTCGTCATATACAGTGATGTGTATTTGAAGCAGTCAGGCAAACACAGAGCTTTGCATTTGACTTGGCTGTACACAGCAGTGCTGCTAGTTGCAACACAGATCATTCAAGAAAACCTCTAAATACTGTGCATTGACACACTATGTTTGTGGGTTTTCCGGGTAGGCTTATTTTCTCAGTATGATAAATGGAGTCCAGAATGTTATTTGTTTGACTGCTTTTCGTCCTGAAGGAGTTATTTTGGGATGGAACTTTTGGTGTGCACTAAACATTTTGACACAAAGATTCACAAAAGTGAGTGTATGATTTAAGGGAAGGGTTTCTTGAAAAGCACATGGTGTTTAGAGGGTTGTGAAGCCTGCTCACATACAAATATTTCTATTAATATTTTTGCCCTCTATCAACCTTAAACAGCAGCCACAATTCTCCAAATCAATCAGAAATAGTGTAATTAAATCAGAGTTAAGTTGGAAATCAGAGTGATCTACCAGCCTGCCCTAAACGTGGTGTGCCTAATTAATGTATGTATGTCTCTCCTTTTCCTTCTGGAGTTTGATTCTAAGAACAGCCATGTAGTCTGCACCACTTTTATTGCAGACTAGTCTGTACCCTTGACTGAAAAGAATCTTTCCTGTAGTGCATTTCAATAACAGAATTAATTGCATCTGCTCAACAAGTCAGGAGGAGTTGAATCGGGGGGTGGACGCTGGATCTTGGTACCTGATATTGGGAGAGATTCAAAAAGGTTGCCCACTCTTAGTACTCACCTGTTTGAGAACAGGGTTCTGTGGCTGGCTATCAATGTAGAAGTTACTGTGGCTATTGTACTTATTTATACTATCTTATTTATACTATCTTATATATACTATCTTATTTTATTGCATCCAGTATTTAGCAAAATCCTGCATTATTTATGCACAAAATGATAGAGATTGAGCACATTATAATGAATACATGCAAAGCCTTGAATGCTTGAGGCTGTAAATGAAATTATACTGTTTAATTATTTTAATCAAACATGCTTAATTTTTTTTTAATCAAACATTCTCACTGACATGTCTCAGAACTGTAGGATGTCAAAGACAGTCACATAAAGATTTATTTTGGTTAAAGCTGTTCACCGTTCTTAGCATAATACATGTTTCTTTATGGATCTTTCATGTTGTCAAGAGAAAACAGGTACAGACAAGCAGTACACTGTAAGGACAAAATTACTAAGGCCATCCATTAGGTGCTGCCAGAACAGTATGGGGTTTGCAGTGTGTATGAATTCTAGATGGCTTTGAAAGTCCCTTTTTCTGTTTCAAACCTGGAACAAGAAAGCAGAAAGAAACTCTACAATCCTTTAAAAAAAAAAAAGTTTTATTTTTTGCCTCTCCCTGGATCTACTTGTTCTGATGTGCCAAGGATGTTGTTGCAAAAACTGTTAGTGATTTATGCTGCAATGAAACAGTTGTTACTCAAAATATCCAGGTATACAGTGAATTTTGCTGCATGGTAGGAGCATTCTCCTATCATCAGCTGGTAAAATGAAAGTGATATTTCATTCAGCTGTGCACTTTAGAGGTCTAAGTGGGAAGATCCTTTGTTTCATCAAATATTTAATATAATTAATAACTGAGGAGAAGTAGGTCGTTGCTTGGCTGCTTTGGTATACAGTCCAGAATATATATATTTCTGTATATGTTACATTCATATTTCTTTTTAAGTTTATAACTTTAGCAAAAATAAAATAATTTTAGAAGGTCATTCTGATAGAAAAACTGCCAAAGACAGTATCTTTGGCAACAGCAGACTCTAACAAATGAATAACCTTATACTCTAGCAGAGGATGGAGGAGAAGAAATCTGGTGATGATTTCAAGCTTTCCAATTGTCACAGTCACTGTCCTTGACAAGGTAATAAAATTCTATTTGCCTTCCTTGTAGAGAGGCAAAATATTGCTAATGAGCTACTACAGATTCACTATGATAGCTATTACTGTGATTCTTCTTTTCCTCAGAAGCATCTCTAAGAATGGACTTTTTCTCAGAAAGCAGCAAAGCAGCCTTAATATATTCTTAGAAAGGTGCACTACAGGTCTGCAAGTGACAGTGAATTATTGCCAGTTTTCCTTTTGTTTGTGTTTTCCTAGCATAGATCTGTCTGCCAGTTCTCTAGTTATGGGATTCCTTTAAGTTATTGCTGTCAAAGACCACACAGTTTGTTGTGATGGGTTTCAGTGAGCACGTTCCCAGGCTGCTGTCATGCTTCTAACAGAGCAGAACAAGACTATTCACAACATAGGGTGCCAATCCTCTACCTCAGTAATCTTGTCACTAGAGATTGCAGGGCACAGATGCTCTGTCCTTGTTTTTTCTTTCTTTTTTATGCTTCAAAAAGGACAAGCAGGTTGATTTTTTCTCAGCTGGTGAACCACACAGATTAGGCCAATATTCTTTAAATTACACTTTGTGTATGTTTTTTCATGGCTGGATGATCCAGTGTATGAAGAAGAATGTTTGCTAAGACAAATGCCACTGCTGGATTCATCAGCTCAATATGGCACTGTTCTTGTTGAACTGCATGTTATAGAGAGCAGCTCTTGCATGGTCCATTGAATGTACATCTCCCTTTCCTCATCTTTTAAAATTTGTTGCAGTTTATACCTACATGAAGGGATTTCTAGATATTTGTCACAGTTACAATGACTTTACTTGAAATGTCTGTGGAAGTATTGCAGATGGAACAAAAAGATGTGACACATATCTCTTTCTCCTACCAGGCAACTCCCTTACATACAGTTGAGAGTTCTACTGTGACCGGCATTACAACGTTTTGTTCTTTTATGCTCACATGGAATGAATAACTTAACTCTACATAAGTATATGGCCATGTGGTGGTTTGGCCCTGGCTGGGGGTCAAATGCTCGCCAAAGCCACTCTATCACTCCTTTTCTTAGATAGACTGGGGGAGAGGGGAAAATATAATAAAAGGTCAGTAATAAGGTAGAAGTGATTCAATAATAATAATAAGCACAAGCAAAATCTGTATGTGGAAAACAAAAGTGAAGAGAGATGTTACTCTCTACTTCCCATCATCAGACAGTGGCTGGTCTTGGAAAGCAGGGCTCTATGCATAATGGTTGCTCTGAAGGATGGATGCCATGGATCCTTCTTTCACTTACTTCTTAGAGCTGAGCTGACATCACATGGTATGGAATACCCCTCTGACCAGTTTGGGTCAGACGGCTTGGCTGTGTCCCCTCCCAAGATCCTGCCCACCTCTCAGTGAACTTGGGGTGGGGAAATGTTGGAAAAGCACAGTCTGGATGCTTGATCATCAGTAGCCAAAACACTGGAGTTATCTATAGCACTGCAAAACCACAGCACTAGAAAGGTGCTTTGAGGAGAACTAATTCCAGCTCAACCACACCCAATACAGGCCATTAAGCAGTATCTTTTATTTCATGCATGAGACACACATTATATCTTTCCAAAAGCTGCTCACACTAAACAAGGCTAATTGTACTTCTTATATAGAGCTTAGTAATACATATGTATTAGAATTCTGAAAACTTGAATTGATAATATTAAATAGATAACATTATTTTATTTTTCGGTCTTCATTGTCAACTCCTGGCCTTTCAACCATATTGCAGTCACATTCCTCTTCTTTCTTATTTTTTGTTTCTTGTTCACCTTCTGCCAGTTCCACAGGAGGCCCAGGCATGTGAGAATCCATCCTGTTTTCATGACTCCATCTTATCTTTCTCTTTGAAATTTTAGCTTTACTGCGAGCAGCTTCACCTTTATCTTCCCTCACTTCTAAGCTCAAGGCTTTACCATTATTTATGTCTAGAAGCTTTATCAAGACTGATTTATTTATGTCTAAAAACTTTATCTTTTAACTGCTAGGAAAGTTTCTAACAGCAAGGAACATCAGTAATTCTCCTTCCCTCATCACCAACCAGAAGTGTTCAAAAAACCTTTAAAAATGCTGAGCTAGAACCCATCAGATTGTGTCTGCAGCTGTCTCTAATGTAGAATTTCTTCTTTGTGGAAACTTTGAATTTTATACTCTGACCCGGGATAGTATGGGTCCCGGGTATGTAGGAGGAGCTCTGAATGCATTTTCTGGTAGAGCTGGTTAGTCGCATTTCAGAAACTTTTTTTTTTTTTTTTTTTTCTGGAGACATCATGCAATAGGACTTTTGTGGTATAACTGACCAGCAGATTCATTTAGTGTAATTCAGTAGCAAGGTAGAGATGCTTACAACCAAGAGATACTTATGTTACCTCTGGAAATTATGGTCTGCAAAACTGGCCTGCCAAAGAGCTGAAGGAAGGAGTCTTGTGAAGATGACCCTATTTCAGCTAAAACTAATGAAGCAAGCCTGAAACAACAGGCAGCTGGGTTAGGATATAAAAATTACAATAACACTAGATTGGAAAGTTGTGCTCCTTTTCTTCCATGTGAGACAGGGACAGCATCTTGGTAAGAACTGCACATGCAATATACAGCTTAACTTCTTTGCTAACATTTCTATTATTTATTTATTAGCTTTATTGCAAAGACTTGACTCTGCTGCATGTTACCCTGGATTTATTAATGTGAGCATGATCAGTTGTGTTAATGTATTTATCACTGTCAATCCTGAATCTATTGTATCCTTTGTATTTGTATTGAGCGCATCCACAGCAAGTTTGCTGACGACACCAAGCTATCTGGTGTGGCAAACATGCTGGAGGGAAGGGATGCCATCCAGAGGGACCTTGACAGGCTGGAGAGGTGGGACCAAGCCAACCTCATGAAGTTCAACAAGACAAGTGCAAGGTCCTATATCTGTGTCACGAGAATCCTAAACATCAGTATAGGCTGGCAGTGACTGGCTTGAGAGCAGCCCAGATGAAAAGGACTTGTGTGGGTGTTGTTGGGTGAGAAGCTCACTGTGAACTGCCAGGGTACATTTTCAGCCCAGAAAGCCAATTTTATCCTGGGCTGCATCAAGAGAAGTGTGGCCAGGAGGTCAATAGAGGTAACTCTACTCTACTCCACACTGGTGAGACCCTACCTTGAGTACTGGAGCCCTGTTACAGGAATGATATAGACATGCTGGAGCATGTCCAAAGAAGGGCCACAAAGATGGTCAGAGGTCTGGAGCTCCTCTCATGTGAGGACAGGCTGAGAGAGTTGGGGGATTATTAATTTTGGAGAGGAGAAGACTACAAGGAGAGCTTATTGTGGCCTTCCACTATCTTAAGGGACCCTACAAGAAAGATGGTGAGAGACTCTTTGGAATGTCAGGTAGTGATAGGACTAGGTGANTGGGCTGCATCAAGAGAAGTGTGGCCAGGAGGTCAATAGAGGTAACTCTACTCTACTCCACACTGGTGAGACCCTACCTTGAGTACTGGAGCCCTGTTACAGGAATGATATAGACATGCTGGAGCATGTCCAAAGAAGGGCCACAAAGATGGTCAGAGGTCTGGAGCTCCTCTCATGTGAGGACAGGCTGAGAGAGTTGGGGGATTATTAATTTTGGAGAGGAGAAGACTACAAGGAGAGCTTATTGTGGCCTTCCACTATCTTAAGGGACCCTACAAGAAAGATGGTGAGAGACTCTTTGGAATGTCAGGTAGTGATAGGACTAGGTGAACTGGAGCAAAACTAGAAGTGGGTAGATTCAGATTGGATGTTAGGAAAAAAATCTTCTCTGTGAGGGTGGTAAGACACTAGAACAGGTTGCCCAGGGAGGTGGTGGAAGCCCCATCCCTGGAATTCTTCAAGGTCAGTTTGGATGGGGCTCTGAGTAATCAGATCTAGTGTGAGGTGTCCCTGCCTATGGCAGGGGAATTGAAACTGGATGATCTTTGAAGTCCCTTTCAACCCTGATAGTTCTGAGTGATTCTCTGTTACTTTAATAAACTAAACCTATACATTGTTTTCACAAAGAATTATAGAATCACACAGAATTGCAAAATGCCAGGTTGTAAGAGGTCCCAAGGATCATATGATTCGACCTTTCTAGTTGATGATATAGTTTAAATGAGACTGCCCAGCACCCTGTCAAACTGAGTATTAAAACTGACCAATATAGGAGAATCCACTACTGCTCTTTGAATATTATTACAGTGCCTAACTGTTCTCATGGTGATTTTTTTTCTTCTGGATTCCAGTTAGAATCTCCCCAAGATTAAATTGTACCCATTACCGCTTGTATTTTCAGTGTGACTCCTTGTAAAAGTGTAGTCGCCATTGTGTTGATAACCACCCTTTATGCACTGGTATGTGGTAATAAGATGTCCCCTTAGCCTTCTCTTCTCAAGACTGAGCAAACCCAGTTCTTTCATGCTTTGACTTTCTGAACTTTTGCTGAGCAATTACAGTGAGAATCTGAGACAGGCAGGTGTTGCTATCTTACCCATAATGTGACTTATTCCGCTTCTGTTGCAATTGATACAAGAGCTGAAATTATGTAATAGTGTGGTGGGTTAGGAACTTTCAACCCACCACTACTGAAATTTACCAGACCGTCTTGGATGACTTGAAAATAATATGAAGCTATATTTACAGCAAAGCTAAATATACACAATATATTTACAAGTATTTACAACTATATAAGTTAGAAATAATACAGAAATCCAAACTCCCTGGTGGACAAAGGAAAATGCCCAGAAGGGCATTCTCTTTTTTCTCTAAGCTATTATCTTTTTTCCTCTACTTTCCCAGGCAAGTACACAAAAATAACCAGCAAAGTATACATTGCTATTTTAGTGGAGATGTTAGAGTGGAATGAAGAAGTGAGGGAAAGCAATGTCTCAGAATGAAGTGGGGCAATTTTTTTAGTTTTTGGCTTTTTATCCCTTTTGGCAAACCAAAGAATGACATAAACTTCATAATTATTTTCTTTTCACAACCAATAACCTAATTTAGCTTTCAGAATATTCCAATTAGCCTCAAACCAGCACAATCCACCCCTTTATGTCATTCAATGTTTTGCACAAAATTATCTGCCTAATCTAAAACATTATTTATAGTGATGAATAGTAAAATCCATATTTTTCAGTTAATTCTTCATTCCAGCTATCTCAGATGTAGGTTGATTCAAAAGCTTGGAAAACAGGAAACAGTCTCTTCACAGATGAGTCCACACTCATGTACCATAGCTTCCTCCTCATGGATTCTTCCTTTGGACGCCACATTGTACCTGAAACAGTAACTCCTAACAGCTTGTATTGTAGACTCTGAATTTTAAACTCTTTCAGCTAAACATTGAATTTCTTAGTGGAGCACAGTGAATTTCACTGTTCTCTTGCATCACCCGATATGTATGACCAGAACCTTCATCAGAAACCATCCCTCAGGCAGGTTTCCTTTTGCCCAAAGGAGAAAATACCCAAACAGTTTTTCCTAACATATTATCTTTGTGTACAACAGGAGATTTATCACAGTCTATTCTTTGTAACAAATCTGATTGTGCAGGTCCTGCTCTGTTTACAGAACCCCTACTATTTAACAACCAGGTTGCTCATGTTAAATGTTTGGCCCAGTTTTTCAAAGTTCCACTCCCTATGGCTTTCAGGGTGGTTTTCAGCAAACTGTTGTAGAGTTCAATCTCTCCTGAAGCTGATGCATAGTAGGGTATGTGGTGAAGCCATTCAATACTGTGCTCTTTGACCCAGTTTCTCACAAGATTGTTCTTGAAATGAGTGGCATTGTCTGATAGATTCTCTCTGGAGTTCCATATCTCCACATGATTTGTCTTTCCAATCCAAGAATGGTGTTACGTACAATAGTATGTGGAACTGGATAGTTTCATAACCATCCTGCACTTGCCTCTACCATCATTAGCACTGTGCTAGTTTGAACACAAACATAGATAACACAGTTGCTGTGTGTCTCTGGCTGCATGCACTTTTCTCCCAAACCTGCTGTCTATGTAACTACTCTTTCTGCTGTCTAACCTCCCTGGCTGATCCTCCAAACTCAACTTGAAAGTAAGGCAAAGTTTGGGATAAGTTAGAGGGGTGTAAAGGAGGTGGAAGGGTGTTTGGGAAGCCCTTCTGGAGACTCTGGTTTCTGGGAGGGGTGTTG
>WAAF01014794.1:16080-43928 GCA_013400475.1 Tricholaema leucomelas | reverse complement strand
CAGAACAAGGGGACACAGCCTCAAGCTGTGCCAGGGCAGGTCTAGGCTGGATGTTAGGAGGAAGTTTTTGGCAGAGAGAGTGATTGGCATTGGAATGGGCTGCCCAGGGAGGTGGTGGAGTTGATGTGGCTGGAGGTGTTGAAGCCAAGCCTGGCTGGGGCACTTAGTGCCATGGTCTGGTTGGTTGGCCAGGGCTGGGTGCTAGGTTGGGCTGGCTGAGCTTGGAGCTCTCTTCCAACCTGCTTGATTCTATGATTCCCCTTTGGCCTGTCTCTAGACATGTCTCTAGACATGCTCAGCAAAAGTCCCTCTGCAGCCTTCCTGCAAGATCCCTTCAGCTACTGGCAGGCAGCTCTAAAGTCCCCCTGGAGCCTTCTCTTCTCCAGGATGAACACCTCCAGTTCCCAAAAGTCTATCTACACATCCCTGGTGAGAATCAGGCACCCACTGACGTGAGACAGGCAGGGATCTGCAAGCAATCTGCCCCTCCGATACCTGAGCTGCGTGAAGGGTTGGATTTGTTTCTCTGATTTGTGTTACTCTTGAGAAGAAGCTCCTTGGCTGGACAAAAACTTGGAGAGAACAAAGTGCAAAGCCCTGCTGTGGCACTAGAGACATCAGATCCAAGAACTAATCTGCATCTGATGCATCCTGTCAATAATTAATCACTGCAATTAAACCACCTTCCCAAATGTTTCTTCTCACACACTCACCACAAAACTCCCCACTCACCATTACCTTTTTTTTTCCCCTTCTATCTTTCAATCCTGAAAATGAGGAGATGGAGCTAAGGCTGAAAGCTGCTGGTACTGGCACGAAACATACATGTGAAAATCATGTCCCACCAACAGCCTCATCAACTGATTCCAAACCAGTGCTTCTATTTCCACCGACAGGAGGTGTAGGAGCTGCCTTTACCTGCCCAGAAGCACCCACAGCTGCTTTCTGCTCACAACTGAGGATATCCTGAATCAAGTTTTGCAATACCAGGATTGCTGACCGTAGGATGGAGCCATATGGTCCTACACCACCTGTCCTCAGCACATACTCTGTCCACAGTGCTTGCTCACAAGCCTCATTCTTCCACTGCTGCCTGTTTACAAATAACCAGAGGTGCAAACTCCCCAACACCTGCTGCTCCTCCTGCTGACATCTGCCAAGCAGATATGCCACTCGGCTTCTCTTCCAGGTGCAAAAGGGCAGGGGAACAAAAACTACCTTCAGTTTACTCTTCTGAAATGGATCTGTGGTTGGGCTGTGCCCACTGCCGCGGTCTTTGCTTAGCCCTCCAGGTAGAGCTGAGGGTAGCTGACAGGAGGGCTTAGCTGCAAACCCAGCACGCCATGGAGTCGCAGCACAAAGAGGTGGGGAGCATCTTCTCAAACACTCAGTGCTTCGTCACAGGAAAATAAGGTGGTGCAGCTCCTTCCACAGCTCTTGAGAGGTCCTCAGCTGGACCTGAACCAAGCTTATCTCTCCTGCTCCTTGACACAAGGCAGCAGCTGGAAGGGGGTAAGAGACAACTGCAAACATCCCATAAAGTCAGAGGTGAGAGCTGGCTCCTGTGCCCTTCATCCCACCATCCATGTGAGGACAGCACTTCCCCGATGAGGAGCAGGTTTCGACCTCCTGGAGGCCAAGCTGAGGAGAAGAGGCCACAGGAAAGAGCTGCAGAGCAGGAGCGAGGGGCTGCGGCCGCACGAGCAGGAGCTGCTCTCCATATTTCAGCTGCAATTCCATTATGCAGAGCTAAGTGGCTGGGAATAAACATCCTTCATCCCTGCGTGATAAGCGATGTTTGCTGGGATGCAGGGTGACAGAAATCTATAGCACATCAATGTCCTATTAATACTGCATTAAGCATATAGAGTTTGCTCTCCTCAGTGCAGCCTGCTAATGGGTATCGGCAGGTCCTCAACCCTCAGACAGCATCCAAGAAGCAGGGAGATGCTTGCAGGAGGAAAGAAGGAAGGAGAAAAGCTTCACCATGAACCTATGCCTTGAGGCATAGAATCGTAGAATCAACCAGGTTGGAAGAGAGCTCCAAGCTCAGCCAGCCCAACCTAGCACCCAGCCCTGCCCAATCAACCAGACCATGGCACTAAGTGCCCCAGCCAGGCTTGGCTTCAACACCTCCAGCCACAGCCACTCCACCACCTCCCTGGGCAGCCCATTCCAATGCCAATCACTCTCTCTAACAACAACTTCCTCCTAACATCCAGCCTAGACCTGCCCTGGCACAGCTTGAGGCTGTGTCCCCTTCTTCTGTCCCTGGCTGCCTGGCAGCAGAGCCCAACCCCAGCTGGCTACAGCCTCCCTTCAGGCAGCTGCAGACAGCAATGAGCTCTGCCCTGAGCCTCCTCTTCTGCAGGCTGCACACCCCCAGCTCCCTCAGCCTCTCCTCACAGGGCTGTGCTCCAGGCCCCTCCCCAGCCTTGCTGCCCTTCTCTGGACACCTTCCAGCACCTCAACATCTCTCTTGAGTTGAGGGGCCCAGAACTGGACACAGCACTCAAGGTGTGTCCTGAGCAGTGCTGAGCACAGGGGCAGAAGAACCTCCCTTGTCCTGCACAGGAGGTTCCATGTGAACCTGTGAAAGAATTTTTTCCCTGTGAGGCTGACAGAGCACTGGAACAGGCTGCCCAGGGAAGTTGTGGAGTCTCCATCTCTGGAGGTATTCAAGAACCACCTTGGTGCATTTCAGTGTGATCTACTCTAGGTGATGCTACTCTGGCAGAGGGGCTGGACCAGATGAGCTTTGGAGGTCCCTTCCAGCCCCTGACATTCTCTGATTCTAAGATGAGAGAGATTCCCTGCTGAATGTGTCGCTCCAGCAACACCTCGGAGCAAAGGAGGGAGACTGGGAGCACCTTTGCTTACAGCTGGATAGCAGGAGGTGTGTGGCAGAAGACAGATGACAGCATGCATCAGTAAAGCCTCATCTGCACATCCAGGCACTCCCCAGCCCAGGGGAGTTCTCCTCTCTACAAGTGACAGCAAATGCAGTATTTGTGTCCAAGCTCTGCACAGGGGGGAAGAGAAAAACCCTGCGGCGTGAAAAGCAGGGAGAGCACAGGGGCCACAAATGTTCTCCTGCTCGGCTTTAAGTTGAGCAGAGTGCACCAGATCAAACAATCCCCTTACAGCCAAAGCTCCCCAAAGCATGGTTAATTTAAGAGGTGAATCATGAAACTTTCCAGCCTCAAGCAAAGCCACCAGTGAAGTCAGAAGCTCTGCCCAAGCAATGTCCCGGGGACTAGAATACAACTCACGCACCACATCCAGCCCTGCCCGAGGTCTCAAAGCCCAGGTTCTGCCTTCTGAATGACAAAGAAATAAGGGCTTGCAGTCTGCCAGTTTCTGGTTGCCAGCTCTTTGTTGGCACCCAAAGGCAGTGCCTGGAGGGGTGGGAAGAGGGGTTGGTTCCAGCCCCATTGCCTTGCAGCCCTGGGAAACCTGGAGCTCAGAGGAGGCGGCGATTTGCCGCGGCTTTCCGAGCAGGCGGAGTTGCTGCCAGTGCTGCGTTTCACCCCCACGGCCCGGGGCCAGTTGGTCCAGACACCACCCCCAAGCCCCTCTCTGAACTTTTCAGATCCTAATCAAACAGTTCTGTGAAACCAAATCCTGCTGCAAGCAGCTTTCCCTGCAACTCGTCCGTGATGAGCCCCACAGGGCAAATAAACGCTCAGAGCCAAGCTCACCCCTTTGAGGTTTAAGTTCTGCTACTGCACAGCTGCATCAGCACCCACATCTCGCAATGGCCAGCACAGAGCAGAGATTTGAGAGAGCACAAGAGGGGAAGGAAAGACAAAATAAAGCAGGGCAGCTCCCCCTCCCACCCCAAGCCATTGGGGGTTGTAAATCATCTGGAGATGAGGTGCTGTGCAAAGTGTAAAATAAAGAGTTAACAGCACAGAAAGCTTGTGCTACCTTCAGCTTCTCCACTCCTGCCTAATCACCTCCCTCCTCCTTCCCTCTCTACCAACAGACCCAATTTAGCAGGTTCAGGTGAAAACCAAAGTGGGAGCTGGATTCAGCCATTGGGTTCACCCCACCCCACAGCGAGAACGGCTCCAGCTCCACCTCACAGCACCCTGGAGAGGCTGCCTCAGATGGGCACAGCAGCTGGGCTGCCCCAGAGACATTTCCACAGGCACAGCAGCTGCAGCTCCCCATCCCTGACCAGAGGGATTAAATCTAGGCCTAAATTAGCAGATTCAAGTGAAAACCAAAGGGAGAGCTGAGTGCAGCCATTGGGTTCACCCCATCACTCCAACTAGAGAACCACAGCAAGTACAGCTCTGCCTCACAGCACCCTGGAAAGGCTGCCCCAGAGACACCTCCATGGGCAGAGCAGCTGCAGCTCCACATCCCTGACAAGAGGAGCAGCTCTTTCCAAGCACTCAACGCTGAATGAGTTCCTGCAGGTCGGGAGCTCAGCCTCCTCCCTGTTTCCAGGGGCTGAGTTTTGTCTCCTGCACTCATGAGTCAGCAGCAGCCAAAGGCAGAGCAGAGGTGAGCTCAGCACAGCACTCCCTGCACACGACTGGCCCACAAAGATAGCACAAACTGAGGGGGTTTTGTCCCCAAGCTTTGTGCAAGCTTTTTGGTTTTCCACTTCTACCTGGAAGCAAGATGCACCAAAAGGATGACCAAGAGCAAGAGAGGAACTCGATCCAAACCTCCTGCATTGCCCAGCTCGCATCTCGGGGCTGAGAAAAGGCCTGGGAGAGCTCAAGCAGCAGCAGCTGTGAGCCACGTGTCGGGGAGGCTGCACCTCACCTCCTGCATGGGAAGCGGTGCAGAACTCCCAGAAAAGCCTCCTTTTGCCCAGCACATCTCTATTATGCTGAGAATTTAGGAATGCAAACCAGAATGGACCACTTGATCACCACCTGCTAGTCTAATCAGCCCAGCCTACAACCCAGGCTCGCTCAGGGAAGGTGCAGAACCTTGTCAAGAGCCCATGAAAATAAGACACCCAGCACCTGAGCCTCCAAGCCTCCTGTTCTTCGTCTCCACACATCTGCCCCATCTATGGCCATGTGCCCTGAGCTCCTCCCTAGCCCAATGGGGAGCCAAGGAGGCAGCCCCACGGCTGGGAAACTGCTGGAGGAGAAAGAAGAGGCAGGTCCTTTCCCCAGCTAAGCAAGGCTCACATCCATCCCTGTGCTCCCAGGCGGCTCCTGCTCACATCTGGGACCTCATGCTCGGACCCAGCGAGGCAAAGCCCAGCTTCAAATGGCACTTTCAGGCAAGGGGTGGGGGGGTGGGGGGGAAGGTGACTGGTGGGTGGCGGAGGGAGGGTGAAGGGAGGTGAAGGTGAGGGTGAAAAGTCTTCTCTGGAAGCACCTAGATGTATGCAGTGATTTCTGAAAGCTGAGATTCGCTTTGGTTTCTGGACCATACCAAGACCCATCCTCCTCACAAGAGAAAACAACAACCAACCTCCTTCTTTTCTTACTCCTTCTCTTAACCTCTTTCCTCCTTGCCCTTCTCCTTCCCCCATCCCCACCAAGCCCTCCCTTAGTGCTGGGCAGGGGGCTGGGGCACTCACAGGTGTCTGGCTTGTGGCAGTTGTGGCCCTGGCGGAAGTACTGGGGGTTCTCGATGACGGGGATGCGCGTCATGCCGATCACCACCGCGTCCGGGCCTGCCTCCAGCGACGAGGCCGTCGTGATGCCGTGGTTGATGTGGTGCAGGGGGCTGGCTGAGTCCTCCTCGCCGCTGATCACTGCCACAGGACCTGCAAGCAACACACACACACGACTGTCAAGTCAGCCTCCAACATCTCCAAGCTCATCCAGTCCTATCTAGCACCCAGCCCTGTCCAACCAACCAGACCATGGCACTAAGTCATCCAGTCCAACCTATCCAACCAAGATCATCCATTCCAACCTATCCATCCAGTCCAACCTATCCAACCAAGATCATCCATTCCAACCTATCCATCCAGTCCAGCCCTAGCCAATCAACCAGACCATGGCACTAAGTGCCCCAGCCAGGCTTGGCTTCAACACCTCCAGCCACAGCCACTCCACCACCTCCCTGGGCAGCCCATTCCAATGCCAATCACTCTCTCTAACAACAACTTCCTCCTAACATCCACCACAGACCTCCCCTGGCACAGCTTGAGGCTGTGTCCCCTTGTTCTGTTGCTGGTGGCCTGGCAGCAGAGCCCAACCCCACCTGGCTACAGCCTCCCTGCAGGGAGCTGCAGACAGCAATGAGCTCTGCCCTGAGCCTCCTCTTCTGCAGGCTGCACACCCCCAGCCTCTCCTTGTAGGCCCCTCACCAGCTTTGCTGCTCTACATCCATCAGGCACCAGAGGAAAGCAGCCCCACAAGCCCTGCTGACCAGGTGAGCTGGTCCATCTGCCTCCCCCCAGGCCCCACAGCATCCATTCGCACGTCCTTGGCTACTGCCACAGATCAAGTCCCCAGAACACCAGTGTGGCCAGATGAACCCATGTCCATCTCTTGCTACAGATGGGCAGCCAACAACCATGCCCCAGCTCCCCCAGCCTCCTGCTCCAGCCATGACTCAGAATCACAGCACCATGCAGGTTGGCAAAGCCCCTCAGGAGCACCAAGACCAACCTAGAACCCTACTCTACAAGATCCACCTTAAACCACAGCCCTAAGCACCACAGCCAAACCATCCTGAAGCACATCCAGGCTGGCTGACTCCACCACCTCCCTGGGCAGCTCATTCCACTCCCTGACCACTCTCTTTTTCCTAATGTCCAATCTAAGCCTCCCCAGTCTCAGCTTGAGGCCATTCCTCCTCCTTCTGTCTCCAACTACCTGTGAGCAGAGTCCAGCAGCAGCCTCTCCACAATGTCCCTTCAGGTAGCTGTAGACAGCAATGAGGTCTGCCCTCAGCCTCCTCTTCCTCACACTAACCATCCCCAGCTCCCTCAAGCTCTCCTAATCAGATTTACTCTCCAAGCCCTTCCCCAGCTTCTTTGCCCTCCTCTGGACCCACTCCAGCACCTCCACACCTCTCTTGTATTGCAGTGCCCCAAACTGAACACAACACTCAAGCTGTGGCCTCCCCAAGGCCGAGTACAAAGCCGACTCCTAACAGCCACATGCCTGCTCCCAAGAGCATCATTGCTCCAGTCTTGTCCTTCCCAGTGGCAGACTAGTTCCCAGGGGTAACATAAAGTCATGAAGGAAAGAACAGAGACACCTGAGAGCCAGGGGGTGCTTCCCACACAGAGCTATTTCACAGCATTCAGCTCCAACCCAGCTTTTGGCTTATGCTTGGCTTTATTTTTAGACCTCCTAACTTCAGCCTTTTCTATCAGCTGCCAAAGCTGGAAACCTCAGGGGACATCAGGTCTTAACACATTCTTCCCCACTTCCCTCTCCCCTCACCCATCCCAGGGTCTGACCTGCCAGCTAACATCACAGACACCTCCAGCACCAAGTGCAACTCTTTAATCCATGCTACAGCCATTTGTGCTGTGTAGACACAGGATCCTGAGGGGCTGGGCAGTGCAGGGGACTGCTCTGAAACCACCCATGAGGATCTCTTATACATTCATGTGGGAGGAAGAACCACACCTAACTGGATATGCTCCTGTCCTCTTCTCTGGATGCTACCAGAGGCTAGAAGAAGCTCACCCAAAACCAAGCAGAGCTGCTGCTCTGAGGCTTCAGACCTCCTACCAGGGGCTAGAAGAAGCTCACCCAAAACCAAGCAGAGATGTTGCTCTGAGGCTTCAAACCTCCTACCAGGGGCCAAGAGAAGCTCACTCAAAGCCAAGCAGAGCTGCTGCATTGAGGCTACAAACCTGTTCAGAGAAGCCTGTCTGTTACCTACCCTGCATAGAAAATGCTTCCTTCCCATCTGTAATCTACTTCCAATTGCACAATTACTTTATCCTGTAGCACTAGCAATGAAGAGGGAAGTCTTCAAGCCATTTTACTCTCTGGAGCTTCTGGCAGGACAGGGCAAACACTGGCTCCATGCAGTCATTTTGCTTGCATTAATCTAGGCTGAGGGCTGCCCATTTCTGGAGTTTCATGTAGTGTTTGCTCTCCCAGTACAGGTTAGGAGGTGATCTGCTAGAGAGCAGCCCCATGGAGAAGGACCTGAGAGTCCTGGTGGACACCAAGTTCTGCACAGGACAGCAATGTGTCCTTGTGGCCAAGAAGGTCAATGGGATCCTGGGGTGCATCAAGAGTGTGGCCAAGCAGATCCAGGGAGGGTCTCTCTCACCCCTACTCTGCCCTAGTGAGGCCCCACCTGGAATACTGCATCCAGTTCTAGGCTCCCCAGTTCAGGAGGGACAGGGATGTACTTGAGGGAGCCCAACAGAGGGCTACAAAGATGCTGCAAGGACTCCTCCAACCCCTAACACCCTGGGATCCTGTTCCAAGAGGGATATAATAAAGGTCACAGAATCACAGAACTAACCAGGTTTTAAACATCTCTCTTCAATTCAGGAGCCCAGAACTGGACACAGCACTCAAGGGGTGGCCTAAGCAGTGCTGAGCACAGGAGCAGAAGAACCTCCCTTGTCCTGCTGCCCACACTGCTCCTGAGCCAGCCCAGGATGCCATTGGCTCTGCTGCCCACCTGGGCACTGCTGCCTCATCTTCAGCTACTCTCTCCCACCACCCCCAGCTCTCTCTCTGGCTGCTCTCCAGCCACTCTGGCCCCAGCCTGTAGTGCTGCTTGGGGTTGTTGTGGCAGTAGGAGGGTGGTGAGGCTCTGGAACAGGCTGCCCAGGGAAGTTGTGGCTGCCTCCTCTCTTTAAGCAGCTGAGCCTAGTTGAGAGGTGTCCCTGGGCATGGTTGGGAGGTAGCAGTAGATGGTCTCTGAGGTGCCTTCCAACCTGAGCCATTCTAGGATCGTTCTAGGAAATACTCTTCCACTGACTGTTCTCCAGCAAACCTCCTGGCACTCTCTGCTCAGCCTTCCTCCCTGTGACTGGAGTTGAGTTTGGCTTGGTGTCTTCTCTCATCTCCTTGTTTGTCTGGGAGCTGCCTACAGCAGGATACACCTTTTAGCCCACGCTCAGGAACTGCCTGATTTCACTCCCAGTGTTCTGCAGGCCACTTGTTACTTAAGAAAAATAAGGCAAATAATAAGACACAGCTCTGGGGAGCCACTTCTGCATGATCACATCAGGATGCCTAAATTATTTATCAAGGATAAGAGCTATACATTGTGCTAAAGCAGAGGCTGAGGAATCCAGGCTACTTTAGAACTAACCACAGATTAGAGAAGATAATGGTCACTTCATACACATCCATAACAGAATGACAGCTCCAGGGCAGGCAGGTGAAGAAACAACAAAAACTCCAGCTTGCTATCACAGTCACCTCTCCACAGCAGCAACAACAACAACAATGATGGAAGGCACAGCAAATGTGACCTCCAAGGGAAAAAGGGAAAGAATGATGCTTTGTGCTGAGAGGAGATGGCTGAAGGGACACATGACAGCAGCCTGCAAATATGTAAAGGGTTGCAGCAAAGAGAAATGTAATAGCTGCTCTCCCTGTCCACTGGGGATAGAACAAGAAAGAATAGGTTTAAATTGCACTGAGGGAGATTAGGGTTTGAATGTTTTCCCTAATGCCTCCCAGTATGGATGGTTGAGCCCTGAACAGATAACCCAGAGATGCTGCAGGGCTCAGCCAACTGCTGAGCTGGGAAGGGAAAGGTTAAAGAAACTCCTTTCAAGGACAGTTTAGCTACAGGGCCTGGTGCTGCTCAGAGCCTTCCCAGGCTGCAGCACTTTCTGCTAAAGAAAAACAGCTCTCAGCAAGGAGAGCTCTTCTCTTTCTGATGCTTCCAGAGCAGGGACCTCAGCAGACCTGGTCTGGGCAGCACCTGAGACACTGGGGGTGCAGCACCAGAGCAGAATGGGGCTGTGGCCTCTACAACATGGCTTCAGAAAGGAGAACTCCACCCATGTCCCAGACCATGCGCTAAGGAAGGAAACCGAGTTTGCTGGAGCAGAAAGTGATGAGGTGAGTGGTCACAGCCTGAGCACTGCTTGGAATTCCGAGTCTGGAGAAGAGAAGGGTCTCTACAGCCACCTGAAAGAAGGCTGGAGTGAGGCTGGGGTTGGTCTCTTCTCCCAAGTAACCAGCAACAGGACGAGAGGAAATGGGTTTGAGTTGTGACAGGGAGGGTTAGGTTGGACAAGAGGGAAAACTTCTTTAGTGAAAGAGTGGTGAGGGCTTGGAACAGGCTGCCCAGGAAGGTGGTAAAGTCCCCATCCCTGGAGGTGTTCAAGAAGCTGTAGCTGTGGTGCTTCAGGGCATGGTTTAGTAGTCATGGCAGTTGGGTTATGGTTGGACTCAATGAGCTTAAAGGTCCTCTCCAGCCTTAGTGATTCTGAGAGTGCAGGGCAAGTCCCCTCTCACCACCCATGGCTCCAGGAGCTGTTGCTCAGAACACCATTTTTTGATTTAATGAAAGAGGCTAACTCCAAGAGCTAATTGTGCCACCTGCATTTGCCTGAGTAATATAAAGAAGCCATATAATTAACCTACTTAATTAGCATTGTATATGACCCACGACAGGAAAAAAAGAGCTCTGCTAGCAAAGTGGGTCACCATGCACTGCACAGCAAGCACTGAGGCAGCCCTCATTACACTCCCATACCTATCACAGAGCAAATCCCTCCCTCCTCTGACTTCAGACCTTTGTTGGCACTTCCCTCTTTCCGTGATCTTAGAATCATAGAATCAGTCAAAGCTGGAAGAGACCACAAGGAGCAGACAGTTCCAACCCCCTGCCATGCCCAGGGACACCCTACCCTAGAGCAGGCTGCACACAGCCTCAGCCAGCCTGGCCTGAAACACCTCCAGCCATGGGGCCTCAACCACCTCCCTGGGCAACCCATTCCAGCCTCTCACCACTCTCCTGCTCAACAACTTCCTCCTCACCTCCAGCCTGACTCTCCCCACCTCCAGCTTTGCTCCATTCCCCCCCAGTCCTGGCACTCCCTGACACCCTCAAAAGTCCCTCCCCAGCTTTTTTGTAGACCCCTTCAGATCCTGGAAGGCCACAAGAAGGTCCCCTGGGAGCCTCCTCTTCTCCAGCCTGCACAGCCCCAACTCTTTCAGTCTGTGCTCACAGCAGAGCTGCTGCAGCCCTCTGAGCATCCTCCTGGCCCTGCTCTGGACACTCTCCAGCACCTCCACATCCCTCTTGTAACAGAGGCTCCAGAACTGGATACTTAATCTTAAATGCTGCTGTTCAAAGGGCCAGATTGCTGGCTGGCAAGCAGATCCTTCCAAGGCAGAAGGAGCTCTCAGCCCCAACTTTAGAGCTCAGAGCACGCAGAACACCTTTCGTTTTTAACGTGGGGGTAGGGAAGTAACCTCCCAAAACTCAGACCAGCAGGAAAAACAAACACATTAAATTAGAATAAAAGACAGGAGGGAAAAAAAAACCCCACACAGCTTAAAAAAAATTCCACCCTGTTGCTGGAGCTGAAATCAAACCCTCCCCCAGGGCTGATCTCGGCACCAGCAAAGGCAGGCAACTGAAACTCATAAAACAATAAGTGAAAAGCCCAACAAATACAATTAAAAATGGAGCTGTGCTCTGAGCAAGATTGCATTTACTGTCTGATGAAGAGAGCCTCGGCCTGTCAGCCAAACAAAAGGAAATCAATTCCTTAATTCTTATTGGCAGATGTGGGCAGGAGGCCAAGGCAGAGCTCGGTGCCCGTGCGGGACCCGCTTGGAGCCAGCCTGCAGTGGGCTCCAGCCCACCCTCTGCCCTCCTGCCACGGGAAGCAGCAGCTTCTCCTCACCTCTGGAGTCACCAGTCCTGACCACAAGACAGGCCAGTGTGTGGTGTCTCCTTCCCTGAGCCAGAGGAGCTGTTTCTTGCATGCAGCATTGGGCTTTAACTGGAGCCCTCCCTGTTTCCAGCTGTCTGTGCGCCTGCTCTGCCGGCACAGAAGGTCTTAGATTGGAAAGGACCTTCAAGCTCCTCGAGTCCAATCATGAGTTTCACACTGACAAGTCCTTGACTAACCCAAAGCCCTCAGCACAACCTCAGATCACTATGAATGGCTATGGTTGGAAAGGACCACCAGGATCAGCCAAGTCCAACCTTCATCCCAGCAGCCTTCATCACCAGACCAGAGCCTCAAGCACCACATCCACTCTCCTTTTAAACACCTCCAGGGATGGTGACTCCAGCACCTCAGCCACATCCAAGCAGCGTTTTCCACACTCAGGCAGCTCAGTTCTGTCTCCCTCTGTTATCCCTGCATCCCTGCACAGCTCCTGCAACACCCCACGGTGTTATCTCTGCATCCTTGCACAACTGCAACACCCCACAGTGTTATCTCCGCATCCCTGCACAGCTCCTACAACACCCCACAGGAGTTGGAGGTGTAAAAAAACAGTGCTGCTTGGCACTGCTGCATTCCAGGGCCTCACCACTCTCATGGTGAAGAACTTCCTCCTCAGGTCCAGTCTGATGCACCAAGGCAGAAGGAATTCACCAGCCCTGTGCACCCCACCCCCTCCTTTTCCCATCTCAAGCACCCTGGCAGTCCCAGCACCGAGCATCACTCCAGCTCCCTGGGGACAGAGGACCCCCAAACCTCTGGCATTCCTCTCACGTCCCTTCCTTTCCTTCCCCCCCTTTCTCACGTTTATTTATTGAGCTTAGACACCAATCCTATAAGCACTCACCCTCAGGAATGGAAACATTAGGATCAAATTGTATAAAATATGAATTCAGTGCAGAGGAAGGCACAAATGCATAAATCCAGCAGCACAAGCAACAAAAAAGCACTTACAGGAAAAACGATGAGACAATCTGATAATTAAAAAGGGAAGGAGCTGAGAAGCCAGGGCCAGGCACGACAGCAGGGCCAGACAGCACCAAGCCAGCAGCAAGGCCAAGCAGCTCTGGGTTTTCACACCTAGCCTGAAAGCTCCCAGCCCAGTGGCACCAAACCGTCAAGCCAATAAGCAGGAACCACAAATGGAGCATGGGGGAACCACAGAATGGCCTGGAAGGGACCTCCAAAGGTCATCTAATCCAGTCCCCACCTTGCAGCCAGCAGGGGCATCCTCACCTAGATCAGATTGCCCAGAGCCCTGTTGAGCCTCACTGTGAGAGGAGGAGATCTATTGTGGCCTTGCAGTACCTGAAGGGGGCTACAAGAAAGCTGGGGAGGGACTCTTTAGGCTGTCAGGTAGGGATAGGACTGGGGGGAATGGAACAAAGCTGGAGGTGGGGAGAGTCAGACTGGATGTTAGGAAGAAGTTGTTCAGCATGAGGGTGGTGAGAGCCTGGCAGGGGTTGCCCAGGGAGGTGGTGGAAGCCTCATCCCTGGAGGTGTTTAAGGCCAGGCTGGATGAGGCTGTGGCCAGCCTGATCTAGGGTAGGGTGTCCCTGCCCATGACAGGGAGGCTGGAACTGGCTGGTCCTTGTGGTCCCTTCCAACCCTGACTGATTCTATGATTAAACCAGGAGAATGGCTTAGATCCTGCAGCACAGGGATCTGCTGGCCAAGTCTTGACAAGGCAACACCTTCTCCTGTGTCATGGGAGATGGAAACTGGGAAGCTGCTTCATTTGCCAACAGGAAAAGCTTTTCACTGCTGAGGTCAGGTGAAGCCAGCAGCTAACAGTGCAGACAACAGCAGAGGAAGAGAAGTGTGTTCTGTTTGATTGTTGCTGCAGGAAGGCAGGCAGTGTTTTGCCTGGCCAGCCATGCACCCCAAGCAACACAAGGAGCCAGCTGGGGTCCAACACATCCATCCTTAGAGAGAAACCTTCTCAGACAGCATCATGGCATGACAGAGCCAGCACTAGAAGCTCCCACAGGAGAGAAACACACCCCTGGGTGAGGCAGAGCAAGGAGAAGCAGGAGCTGGCAGCTGGGGATCTGGCATCTGTGTGCAGCCAAATGCCCTGCGCAGTCCTGGCTTCAGCCCTTGTGTCTCAGCCCCTGAGGCCAAGGCTCAGGAGGAGCTGGCGAGGCAGGAGGGGAGATGTTGGGTACCAGATGATGAGTGAGACATCAAAATGAGGCCCCTGTGACCTTACTCATCACGTCCCAGCCCATCACTCCCAACCCTCTTTATGGGCTTGTCTCCATTTGAAGACAAATCTTCACTCTCTCCCCCCCAGATCTCCATTATCTCACTGCACTTTCCCAGCTCCACACAGGTGGCCAACACCCTACCTGCCCCATACCCTCTGCTTGTTGCCATTTGCTTTTCCCCCCCTCTTCTTTCTCTTGACTAGAGAAGGTTTGGGTTACTCCAGACAAAGCTGCCACCTCAGGCCCACTTTGAGCTCCAGAGTGGCAGAGGCTTTACAAGGACAACAGCTGGGCAGCAGCTGGGTGAAGGCCTCGGCAGCACCTATTAATCTGTTGGCTCACTCATCCCTATCACTGACAGGAGGTAAAAATGATATCAGCATTTCATTCAAGCAGCACTGCAGAGAGAGTGGGGAAGAGCATGGGCCCGATTGATTTCCAGTACGTCTGCTCTGTACCTCCAGGTATAAATACAACAGCAAAATCAATGGGAATAACATCAGATCAGCTTCCTAATCTCTTCTGTGTGCAAGACACGCTTTATACACTGCAGCACTTCCTACAGCTTGGCTGCAGGAGGCCCTGGAACCTCCACAGCCTCTCCCTGTTCCCAGCCAATTCCTCACTCTCAGCCCTTCTGGCCAAAAGCTGCAAGATCTGCAGCCCTACAGGACAGCTCTTGCCCCGCTGCATGCAAGAGGTCTCCCAAAGCCAAGTGCCTGGTGCCCATCAGAGCAGCTCTGACACGCACCTGCTGAGCCCTGGCTCGTGTTAGCACTTGCTAAAAGGGAGGTGCTTGCTCCCTCACGACCCTCCCCAGGCGGCTGCTCAGGCTTGATGGGCATCCAGGAGCGCGCAGAGCTGCTGCCAAACACACTGCGGTGGACAGCGGCATCCACGCGGGGACACGAACAAGGAGGCAGCAATGTCTGCTTTCCCCACGCTCCCAGGACCCTGTGGCTGTACTTGGTCATGGGCTTGGTCGTGGCCATGCTGGCATTCCACCCCCTGTGAGCAGCCAGCACCCAGAGCCTGAGTGTCCTGGAGCAAAGACCCATGCCCAGAGCAAGGCTGCCTGCTCAGCACGGAGCAGACATCTCCCTTCTGCATTTCCAATTCACCATCAGCCCAAGGCTTTTATCCTCTCTCCTGGCCCCCAGCCACTGCAGAGGGAGACTGTGACAAAGTGAGAAACCTTTTCTTCAAAGGGTGTGGGAATGCAGCATGAGGCTGGGGCAAGGGCTGACTGGCAGCTGGCAAGAGGGCATCTTAAAATCATGGCATCAGCCAGGCTGGAAGGGACCTCCAAGCTCATCCAGCCCAACCTAGCACCCAGCCCTGGCCAATCAACCAGACCATGGCACTGAGTGCCCCAGCCAGGCTTGGCTTCAACACCTCCAGCCACGGCCACTCCACCACCTCCCTGGGCAGCCCATTCCAATGCCAATCACTCTCTCTGCCAACAACTTCCTCCTAACATCCAGCCTGACCTTGCTGCCCTTCTCTGGACACCTTCCAGCACCTCAACATCTCTCTGCAATGGAGGAGCCCAGAACTGGACACAGCACTCAAGGGGTGGCCTGAGCAGTGCTGAGTACAGGGGCAGAAGAACCTCCCTTGTCCTGCTGCCCACACTGCTCCTGAGCCAGCCCAGGATGCCATTGGCTCTGCTGCCCACCTGGGCACTGCTGCCTCATCTTCAGCCTACTATCCACCAGTACCCCCAGGTCCCTTTCTTCCTGGCTGCTCTCAGCCACTCTGGCCCCAGCCTGTAGTGCTGCTTGGGGTTGTTGTGGCCAAAGTGTAGAACCCTGCACTTGGCCTTGTTCAATCTCATCCCATTGGCCTCTGCCCACCCATCCAGCCTGGCCAGGTCCCTCTGCAGGGCTCTCCTACCCTCCAACAGCTCCACAGCTGCTCCTAGCTTGGTGTCATCTGCAAACTTACTGATGCTGGACTCAATCCCTGGTCCAGATCACCGACAAAGAGACTGAACAGACAAGTGCTGGGTGTGTTTCTCAGCAGCTCCTTGCCTGCCTCCACCAACACCTCCTGTCCTCCCTCCCCATGCCTTGGCCACTGCAAGATCAGTCTTGGGGTGTCCTGCTCTGCTTGGAAGGCTTTAGCTGCCATGAAAGCAAACTGCTCGTCCTCTGGCTCCAGCCTCTTATTGAGATGAGTGCCAATGGAAGTGTCACTATCAATTTCATAACATTATGGGATGGGTGGAAGCTGGGCCAAGTCCCACACTCCTGACAGGCCCTCAGAAGGGTGGGGATTATGGGTAAGGAGACAGGAAAGGCAAAGGCTCCAGATCAATTAGCCTGCCCAGGCTATCTTCCAGCCACATCACTTGGTGCTGACACAGGCAACTCCTCCCAGGGGCCTGCCTGCCCCTCTGCTGAGCAGCTTTACTTAGACCAGTGGTAACCAGAGCCCCTCTAAATCTATAGGGCTGCACACACACCCCTGTGACTCCCAAGGCACTGAGGGATTGTGCTGTCACTACAGGACATTCATTTTCTGGCTCCTTCATCTTAATTTGATATTGTCAAGATCAAAAACAATCACACTGAAAAAGAAATAAAGAAACATCTTCCTCTGCATCATAGAATCATAGCATAGAAACACAGGAACAACCAGGCTGGAAGAGAGCTCCAAGCTCATCCAGCCCAACCTAGCACCCAGCCCTGGCCAATCAACCAGACCATGGCACTAAGTGCCCCAGCCAGGCTTGGCTTCAACACCTCCAGCCACAGCCACTCCACCACCTCCCTGGGCAGCCCATTCCAATGCCAATCACTCTCTCTGACAACAACTTCCTCCTAACATCCAGCCTAGACCTGCCCTGGCACAGCTTCAGGCTGTGTGTCCTTGTTCTGCTGCTGCTTGCCTGGCAGCAGAGCCCAACCCCACCTGGCTACAGCCTCCCTGCAGGTAGCTGCAGACAGCAATGAGCTCTGCCCTGAGCCTCCTCTTCTGCAGGCTGCACACCCCCAGCTCCCTCAGCCTCTCCTCACAGGGCTCTGCTCCAGGCCCCTCCCCAGCCTTGCTGCCCTTCTCTCAACACCTTCCAGCACCTCAACATCTCTCTGGAATTGAGGGGCCCAGAACTGGACACAGCACTGAAGGTGTGTCCTGAGCAGTGCTGAGCACAGGGGCAGAAGAACCTCCCTTGTCCTGCTGGCCACACTGCTCCTGAGCCAGCCCAGGATGCCATTGGCTCTGCTGCCCACCTGGGCACTGCTGCCTCATCTTCAGCTCCTCTCTCCCAGCACCCCCAAGTCCCTCTCTGCCTGGCTACTCTCCAGCCAAGAGTCACAGAAGTGGTCCCTGGAGAAATGCTCTCCAGTTGCAGCTTTCTAAGAGCTGGTTTGGGGAGTTCTACCTGCCTCACTGAGCCCCTGACCTGTCCTGTGCACAGGGATAGCAAACAAAGCAAGGGACAAAAGGTTGGGAGATGCAAAGAGAACAGGAAACATCTCCCCCAGTCAGAGAACTTGCTGCATTGCTGCTCCAGCAGCCCAAACAACCCCTTTAATAAATTAGAGAGCTATTAATTGAAATGGCTTCCTCTGTCCCCACGCTGCCAGTTCATCTGTAATTCAGATAGATCAGTCAGAAGGCAAGAGTCCAGCATATAAAATGATTAATTCCTCCATGGCCTGGGGAAATTTCCCTTTCTAACCAGCCCAGCATATTTACCTCCTCACCCGTGAGCTGCAGGCCTGGAGGTCACTGGGGAATGCCATTTGCATCTCAATGCTCCTGATAGCAAAGTGCATGCCCTGTGCACTGCCCCCTTGGGTTGGCATTTCCAGTGTGGGGGCTCAGTCACAGCCCTTGTGAGGAGCTTACCTCACAGCTCCAGGGTAATGGGTTGCAACTGGAAGAGAGGAGATTGAAACTGGATGTTAGGAAGAAGTTGTTTGCAGTGAGGGTGGTGAGACAGTGGCACAGGTTGCCCAGGGAGGTTGTGGAGCACAGAAGCACCCAATGTGATCAAAGATCACATTGGGTGCTTCTGTGCTCCACAACCTCCCTGGAGGTGTTCAGGACCAGGTTGGATGAGGCCTTGAGCAACCTGTTCTAGTGGGAGGTGTCCCTGCCTATGGCAGGGAGTTGGAACTGGATGAGCTTTGAGGTCACTTCCAACCTAAGCCATTCTATTCCTGCTCTGCAAGTCCTCCAGCACTTGGCTCCCAGCCAGCCAGCTGACACCAATGCTTTTCAAGACCAGAATTTTTATGCTGGAAGAGCAGAAATCATCAATCAAAGCAGCTAGGCTGGGCTGCAGAAGTGCAGCATCCACCAAGCCTGCCTGAGAAACAAGCAGCTGGTAGCCAATGCAAGAGTGGAGGCTGAGGGTAGGGTGCATAGAATCATAGAATCAAGCAGGTTGGAAGAGAGCTCCAAGCTCAGCCAGCCCAGCCTAGCACCCAGCCCTGCCCAACCAACCAGAGCATGGCACTAAGTGCCCCAGCCAGGCTTGGCTTCAACACCTCCAGCCACAGCCACTCCACCACCTCCCTGGGCAGCCCATTCCAATGCCAATCACTCTCTCTGGCAGCAACTTCCTCCTAACATCCAGCCTAGACCTGCCCTGGCACAGCTTGAGGCTGTGTCCCCTTCTTCTGGTGCTGGCTGCCTGGCAGCAGAGCCCAACCCCACCTGGCTACAGCCTCCCTGCAGGGAGCTGCAGACAGCAATGAGCTCTGCCCTGAGCCTCCTCTTCTGCAGGCTGCACACCCCCAGCTCCCTCAGCCTCTCCTCACAGGGCTCTGCTCCAGGCCTCTCATCACCCCTGAGAGGGCTCACCCCCAGATCCACCTCTGTCACTTCCAGTGTCAGCAGCTAACTGGAACTTTGTGTGGCTGGAGAACAGCAGTGAAACAGAGCAGCTTTAGAAAAGCAATGAAGAGTAGGAGTTAAGCAGATGGACATGCTGGAGAAGGTGGTTAGGAAACAGGGACAAGCCATGTGAAGCTCCATGTGAGATCAGAGGCATCTGAACATGGTGCCAGCCCTGAAGCAGCGAAGTCAAAACAAGCACAGACTAAGAGAGAGACACAAAGGTGGTGAAAAACCTACTAAAGAAGGACTCCTGGAAGCTAGCAAGAGCTGGGGCCTCACAACAGGCACCTCAGGCACGGCTGCAACAAGCAACAGCTTGCCATAGGAAGGGCCATTAGGTCTGGATCATGAGGAGTGGAGGTTGTCCTTGCCCCTTCTCTTGCCATTAATGTATTTATAGAAACAGTTTTTATTCTCCTTACCACCAGTGGCCAATCTAAGCTCTAAATGGGCTTTTGCCTCTCTGTTTTTCTTCCTACAAGACCTAGCACCATCCTTAAACTCTTCCTGGGACACCTCCCCCCTTTCCCAAAGGTGATACACCCTCTTTTTTCCCCCCTTAATTCCTTTGCAAGCTCCTTGCCAGTCTCGTTTGGATTCTGCTGGTTCTTGCAACCTCAGCTGCAAGCTTCTAAAGCATGAGAGCACAAGACACATCCTCAGCCCCCTCTCTGCCTCTCTACACATGTTCCACAGCCTACCCACAAGCTACTGCTCCACCAGCCTGAAGGTAGGCAGGAGGGAAGCTGCCTCACGTTAGCCTGTGAGCCACGAGGGCAGAGAAACATGGGGAGTTCAGCACTCCCCTCTGACCAAGCACCATCTCCCTGCTCCACACCCCATGCCCTCAAAACACATCCCTTGCTTGGCAGCTCTGAGCTGCCCACCAGAGACATGGCAACACATCCACATTGGCAAGCCAGAGCCAGCAGTGTGCACTCGTGGCCAGGAGGGGCAATGCCATCCTGGGGTGGGTTAGAAGGGCTGTGGTTAGGAGGTCAAGAGAGGTTCTCCTGCCCCTCTGCTCTGCCCTGGTGAGGCCACAGCTGCAGTACCTTGTCCAGTTCTGGGCCCCCCAGTTCAAGAGGGACATAGAACTGCTGGAGAGAGTCCAGCACAGAGCCACAAAGATGCTGAAGGGAATGGAACAGCTCTGCTAGGAGACGCCTGAGGGAGCTGGGGCTGGGATCTTGGAGGGAGCTGGGGCTGGGATCTTGGAGAAGAGGAAACTGAGAGGTGACCTCAGCAATGGTTATCAATGTGTGCAGGGTGAGTGGCAGGAGGCTGGAGCCAGCTCTGCTGGGTGATGCCCAGGGACAGGACAAGGGGCAATGGTGGGAGCTGAGCCATAGGAAGTTTCATTTAAACATGAGGAGGAATTTTTTCCCTGTGAGGGTGAGAGAGCCCTGGACCAGGCTGCCCAGGGGGGTTGTGGAGTCTCCCTCTCTGGAGATCTTCAAAACTCACCTGTGTGATCTGGTATAGGAGACCCTGTTCTGGCAGGGAGGTTGGACTGGATGAGCTTTGGAGGCCCCTTCCAGCCCCTGACACTCTGTGATTCTATGAAGGGATGTGGAGGTCAAATGGTCTCTCCCTCTGCACCACCGAGGGAGCAGGAAGGAGAGAGTGGGATAAACTGCACCCTCACCCACAGCAGCGTGATGAGAGAGGGGGGAAAAGGGAGCCTGACAAGGCTGATGGCTGTCTAGTTGGAAGTAGCAAGCGTTAGCTGAGCCTCAGACCAAGTGCCTCTTGCACAAACCCCACTTCAGGCTACCAGAGCATCCTGCAGCACACCCTGCCAAACCTGCTCCCAAATTCCCCCACTTGGAGGCACCCATTAGGCTGGCAGCACCCTAAAGACCGTGACCCCCAGTGTGCAGGCAGCACAATGCAGGCAGAGCTGCAGCAGCAGAGGCATCTGGACCACAACCAAGCCCCTTTCTAGAAGCAGCTATCAAGTCCCCGCAGAAGAAGTGGAACGGAGCCACTTTTCATCCTACCTCTCAAGGAAATCATCAGTGCTGTTATGCAGACACAATTATGTCTCCAGAGCCTTTTAACTGCAGCTCTTTAGGACTGAGTGGGTTGAGAGAAATCTCTTCACAGGGCTGGCACCGCTTGGCTGGGGAGGGACACTGCCACCGCGCCGGTGGCAGGAAAGGGATGGCAAAACGAGACCAGCGACGGGGCAAGTCCTAAGCAACGCCAAGGCAGCGTCTCCTGGGGGACCTGCCCCTGCTCACAGAGACCAATTTCTCATTCCTCCAGAACTGCCTTCTGAAGAGGAATACAGAGGGGGCTGCCTGCTTCCCGTTGGGCTTGTGCCCCCCTCTAGAGAGAGCCACCGCATGGCAGCCGCAGCAGGGCAGCGCAGAGCAGCATAAGGTTGTCTCATCCTCCGCACCTCTGTGCTCCAAGCAGCTCGAAGGAATGCCAGCATCCAAGCACTGGGCAAATGAGAGCACAGGAAGGCAGCTTGGCCATCAGTCTCTTGCACACCTTGCCAAATCCATGTCCGGAGCAGAGGGATCCAGGAAGCTCTTACTGTGGGACCCTTGAACTGCATGGCAGAGCCCTCTCGGAGCTTGGCAGAGCCAGGCGGGGGCTGCTTTATCAGATCTGCCATCTGCTTGTTTGCTTTGCAATCCTCTGCTCCCCCTGGCTATGCTCAAAGACTCCTACCTGTTCTCCAAAAGCTTTGCTGGGCTCAGTAAACAAACCACAGGCAGGGATAAGAGTGGGGAGGGAGAAGGCAGGGGAGGGGGAAAGAGAGAAAAGAATCAAAATTTAATTAAAGACACTTTTGCTTCAGGGCCTCTGAAAATTACAAATTCATAAATCTCTCAGTAAATGCCCTGAGCAGTTGCTATGCCAGGCTGCCTACCAGTCCCACCAGGAGGGTCATAAAAAAGCAAGCAGGCAGCTTGCTGGCTGCCTCTCTCCCTCCACCCTGCAACATCAGGCACCCCTGAGCAGCCTGTCAAGCCCCTGACAAGTGTTTCTGCAACAAGGAGCTATCAATCCTCAGCATCGTTGGCAGCATGAAGCAGGTTACTACTGCTGATGTTTGGAGCCAGAGCACAAGAAGAGGTAGAAGAAAGGTGGGATATGGTAGGGGGCAGAAATGTCATGGCAAGATGGGACCAGAAGACCCCTAGGATACCAAGTCCTTCAAAAGCATGTTCAGTCTGGAGAGGAGAAGGCTCCCAGGGGACCTTATTGAGTATCTGGAGGGGCCTGCAAGAAAGCTGGGGAGGGACATTTTAGGCTGTCAGATAGGGATAGGACTGGGGGGAATGGAACACAGCTGGAAATGGGCAGAGTCAGACTGGGTGTTAGGAAGAAGTTGTTCAGCAGGAGGGTGGTGAGAGCCTGGCAGGGGTTGCCCAGGGAGGTGATGGAAGCCTCATCCCTGGAGGTGTTTCAGGCCAGGCTGGATGAGGCTGTGTGCAGCCTGCTCTAGGGTAGGGTGTCCCTGGGCATGGCAGGGGGGTTGGAACTGGCTGATCCTTGTGGTCCCTTCCAACCCTGACTGATTCTATGATGCTCTAAGTCCAAATGCACAGGGATGGCACACAAAGAGGGAGAGCATCTTTCCACCTCAGAGTGACAAGAACAAGCTGATTCAGCATGCAGAGAGCAACCACCTGAATGTCCAGCACATGGGGTTATTGCATGGCTCTGCTGTATTTAACAGACCTCTGGGTACAGTCTCTGGGAGTGCTATGAAACAAAAAAGCTTTTTTTTTGCCAGTAGCCTGTCCTAGGAAGAGCTAGGAAAGGGCAACCTGGGGTATTTTTCATCCTTTAACTCACAATCAGCTACAGCTTTGAAGGTGTGAGAAGAGTGTGTTGATAGCATGGTCGTGTCTTGGCCCTTCTCTGCTAACAAGCAAGTGGTTGGTAAAGTGGCAATGAAATTTTGCTGGCCTACCTGCAAAGTGGGCAGCAGTGGGTGAGAAAGAGTCACAGAATGGCTCAGCTTGGAAGGGAGCTCAGAGATCCTCTGCTCCAACCATGCCCAGGGACACCTCTCAGCTACACTCAGCTGCTCAAGGCCTCATCCAGCCTGGTCTGCAACACCCCCAGGCAGGAGGCAGCCACAGCCTCCCTGGGCAGCCTGTGCCAGAGTCTCACCACCCTCCTGCTGAACAACTTCTTCCTCAGCTCCAGCCTAACCCTGCTCTGCCTCAGCTCCAAACCACTCCTCCTTGGGCTGTCACTGCACACAAGAAGAGATTAGCACACAATGAATTCATTTGCTGGGCTGCAGCCTTGGCTAAATTCTAACCAGAAAAATAATGGAAGAGGTGAAAGGAAACTTTCAGAATCAGTCAACCCAACACAGGCTACACTTTGAACTGCATCAGCTATTGACCCATCTAGTAACAGCTGTCTTCCAAGAGCCTGAGCCAGGTGGGACAGAGCAGTGTTGGTTACACCATGAAGTCAGGGCAGATTACATAAAAATCCATCCACCAGGAGAAAAAATGAAAAGAGAAAACAAGACAGAACTGCTCTGCAGAAGCTTCACCCACACAAACTTTTGCCATTCCTAGAGCCAAGATGAAGCCCTGAGTCTGAGTCTTTCTGGGAGACCACCAAAATCTCACATCACTCTAAGCAACTCCTGAGCTTTTGCTCCAGATCATGAGGAGAAGCATAAAGAGCTGAAAACTGAGGCTGAGAACTTTCCCTTGCAATGGGAAGGCTTTGGGAGCCAGTCTGCTCCCCACACCTGCCTGGCCAGATTCTCCAAAGCGTGGTCTGAGGCACCCAGGGTAAATGCAGACTACCTGAACCAAAGCCTGAACAGCCTAAAGGGGAAGGGTGTCAACAGCCCACCCTGAGATGCTGTTTGGCATTTCTAGACCATCTGCTAGAGGATGAAACCCCACTAAGGCAGAGGAGGCAGCACCACCAATGCCTCAGCTTTCAGCAGGCACCTGAGCACTGGAAGAGCACAGGCAGGCACCAAGGCTGCCTGCTCCATGGCTCAGCTACCCTCACCCTGCTGGATCAGGAACCCACAGGAGAAGAATCATAGAATCAACCAGGTTGGAAGAGACCTCCAAGATCATCCAGTCCAACCTAGCACCCAGCCCTATCCACTCAACCAGACCATGGCACTAAGCGCCTCATCCAGCCTTTGCTTGAACACCTCCAGGGATGGTGACTCCACCACCTCCCTGGGCAGCCCATTCCAATGCCAATCACTTTATTGCTTCTTTAACAAAATACATTAAAAAGGAGGTTTTCCCAGGAAAAGGATTGCTTTGGATTCAGCTCTTGGATCAAAGTATTTCATAGAATCATAGAATCACCCAGGTTGGAAGAGAGCTCCAAGCTCAGCCAGCCCAACCTAGCACCCAGCCCTGGCCAATCAACCAGACCATGGCACTAAGTGCCCCAGCCAGGCTTGGCTTCAACACCTCCAGGGACGGTAGGTCCAAGCAGAGCAGCTTTCCTAACTGGATTATCCTGGCTTTATTAAGCTCTCTCTTCTAAGGCTGCTCTCAAAGCTGGAGATGCAGTGCTTGGAAAGCTGCAGAGCATAGAGACTGGAAACTGAGCCTGCCCAAGAAAAAGCAGCAGCTCACCACGCAAGTGACAGCTCTGGCAGCAATAGCAGCGACAGGGACAAAGAGCTGAGAAGAGGACTGGGGAAATACAACCAGTGTGTGTCTGCCATTCCTCAAGAGCATCCTGACACCATCCCTGTCCAGGCGCTGGCTGCACACCCATCTCTCTACATCATCTTCCCCAGTATCTAAGTATTTATCCCCTCCTTTATCTCAGCAGTGCCTCATTCTGCTTATCTTTCTAGGAAGCTGTAGTATTTGTCTCTCTTTAACAGACAATAAGTATCTGCTCTTTTTTTTTACCCCCAAAGGTCCCAGGGGACAAGGCTCTTTCCTCCTAGGTCCTCCTTGTGTTTCAGGGAGGTGGTGGGGTGGGCTGGAGAGAGGATGTGTGTCCCCAGGGTGGCAGCAGCTGGGGGAAGGTGGGCGAGCAGGAGGACGGATCCCCGTGCGCAGGGAGGTGTGCGTGACGGCAGACATGCGGGCAGGGTTCAAGCTCAGAAGTGTGGAATATGCTGCCACAGGGTATTTCTTCTCCAGTGTAAGCTGGGATGGCAGCTGACCCAGCTTCCTCCTTCTACCTGCCTAGTTGAATCTCCCTCTTGCCGTGGCGCTCTTCATGCAGAAACACATAAACCTGGCAACGCTCTGCTCTCACTCGCACCCCGGTAGCTTTGCTGGGGATGACCATGCCTGGTACCTCTCAAGCAAGCCTGAGACTGTTTTTTTCCTACAGACATGTTCACAGCTCCTTAAGCAGGCAGCAAGGGCAGACCCTTAAGGGCCAAGCAGCAGAGAGCACCTCCCTCACAAGCACCAGCAATGAGCACCCCCAGACCTCAGGGACACAGAAGGTGGGCGCTCAGCTCTGCATCCCCCACAGCCCTTTACTTGTGGCATTGCCTTCTGCTTTATCCTCATCTTTTTTTCCCCTTGAAGAGTGGAAAAGGCAAACAAGAGCTTATAAATTATCAATTCTTGATTGATTTTGCTGAGAAAAGCACATAAAACAATGGCACAACAAAGGGGAAGAATAATTTAGCATTTCAAGCGGGGAGCAGCGATGTTGCTGAGACAGCTCTATGGAGGCAGAGCACTCCTGAGCCACCCAGCAGAATCTCCCCACTCCAACCTCTTCCTCCTGCCCTTGGAAAACAGAGAAGCAAAACCATCAACCTTAAAACACAGAGCCTCCTACTTCCATTAGCAGCTATCCAGCAGCACAACACGCGCGAGCCAGCTCCGCACGCAGCCTTCATGGGAAGAATAGAATAGAACAGAATCAGCCAGGCTGGAAGAGAGCTCCAAGCTCAGCCAGCCCAACCTAGCACCCAGCCCTGCCCAACCAACCAGACCATGGCACTAAGTGCCCCAGCCAGGCTTGGCTTCAACACCTCCAGCCACAGCCACTCCACCACCTCCCTGGGCAGCCCATTCCAATGCCAATCACTCTCTCTGACAACAACTTCCTCCTCACATCCACCACAGACCTGCCCTGGCACAGCTTGAGGCTGTGTCCCCTTCTTCTGTTGCTGGTTGCCTGGGAGCAGAGCCCAACCCCACCTGGCTACAGCCTCCCTTCAGGGAGCTGCAGACAGCAATGAGCTCTGCTCTGAGCCTCCTCTTCTGCAGGCTGCACACCCCCAGCTCCCTCAGCCTCCCCTCACAGGGCTGTGCTCCAGGCCTTTCGCCAGCTTTGTTGCCCTTCTCTCAACACCTTCCAGCATCTCAACATCTCTCTTGAATTGAGGAGCCCAGAACTGGACACAACCAACAAGATCCTGTGGCACGATGCTCCGGGGCTCAGCTGCAGCCTGGGAGCTCAGCTGCAGCCAAGCAAGACTTCTGCATAAAAGGCTGCAATTTCCACCCCCCAAAGCTGCACCCCAAGCTCCCTGAGCAGGTCTGTTAAATCAGACTGCACCAACACCTTGCTGCTGCCCATGGTGCGAATGGGAAAGCTGCAGCTGCGAGAACCTAGCAGAGACTTTGCAGCTTTTTCTTTTTCCATCTGTAGACTCCTAAAAAAAAAATAAAACCCAAGGAATAAAGTCCTGCCAAGCATTCACAGCTCTAGAGTTTCTCCAGTGTCACATGCAGAGTTTCTTTTCTGTGTGGTAAATGACAAGGTTGGGTTTTTTCCCCTCCCCAGACTAGTGCCAGCAGCACCCCGCTGGCTGCTAAAGGGCTGCACGTGGCGTGGTTTCATCACGACTAGAAATGACCCCACACAAAGTCACAGAGCCATGTGTGCAGTTTCTGGGGCTGGTGGAGTTAGGCTGTTGTAGCTAAAACGTTGTCTGAGACAGTTGGTAAAATGAGCCAGGTATTATCTGCACAGTCAGAGGCAGAGGAGAGCAAAGCAAACCACCTCGCATGCCTCAAAGAGCTCCCACATGGAGGCTGAGACATGCAGAGGGCTGCAGAGCTCTGGTTGAAACCCAGAGCTAGAAAGGGCACTACAGCAAAGAACCACAGAGTCATTGAGGCTGGAACAGACCTCTGAGATCAGCAGGTCCAGCCTATGACTTAACAGCACCACGTTGACCAGACCATGGCACTAAGTGCACATCCAATCCTTCCTTAAACACCTCCAGGAATGGCAGCTCCAGCGCCAGAGAGACTCCACTGCCAAACAGACTCCACCTCCATAGAGACTCCAGCACCACAGAGACTCCACTGCCAAACAGACTCCACCTCCATAGAGACTCCAGCACCACAGAAACTCCACCACCAGAGAGACTCCAGCACCAAACACACTCCAGCGTTAGAGGCTCCACTGCCACAGAGACTCCAGCACCAAACAGACTCCACCTCTGTAGGGACTCCAGCACCACTGAAACTCCACTGCCAGAGAGACTCCAGCACCACAGAAACTCCACTGCCAGAGACTCCACCTCTGTAAAGACTCCAGTGCCAGAGAGACTCCACTGCCACGGAGACTCCAGCATCAAACAGACTCCACCTCTGTAGAGACTCCGCCGCCATATGTGCCAGAGAGCATCCTAGAATGGCTGAGGTTGGAAGGGACCTCAGAGATCTATTCCAACCTGCACACCATGGGCTGGGACACCTGAACAGGTTGCCCAGAGAGGTGGTTGAGGCTGGAGATATTTAAGATGATGCTAGACAGGGCTCTGGGCAACCTGATCTGGTTGAGGATGTCCCTGCTGACTGCAGAGGGGGTTGGGCTGGATGACCTTTGGAGGTCCCTTTCAACCCAGACCATTGCAATATTCTCTCAACTACTCTCAGTTGCTCAAGGCCTCATCCAATCCAGCCTTGAACACCCCCATGGAGGAGGCATCCACAACCTCCCTGAGCAACGTGTTCCAGAGTGCCACCACCCTCGTACTGAAGAAC
>WAAF01014794.1:0-10307 GCA_013400475.1 Tricholaema leucomelas | reverse complement strand
ACAGGTTGCCCAGGGAGGTTGTGGATGCTTCCTCCCTGGAGGTGTTTAAGGCCAGGCTGGATGAGGCCTTGAGCAGCCTGCTCTAGTGGGAGGTGTCCCTGCCTATGGCAGGGGGTTGGAGCTGGATGATCCTTGAGGTCCCTTCCAACCTAAACCATTCTGTGATTCTATGATTCTATTCTAATTTCAGACAATTGCTGCCCATCCTATCACTGCAGGTCTCTGCAAACAGGCCCTCTGCAGCCTTCCTGTAGCCTCCTCAGCTACTGGGAGGCTGCTATCAAGTCTCCCTGAAGCCTTCTCTTCTCCAGGCTGAACCACCCCAGCTCCCTCAGCCTGCCCTTGCAACAGAGGTGTTCCAGCCCCCTGACCATCTTCATGGACTCTCCCTGACCCTGCTCCATCAGGTCCACATCCTTCTCACGTTGAGGGCTCCAGAGGTGAACACAGAACTCCAAGCAAGGTCTTACCAGAGCAAAGTAACAGAATGACCTTTCTCATCTGCTGGCCATGGATCACTCTGACCCCATGGCCTTCACCTACCCTCCCAGCCATCCACAACTTGGTGTCAGCCCTCACCCACTGGCCTTCCCCTCCAAAACTGGAGGCTCCTACCATCCCCACACCTCTTGGACCAGCCCTACGGGTCTAGTCTGAGAGATGTGAGGGTGCAAGCACTGGCACCTGGCTCAAGCCACTGCACCAGCAGCATCCTGTGCCCTTCATAGGATCACAGAACGTCAGGGGCTGGAAGGGACCTTGAAAGTTCATCTAATCCAACCCCTGCCTTGCACACATCAAAGCAATCAGCAACAGAACAAGGGGACACAGCCTCAAGCTGTGCCAGGGCAGGTCTAGGCTGGATGTTAGGAGGAAGTTGTTGGCAGAGAGAGTGATTGGCATTGGAATGGGCTGCCCAGGGAGGTGGTGGAGTCGTCGTGCCTGGAGGTGTTGAAGCCAAGCCTGGCTGGGGCACTTAGTGCCATGTTCTGGTTGCTTGGCCAGGGCTGGGTGCTAGGTTGGGTTGGATGAGCTTGGGAGGTCTCTTCCAGCCTGGCTGATTCTGTGATTCCACGAAAGGCTGCTTGAGGAGTTCAGACGCTCCCCTTATGATGTGACAGCAAAACCTCCTTTCCCTCAGGCTGCTGAAGGCAGCTGAAGGCAGCTCCCTCCTCCTGCCCCCTCTGCAAATTGCTGGGATATCGTCACTAATTAGCAGGCTCAACAAGTGAAATTGGGCAATTTGCTACAGCCAGGCTGGAAAAGCAGAGAGAAAAGCAAGCAGAGGCTCAGCACAGGGAGGAGAGGAGACTGTGGAGAAGCTCTTAGGGGCAGGGTGCCGAGGGACAGCCTCGTGGGTGCCAGGTGCCAGTGCAGGAGGGGATCCCAGCAGCAGCATTGTTGTGTCTGCACTTCAGAGTGTTGGTTTGAGGGGTTTTTTTATGCCTGATGTTTACTTCAAGCATGGCACTCTGAGGGCTTATAAAGAGGATTAAGTGGTGAGGAGGTCTCGCAGAGTTAGGAGGAATTAATCAAGCGGTAATCAGAAAGGAAATTAATCTGAAGAGTTAATTAATCAGCCAAGGCAGGGAGACTGCAAGCAGTCATCTCTATCACGCCTTTCAGGCTGCTCTTCCATGCACCAGCCCAGCAGTAGGGGAGGGAGAAGGCAGTTCAGGGTTGGAGGACTACCCAGCCAACCCCTCCACTCGTTCTAAAGAGAAAGCAGAAGCCCAACGAGGGCAAGAAGTTTCCATAACCTCACATCTCATCGTGCAGGAACCTTGGGGAGGACTTGGGGAGTCCAGAAGAGGGCCACGAAGATGCTCAGAGGGCTGGAGCAGCTCTGCTATGAGGACAGGCTGAGAGAGTTGGGGCTGTGCAGCCCCAAGAAAGGGGCTTTGAGGAGACGAAGGGAGCTAGAGGAAGGCTGGGGAGGGACTATTGACAAGGTAATGACAGGAGGAGGAGGAAAGGGTTNTCAACACCTCCAGGGAGGTTGTGGAGCACAGAAGCACCGAACGTGATCTTTGATCACGTTCGGTGCTTCTGTGCTCCACAACCTCCCTGGAGGTGTTGAGGACCAGGTTGGATGAGGCCTTGGCTGACCTCTTCCAAGGGGAGGTGTCCCTGCCCTTGGAACTGGCTAAGCTTTGAGATCCCTTCCAACCTAAACCATTCTCTTATCTCCACCCATGAGCATTCATCATCTGTACCCCTCAGCCCCCCTTGGGAAGTTCCAAAGGCTGAGGCAGTCATTTCAGAGCCTCTTCCCATGCTGCTCTTACTTCTTTCCTGTTGGAAAAGGGCTCTAGACATGCAACCCCCCCCAAGTTTTTGATTGCTTAATTGCTTCTGTCCACCCCATGTCCTCCTTCCAGCATCCTACAGAGTCTTTTTTGCTTCTCCATTGTTCAGCTCTTCTAAACAAGCACCGCTGGGGAATCTCTTCCCTTCACTCTGCTCTTGCTGCATTTTATATTTAGCTTTTCTTTCTCTTAATCTTTCCTTACAATAAATTCCCTGCAGAAACCTTAATCATTTTAGTTGCTCTTCTCTGAATTCCATCCAAAAGGCATCAGGCAAAATGGTTTTGGTTGGTTTTTTTTGTACATTTGCTTCTATCCCTTCTGGACTGAATTTTGCCTAATGCCTCTTTCCCTTGGTGGGGAGGAGACATTCCCTGAGAACAAGCTGCTTGATCAGGAATGCTCAGCCTTCATCACAGCCTGGAGCACTTGGGGAGAGAAAGCTTCTTTCCTCCAGCTCACCAGGGCTGCAACACAAGACATCTTTGGACTTAACACAAAACCTAGGCCAGTTTGCAAAAAGACATCTGAAATCTCATTAACTTCACCATTGTTGTTATTATTATTAGGTTCTTTTCATGCACAAAGCAGACATTTTGTTTGCCTGGATGGGGAGAGCAGCTTCTATTGTGTGTCTGAGAGACCACGGGCGGAATTCATCTCTACTCACTGCCTACAACCTATCTCCAGGGAGGTGGAGACTGTCCAGGGCTGAGCCCAGGGTGCAAGAGGTTATCCAGCAGCCTCAAACCTGTTCCTTCAAAGCCTCTTATTCAGAGAGCACAGAATGATAGAACTGTCAGGGTTGAAAGGGACCTCAAGATCATCCAGTTCCAACCCCTGACACTTCCCACTAGATCAGGCTGCTCAGAACCACATCCAGCCTGGCCTTAAACACCTCCAGGGATGAGGCTTCCACCACCTTGCTGGGCAACCCCTGCCAGGCTCTCACCACCCTCCTGCTGAACAACTTCCTGACACCTTAATCTAACTCTCCCGTCCTCTAGCTTGGATCCATTCCCCCCAGTCCTATCACTACCTGTCAGCCTAAAAAGTTCCTCCCCAGCTTTCTTGCAGCCCCCTGCAGATACTGGAAGGCCACAATAAGGTCTCCTCAGAGCCTCCTCTTTGAGGACAGCCCAGCACTCCATGACCACTGAGAGGTGCTTACTGTGGCTGCTGCCCTCTGTGAGCTGCCAAGACAAACCTCAGCTTGGGCAGGCTGTGTTATCCCACCAAAGAACCTCCTCCCCAGCACCAGCAGCCATGGTGATTAGGGAAAGAGAAGACAGACCAAGGTTCATCCTGCAACCCGGGGCCACCTCATACGTTAGGGGAGAGGGAGAGACACATCTGCCACGTCTGGGCAGCACATGTGAAATGGGCAGCCTGGTGAAGCTGATACTGCTGCCAGAGGACTGGGGACGTGAGGAAAGCACTGCAATGGGCCACGAGATTTAAACCTTGTATTAGATGCACAACCTTCTCCCACCCAAACCGTGCCAAAAGGAAACAAGATGCACATCACCAGCAAGGACCTGCGGAGCTGAAAGCTGCCTGTGGGGGTGGAGGAGGTTGTGGTATGCATAGGTGATGAATGACTGGAGAGAAAGCAGCTGCAGTGAGGATGCTGGGTGAGAGCTAGGTGGTCACTCTCAACAAACACTCCATCAGCAAAAGGCCTCATAAAGTAGCTACAGCAGCCTCAGAAGAAACCACATCCACTCCACAGCTCAACAGCCATGCAGCTATTAGAGCATTCTCTCACAGTCATCTCCCTCCCTTCACAGCAGCTTGAATTCCAAGGTAAAGAAAGAGAAGCCTTCTGTCCTTGAGCAAGTGCCACCCTCACACAGAAATCTCCCACACCAGCCAGGGCTGTCCCTCTCCCTCAGCTGACTTTATTTCCCTTTGGATACATGAAGGCTGTTTCCACACCTTCTCTAGAGAAGAAAGAAAGAAAAGGTTACCTTGAAAGAAAAAAGAGAGAGACAAAAACCTGCTGCTAGTGCCTAAAACAAAGCTAAGATCTGCAAAGTCCAGATGGCATTGTGAGCTCCCCCCTGACAGGCACCTCTGGCAGCTGCCCATGGATGCTCTTGTACAGGGGAATCGGAGAATCAACCAGGTTGGAAGAGACTTCCAAGATCATCCATTCCAACCTATCCAACCAAGATCATCCATTCCAACCTATCCATCCAGTCCAACCTATCCAACCAAGATCATCCAGTCCAACCTATCCAACCAAGATCATCCATTCCAACCTATCCATCCAGTCCAACCTATCCAACCAAGATCATCCATTCCAACCTATCCATCCAGTCCAACCTATCCATCCAGTCCAGCCCTAGCCAATCAACCAGACCATGGCACTAAGTGCCCCAGCCAGGCTTGGCTTCAACACCTCCAGGCACAAAGACTCCACCACCTCCCTGGGCAGCCCATTCCAATGCCAATCACTCTCTCTGACAACAACTTCCTCCTAACATCCACCACAGACCTGCCCTGCCACAACTTGAGGCTGTGTCCCCTTCTTCTGGTGCTGGCTGCCTGGCAGCAGAGCCCAACCCCACCTGGCTACAGCCTCCCTGCAGGGAGCTGCAGACAGCAATGAGTTCTGCCCTGAGCCTCCTCTTCTGCAGGCTGCACACCCCCAGCTCCCTCAGCCTCTCCTCACAGGGCTGTGCTCCAGGCCCCTCCCCAGCTTCATCGCCCTTCTCTGGACTGCTCCCACCCCCTCCATACACTGCCTGGATCCATTTCATTGCAACAGCTTCATTACCCCTTCTGCTGTGACAGCCAATTATTAACAAAATGGATTGTAATGATTTCCAGCCTGCCCAACACCACAGCACTCTGAGAACCAACAGGTTCAGACCTGGAAATCTTCTCTGTTCAGAGCTGGCCCCTTGGATACCTCAGCAAGTGATGCACCTTGGTGTGGTACCCCAAGAGCCCAGATAAAAGAGATGCTGCTGCTCTTCTCCACACCAATAATGCCACAAAGAGGGCACATTAGCAGGCAGCAGAGCCTTCCTTTGAAATATCCCTCCCACAGAGACTAAGAAGGGAAGATCCAGTCCCCAGGGGTGGGGTCGCCACTGTGTTCTGACTTTTAAGGGCCCTACGCTCTTTATTCAGGCTTTGCAGGTGGCAGTTGAAATGAGAAGGCATTTAACCCTTGCAGCATCTGAACCCAGCACAGAAGGCTCCTACAGCATCACCTGTGACATGACCCTGGCTCACAGAGATGGGTAGATAGGGAGCTGGGGCTGGTTAGTTTGAGAGAGAGGAGGCTGAGGGGAGACCTCATTGCTGTCTGCAGCTACCTGAAGGGACATCGTGGAGAGGCTGCTGCTGGGCTCTGCTCACAGCTAATTTGGAACAGAATGAAGGGGAATGGCCTCAGGCTGAGGCTGGGGAGGCTTAGATTGGAGATTAGGGATTTTTTTTTTCCTGGAGAGGGTGGTCAGGGAGTGGAATGAGCTGCCCAGGGAGGTGGTGGAGTCACCCAGCCTGGATATGTTTCAGGGTGGTTTGGCTGTGGTGCTTAGGGCTATGGTTTAAGGTGACAGGGTTCTAGGTTGGTCTTGGTGCTCCTGAGGGGCTTTGCCAACCTGGATGTTGCCGTGGAGATAAACCACCCAGGATATACTGAGAGGATCAAGAAGCTGCAGACAGACAGACACAAATCCAGAGCCTGGGCTCTAAATAGCTGCAGATCAATGCAGACCCTCTCGGATGATGCTATCAAACGCATTAGTCCCCAGCTCCCTGCGGAGCAGCAGACCATCTCTGAGGTCACATTAGCATGGCAGTAATGCAATCCCATTTCCCAGCCTCCCTCTTCCCTCTCTGAGTTTCTGCCTCGATGTTTGCTCTCTTCATTCTAAACATCAACCACGGATCTCGTGGCCCAGCCTGGGATCGCTCTGCCCAAGCGGTAGTAAACACATGGCTTAATTTACTCATTCTCCAGCAAATAAAGAAAAAGAAAGAAAGGCAAAACTGAAAAAAAAAGGCAGCTTTTCCTGCATGAAATGCCTAAGTCCTGCAGTGCAGTGATCTACACAGGGTGTGCTGAGAGCTGCCAGAACGAGCTCGGGCAGCGAGCGCAGCGGTAAGCGGAAAATCCGCACGTGCTGCTTCCGTCGGGAGAACAGCATCCGAGAGGCACAGAGCTCAGTGCCAACCACAGGCTGCCTGAGCCCTCCTGCAGCTGGGGATGCAGCTCAGGGTCCTGCTGAAGGGTATTTGCTCATTCCAAGGCCAAGAGACAGGGTCATTAGGAGGAAAGCTGGAGCGAGTGATGAATCGCGGGGAAGCAGCCAGCAAGGCGAGCTCCAGAGATAAACGACAGAGGATGCCACAGGCAGGGGCTACCGTGGCCACCCTGCTCCATGCTCAGCAGTGCTGGTCCACACAAGTCTCCTGCCAGCTTCTCCAGGAAGTTTGCCTTTGGAGTAGAGAAAACCTCTAGAGAGTTGGCCCTCAGGGTGAGAGCACAGAAAGCCTCTTGGATACCTGGTTCTAAATCCCCTCCGTGCTGTACAGTGCCCTCCTCTACTCCTCCAAAACCTTCCTAACCCCTCTAGAGATTTGCCCACAGTTCAGGCCATTGCTCCTTGCTTGTTCACCTTCTGAAAGCACATCCAATCTCCTTTTTTCTTTTCCTCTTTTGCTGCCTGCAGAAGGCTGTGATAATGCCTCCTCCTTCACACCTCATCTCTTAGAGCTGACAGGAGAAGAAAAGGAGTTTAATATTAACAATCTCCAAGAAAGAGCAGGGTGAAAGAGTGAAGGCAGCACTTCTCCTGGGCAGGTGCCAGAGAGATCTGCCAGGAACACACATCTCAAAAGCCAACACAAGCTCAAACTTTTCCCAAAACCCCTGTGAGCCACTTTGTAGTGAGCCCAGGCTGAAGCAAAGCCACAAGGAGGTCAGGAAGCAGGCCTGCTCTTCAAGGGATGCTCAGGACAGCAATTCAGGATGCTCTTATCCTTAGCACACTTCCATCAGTGGGTCTCTCAGTCTCTAACAACATCTGGAGATGAGAAGGCTGAGAGGGGACCTGATCAATGTCCATAAATATCTGAGGGCTGGGGGTCAGGAAGAGAGGGACAGGGACAGGGACAGTCTCTGCTCACTTCTGCCCTGAGATAGGACAAGGGGCAAGGGATGGAAACTAACAGCCCAGGAAGTTCCACCTCAACATGAGGAAGAACTTCTTGATTGTAAGGGTCCCAGAGCCCTGGCACAGGCTGCCCAGAGAGGATGTGGAGTCTCCTTCTCTGCAGACTTTCCAGCTCTGTCTGGATGTGTTCCTGTGTGCCCTGCTCTAGATTCTCTGGTCCTGCTCTGGCAGGAAGGTTGGAGTCAAAATGTCCAGAGGTCCCTTCCAGCCCCTAACATCCTATAATCCAGTGGGTGTCCTTGAGGGTCACTCTGCAGTCAGTGGTGAGACAGACACAGCTCCAAACTGTCCTGCAGCTGCCTATTAAGGAGCCCACCCCTCCTGGATGGCTGTGGGGAGCAAGCCTGCAATGATTAGTCTCATTAAGCCTCTGTGAAAGCTACTCCAACATCAAACTGATGAACTATCCAAGTCAGACTTGTTAGTGGAGGATAAATGGAAACCCAGCCTTGGTGCTTGAACAGACTACAAGGCATCATTTCTGCTTGGATGGCCCCTAGGCCCTTGCACCCCCTGGCAGGGCTCATTCAGCTGCTGGGCACAGCAGGGAGCCCATCTCAGTCCCCAAGCCCATCTCTGTCCCTGTCTTCCCATCAACACTCACACAGACCTACCCACACTGAGTTACTGTGAGTAAAGCTCTTTTTTTTCCCCTAGTTAATGAAACATTTCATTAAGTCCCATCCCCTGCTCCCATCATTCATACTCCAGCACTTGTTAGACACTAAACCCAGGATTGGCAGAGGATGTTAGAGGAATTTCAGCAGGATTTGTCTATTAATTCCCTTTGCCATTTTTTAAACTCCTCTGCTTACAAAACTGCTGACATGCATGTCCCTGGCAACAGGTAGCCACTAAGGAAATTAGCCACCAGCTGCTTTGCCAGTAAAGCTCAGCTCAGCTGGTAGGAAGAGCCCCAACCCCCCAGAGAAGTACAGCTGAGATGGTAGGGTCTGGAGCTGCTGTTACAGGTGATGAAGGCTGGAGCAGAGGTGCATCACCAGGTCCTCACTCCTCCAGCAGTGCACACACACAGCATCTCCCCACCTGCCAGCCCACGTTTCCCAAGCCTGTGGCACAGGGAAAGGCACAAGCACTGCGGAAGCCTAATTGTGCATTTGTGATAAGCCTCAGAATCAGGGATAAACTACCTCAAAGAGATAAGGGCTGCTTATTTCTTTATCCTCTAGCAGCCAATATTTACTAGAAGCATTTCTTGTAGGAGATTATGCCTTAATATCCTGAAGACTTTCTTTGGTACCTACAACATTTTGACGCCCTGCACCTCAGCAGCTGCAGCGTGAGGCACGAATGCAGGCAGCGCTGCCTGCAGTGCTCCTGCTCACTCCAAACACACCTGGGAGTGCTCACAGCTGCTTCCAGGCTCTGGATTGCTGAGTTTACATTCTAATCTTCAGTCCTCTCTAATCCAGGAAAGCACTGAAACCTTGTTGAATCTGATCTGAGGGTGGTGGAGACATAAGGCTGACAACTGCAAGCTCCCACATGGTTCCCCCAGCTCCGCATCCGCACAGCACAGCCTTTGGCTCCAGAGAGATGAAGCTCTGTGTTTTGCTTTGGGTTTACTGCTGATCAAGGCAGCTGTAGGTGCCTTCTTGATAATTTAAACCAACAGAGCCACGTTGGATTCTGCAGCAACCAACTTCTTCATCAAGGCAACATCCTTTAGCAGGACAGCTCAAAGACTGTGACGCCTTCAGCGAGCTACGTCTGCAGATCACACATCTCCCATAGCTGCTGGGCTTACTAGCCCAATAAAAGAAATCAAGATTCAGGCACCAACTTTCCATCTCCCACACTACTAACCAAAATGGGAAATTCTTGCTGCTCCCTCCTCCCTCCAGCCTCCCCCAGCCCTTCCCATTCACACCTCAAAAGAAAGACGCAAGCGTTGCCTTCCCTCCTTCTCCGGCGCTCGAGATGTGCCAGCACACTTAGGAAATCATTAGTGCAAATTCCAGCCAAGATTATTTCTCCTTAAAGAGCCTGCTCGACAGCAAATCTCCCTCCAGCAGCTCCCAGGCTCTGCAGCTCAATGCAGATAAATGGGCACTTCCCACCAGCTACTAACAACTTAGAAAGCAGCTCCCTGCCTCTATTCCACTGCGGCGCCTGCACGGCCACATGGGCAGCAGGCAGTTGTGCTCCATGTGCACTGGGCAGGCCACACCTGGAGTGCTGTGTCCAGTTCTGGGCTCCTCCATTCCAGAGAGATGTTGAGGTGCTGGAAGGTGTTGAGAGAAGGGCAGCAAGGCTGGGGAGGGGCCTGGAGCACAGCCCTGTGAGGAGAGGCTGAGGGAGCTGGGGGTGTGCAGCCTGCAGAAGGGGAGGCTCAGGGCAGAGCTCATTGCTGTCTGCAGCTCCCTGCAGGGAGGCTATAGCCAGCTGGGGTTGGGCTCTGCTGCCAGGCAAGCAGCAACAGAAGAAGGGGACACAGCCTCAAGCTGTGCCAGGGCAGGTCTAGGCTGGATGTGAGGAGGAAGTTGTTGGCAGAGAGAGTGATTGGCATTGGAATGGGCTGCCCAGGGAGGTGGTGGAGTCGTTGTCCCTGGAGGTGTTGAAGCCAAGCCTGGCTGGGGCACTTAGTGCCATGGTCTGGTTGATTGGCCAGGGCTGGGTGCTAGGTTGGACTGGATGAGCTTGGAGCTCTCTTCCAACCTGCTTGGTTCTATGATTCTGTGATTGCTATGATTCTATGCACAAAGCACTTGGGGAAAGGAGTTTCCTCCTTCTGTATCTGCATTGCTAAGAGTTCCACAGCCTCCCTGGGCAACCTGTGCCA
>WAAF01014793.1:51341-113509 GCA_013400475.1 Tricholaema leucomelas | reverse complement strand
GACCATGGCACCAAGTGCCACGTCCAATCCTGCCTTGAACAGCTCCAGGGACGGAGACTCCACCACCTCCCTGGGCAGCCCATTCCAGTGTCCAATGACTCTCTCAGTGAAGAACTTTCTCCTCACCTCGAGCCTAAATTTCCCCTGGCACAGCCTGAGGCTGTGTCCTCTCGTTCTGGTGCTGGCTGCCTGAGAGAAGAGAGCAACCTCCCCCTGGCCACAACCACCCCTCAGGTAGCTGTAGACAGCAATGAGGTCTGCCCTGAGCCTCCTCTTCTCCAGGCTAACCAATCCCAGCTCCCTCAGCCTCTCCTCGTAGGGCTGTGCTCGAGGCCTCTCCCCAGCCTCGTTGCCCTTCTCTGGACACATTCAAGCATCTCAATGTCCCCCCCACCCAGCTCCCTCAGCCTGCCTTCACAGCAGAGCCACTCCAGCCCTTAGTTCATCTTTGTGGCCACCTCCAGACTCATTCCAGCAGCTCTGTGACCTTTTTCTGCTGGAGACACCACAACTGCACCCAGTATTTGCCCCAGGAATTGCTGCAGTTGCATCAAACAAAGTCTTTTGCATTGAGTGAGAGAGTAATTGTAGGTCGTAAACGATGAAGTATTTCCTGCCTGCACCTCAAGAACAAAGAGACTTTGGATCTCTTAATACCCTGAGTGTCATTCAAGTCTTCTCAACGCAGGTCAGCTGTGAGCAAAACTTAAATGGCTTAGAGGTGCTGCTTGGTTAAACACCTACAGGGATCCTCCAAAGCTTATTGTTCTTTGCAGCCTCACAGTTACCTCCTCAACCTCCTTGTTGGAAGTGTCAAACCTCAAAGTAGTGCTGTTGAAGGCCTGATAATCTGAGAGTGCCAGAAAGACCAAGTGTATTGGTCTGATTTAAGCCTTCCAGAGACTCAAAACCTAACAGAACAATACATTAATAGGATGCTCTCCCCTCTCCAACCCTTTGGAAAGAAAGGAATTAGATGTAGAGAGGAAAAGGGATAAAAGACCCAAAGAAGAGTCTTGCTGCCATTTGGAAGTATAAAGAAGAACATTAACAATAAATAAAAGGTATTTAAGGTATGGGAGTGACAAAGAGGTATAGGGAGGGGAAACAAGGTACAAATACCTATCTATAACCAGATTGATGGCAGTGGATGGAGGTAGAGTCAGGAAGGGGCTGTCCACCGTGTGGCAGGGTGGCCATGGGGTAAAATAGGAGCAGCAGGCAGGGAGAGCAAAAAGAAACAGGAATTTCCTCTGCTTTTATAGGGGCCCTGGACAGGAACTGAGAGTGGGCAAACAACTACACCTGGGGTCAGGTTCAGACCACCACCAGGGAGCAGTCAGGAGGGGCTGGGGTCAGGTTCAGACCACCCCCAGGGAGCAGTCAGGAGGAGCTGGGGTCAGGTTCAGACCACCCCCAGGGAAGAGTCAGCAGGACCTGGGGTCAGGTTCAGACCACCCCTAGGGAGGAATCAGGAGGAGCTGGGGTCAGGTTCAGACCACCGCCAGGGAGCAGTCAGGAGGAGCTGGGGTCAGGTTCAGACCACTCCCAGGCAGCAGTCAGGAGGAGCTGAGGTCAGGTTCAGACCCCCCTCAGGAGGGTTAACCCTTTAGACCAAGCTGGCAGCAAGAGGCCAGTTGCTAGAACTGGAAAGCCAGGTTTTCAGGCCCAAGGTCCCTCCATCAAGGTTTGTCCCCACTGGAGGACTGTAGATGAAGTGGAACAAGTCTGACCACATGGAGCAAACCCCATGTTGCCTGGTTGCCAGCAGGCTTTGCCAAACTCCTGTGTGTTTCAGCAGCTGGCAGCTCCTGAACACACTTCTTCCTCCCTTATTAGGATTATCAGGCCCAGTGCTGGTATGAGGATCAAGAGATACCTTGCAAGCTTCACAGGGACTTGAGCAGAAGTGGGACTTGGGGTGTAAAAGAGTATTCTGTTTGAAGCTGTGAGTTCTGCTTCCCTCAGTGTAGCTCTGGAGAGAAGAAAGTGCTCATTTTCCTCCCACTTCATGCAGCATTGGACTGCCTCTCTCTTCCCATGGAGCCTTGGAGTTTTGGAGCAAGGGATGTTTGCACAGGGCTGGCTTTTCCTTACCTACAGTTACTGCACTCCAAGAGCTTTGTTGTGCCACACTGCAGGAATGCTGCAGGTGTTGCCAGAAATGGCTGCTTGCCTTAGGAAGTCCTAAACAGCCTCTGCTGACAATACACAGAATCACAGGATGGAAGGGACCTCAGAGATCAGCTACTCCAACCTCCCCCACCATGCCCAGGGACAACCAGACTCAGCTGCTCAGGGACTCATCCAGCCTGGCCTTCAACACCCCCAGGCAGGAGGCAGCCACAGCCTCCATGGGCAGCCTGTGCCAGAGTCTCACCACCCTCCTGCTGAACAACTTCTTCCTCAGCTCCAGTCTGACCCTGCTCTGCCTCAGCTCCAAACCATTCCCCCTTGGCCTGTCTTCAGACACCCTCAGCACAAGTCCCTGCAGGATCCCTTCAGGCACTGGCAGCAGCTCTAAGGTCCCCCTGGAGCCTTCTCTTCTCCAGGCTGCACACCCCCAGCTCCCTCAGCCTGTGCTCACAGCAGAGTTGCCCCAGCCCTTGGAGCATCTTTGTGGCCCTTCTCTGGCCTCACTCCACAGCTCTGTGTCCTTCTTCTGCCGGGGCCACCAGAGCTGGAGGCAGAATTGGAGGTGAGGTCTGAGCAGAACAGAGCCGAGGGGCAGAATCTCCTCTCTTGCCCTGCTGCCCGCACTGCTCTGGGCACACAGCTGCCTGCTGGGCTGCATGAGAGCACTGCTGGCTCCTGTTTCTATGCCCCTGTTGGGATACAGTTTCTGAGGGGCACACAGTCCTGCCTGGTGCAAGTAAAACAGGCAGAGAGTTTCTCTTGGGCATTAAGAGTCAGATCTGATCTTTTCCAAGCTGTTCACTACATCTTCCCACCTGCAGGAATGGAAGGCTTGCTTCAATGTTTTTTCTCCTTGTTTTAGCTCTCCTAGCTAAGTTTAATGCCTCTTCATTACCTCACTGCCCTTGGCAGCCTTAGAAATCTAACCCAGGTGCAGCTGCTTGTGGCCTTCGTGGGGTTTTTGCCCTCATGGATCTTTCTGCAGAGCCACGCAGGCTGTTGCTGCCTCTGGCTGCATCTGGCACTGCTCTGCAGCAGTCATGAAAAATGTCAGCTTCTGAGTGCAGCTAAAGCCACCATTTTTGTCTTTGAATCATAGAATCAAGCAGCTTGGAAGAGACCTCCAAGCTCATCCAGCCCAACCTAGCACCCAGCCCTGGCCAATCAACCAGACCATGGCACTAAGTGCCCCAGCCAGGCTTGGCTTACACACCTCCAACGATGGTGACTCCACCACCTCCCTGGAGCCCTTTGCTTTATGCAAATGGAGTGCTTCATAAATTGCCCTCCTGCCTTTGTCTGGCGTTGGAGGCTTAGCCTTTGTGATCCCTTCTCCTTTTTCTCACTGGTTCTCCTCTTGCACTCGTTGAAACAATTCCATCTCGTTTCCTGACCACAGCTCCTGCATCCTCTGACACCCTCAGCCTTGTTCTTGTCTTCCACTCTCAGGTTTTGTGCTGCTCAAATTCCTCTTTGTTTTTTCATTTGTCCCCTTCCTTCCAAAACACACACTGGGAAGCAACCCCCCAGCAGAGACCCCAGCACTCAGATCCCAATTAAAGTCTCTCTTTGGTTTCCACCCAACCTTCTACTTGAAGGGAGGTTGTAGCCAGGTGGGGTTGGTCACTTTACCCAGGCAAGCAGCAACAAGGAGACAGAGTCTCAGGTTGTGCCAGGGCAGGTCTAGGATGGATGTTAGGAGGAAGTTGTTGGCAGAGAGAGTGATTGGCATTGGAATGGGCTGCCCAGGGAGGTGGTGGAGTGGCTGCCCCTTGAAGCCAAGCCTGGCTGGGGCACTTAGTGCCATGGTCTGGTTGATTGGCCAGGGCTGGGTGCTAGGTTGGGCTGGCTGAGCTTGGAGCTCTCTTCCAAGCTGCTTGATTCTATGATTCTGTGATTCCACACTCAAGTTTTGTGCTGCTCAAATTCCTCTCTGCTTTTTCATTTGTCCCCTTCCTTTGAAAACACACACTGGGAAGCAACCCCCCAGCAGAGACCCCAGCACTCAGATCCCAATTAAAGTCTCTCTTTGGTCTCCACCCAACCTTCTTGTGAGAACCACTCACCCTCTTAGACCCAGACAGGCATTTGGCCTGGCTTCAGCAGTGAGGCAAAGGCTTCTTTGCTGCATGGAGGACAAGAATTAGAGACTCAGGAGGTCATGCTGAGCCTCCCTAACCCTTCACACACACATGTGGATTGAATCATAGACTCATTGATTGGTTTAGGTTGGAAGTGACCTCAAAGATCATCTAGTTCCACCCCCCCACACACACACCATAGGCAGGGACACCTCCCATAGAGGTAGATAGAGAGAGAGAGAAATAGAGTTAGGGAGGTAGAGTGATAGGGAGATGGAGAGTTAGGGAGGTGGCGTGATAGGGAGATGGAGAGAGAGTTAGGGAGGTGGAGTGATAGGGAGATGGAGAGAGAGGGAGGTAGAGAGATAGGGAGATGGAGAGAGAGTGAGGGAGGTGGCGTGATAAGGAGATGGAGAGAGAGTGAGGGAGGTGGCGTGATAAGGAGATGGAGAGAGAGTGAGGGAGGTGGCGTGATAAGGAGAGGGAGAGAGAGGGAGGTAGAGTGATAGGGAGATGTAGGGAGAGGGAGGTGGAGTGATAGGGGGATGGAGAGAGAGTTAGGGAGGTAGAGTGATAGGGAGATGGAGAGATAGGGAGATTCAGAGATAGGGAGATGAACAGATAGGGAGCCAGAGAGACAGGGACACAGATACAGTCCTAACATCAACACTTGGGTCTATGCAGGTAGGTGCCCCTCACTGCCCCTGTGGTTGCCAACCTGCTGCCTTCTGTTGCTGGCCTTTGATTTCAAGTTAACCTCTTGCAGGCAGCATTCATACAGAGGGCAGCCAGGGGGAAGCTGGGATTTAGCTTTCAGTCCTGTTTTCCTGTGCTTTTGGTTTCCTGTAGCTTTCAGCCTTCTCCCCCCAGAGGCATTACTCCTGAAGCATTCCCTCACCCTTGCTTTCCTTTCACTGATATTCACAGGCAGTGAGGACAGAAAGTGGCCAGGGAGACCTTTGTTTCTGTTTGCCAGCCATGCCAACACCTCTTGGGGGGGGTAGGGGGCCCAAGATCAAGTCTCCTTCTGCGTGGCAGAGTTACAATACCTTGAAAAAAACCAACAACCCAAGAAAAATGATTGCCTTTGATTAAAATGTAAAGGTCCCATCTTCTTTTTGTTGTTGCCATTAATGTGGGCTGCAAGCTAGGGGCCTTTGAAGTGTTTCTTTCTGGCTCATCTCCCTGTTCTTTTCTTTTTCTCTTGGTTTTTTGGTTTGGGGTTTGTTGTTTTTTTGTTTTTGTTTTTGTTTTCCCCTTTAAAATAAAATTAAAGGAAAGAAAGAAATCAAATCAAATTTAATTCTCTCAATGATCTGCCCTTTCCAGCTCACACTGAGATTTGTTAATTTGCACAGGCTTGCAAAATCCTGCCTGGCACACTCCAGCTACCTGGCAGCCTCTAAATGGGTAGCCAGTGGCAGGGGAAAGCAAAGAGGCAGCACATCTCTCTCATTAGCTGCCCTGACCCCTGCTTGGATGCTCCAGAGGGGAAGAGGAGGGAATGGAACAGTTACCTTGCCAGAATGCCTCACCCCCCTCTGCAGAGGCAGCACTCAGCAAGGCATGGATGAATACACTGCTGTGCTTAATTAAGGGTATCCAGAACTATTTTCTTTGTCATCTCAAGCCCTTATAGGCTGATGGACTCCTTAACATCACCTAACCTTGAGGGCAGTGTTTTGTTCACCAGCCTGTGAGTGGAGTAAGGACACCAGGCTGCACCTTCGTGGCCCTTCAGATATTATCATTGCTGCTGGTTGCCAGCAACAGAGCTGGTGAGGGGCCTGGAGAGGCTGAGGGAGCTGGGGGTGTGCAGCCTGCAGAAGAGGAGGCTCAGGGCAGAGCTCATTGCTGGCTACAACTCCCTGAATGGAGGCTGTAGCCAGGTGGGGTTGGGCTCTGCTGCCAGGCACCCAGGGACAGAAGAAGGGGACACAGCCTGAAGCTGTGCCAGGGGAGGTCTAGGCTGGATGTGAGGAGGAAGTTGTTGGCGGAGAGAGTGATTGGCATTGGAATGGGCTGCCCAGGGAGGTGGTGGAGTTGATTTATGACACTAGATCATCTAAATATTGTCCCTTGCTGGAGACAGTCTTCAGTATGGGGATGTAAAGATAGTGGAGTGCTAAAATCACTCATTCCTGTCTTACTCAGGGACTGTCTGCTATTCCCTTTTTCCTCTCAAGCACAGGCATGAGTCTTCCTTTGTAGGCAGATGCTGTCTTATAAGCATCATGTTGAAAGTCTCCTCTTTTTGTTCCTCAGGCTGCAAATTCCTCTTCCTTTATTTTCCTTTTATTTTTTTCCCATAGAAGAAAACTACTAATTGGGGAGAACTGATTTTAAAGTGATTGAATGAATCCTCCAGCCTTAGATCTTCTCATGCCTCAAGCAAGAACACATCAGAGAGCTCCAAAAGTGTCCAATGATGCATCTCTACACTCCCTTTTGTAGCATGTTTGCCTTAGAACTGAAAGGTGAGCTCCCTGATGTGTAAATCTGCATTGCAAGGCTGTAGTTGTGGCTGTGTAGTCACTGCAGACAGCCTCATACAGATTCCTGCTACTGGACATGTCAGAGCCCAGCTGGGTCTGGTTTCTGGGGCACAGCTATAAGCAGAGCAGTGTGGGACAGTGAGGTGAGGGCAGCTCATTGAGACTTACTGCACACAATGGTCTCTGCTGCCTGGGGCAGAGCAGCTCTAGCTTCAGCCATGTCATGAGCTACAGGCTACAGGTTGGAGACAGAGTGGCTGAGAGCAGGCAGGCAGGGAGGGAGTTGGGGGTGCTGGGAGAGAGGAGCTGAACAGGAGCCAGCAGTGTGCCCAGGTGGGCAGCAGAGCCAATGGCATCCTGGGCTGGCTCAGGAGCAGTGTGGGCAGCAGGACAAGGGAGGTTCTTCTGCCCCTGTGCTCAGCACTGCTCAGGCCACACCTTGAGTGCTGNCTCAAGCTGTGCCAGGGCAGGTCTAGGCTGGATGTGAGGAGGAAGTTGTTGTCAGAGAGAGTGATTGGCATTGGAATGGGCTGCCCAGGGAGGTGGTGGAGTGGCTGTGCCTGGAGGTGTTGAAGCCAAGCCTGGCTGGGGCACTTAGTGCCATGGTCTGGTTGATTGGCCAGGGCTGGGTGCTAGGTTGGACTGGCTGAGCTTGGAGCTCTCTTCCAGCCTGGTTGATTCTATGTTTCTATGAGGTTGTTGTGGTTTAACCTGTCACTGTGTGCCGCTGACCAAAGGTACCTGAGAACAATCACTTTTGGCCGTGCCAAAGGGGAGACAGGCTGGGTGAAACCAAAACCTCTTCTTCTAACATAGACTCATAGAATGGGTTGAGTTGGAAGGGACCCTAAACATCATCTAGCTCATACCCCTCCCCATGGGCACAGACACCTTGCACTAGAGCAGATTGCTCCAGATGCCACCCAGGCTGATGTTGAACACCTCCAGGAGGGAGGCACCCATTACCTCCCTGGGCATCCTGTGCCAGTGGCTCACCACCCTCACTGCAAAGAATTTTCCCCTCCTTTCCAGTCTTAATCTCCCCTCCTCAAGCTCCAGTCCCTTCCTCCTCATCCTATCACTACAAGCCCTTGTCAAAAGTCTCTTGGCTTTCTAGTGGGCCCCCTTCAGACAGTGTGAGGTGTCCCTGCCCATGGCAGAGGGGCTGGAACTAGATGATGCTTGAGGTCCCTTCCAGCCCTGACAGTCCTGTGACTCTACTGGAACGCTCCTCTAACCCTCCTCAGAACCTTCTCTTTTCCAGGCTGAACAGCCCTGACTCTCTCAGCCTGTCCCCATAGCTGTTCTAGCTACAGCTGGCAACTTCTATAGCTGTGAGAATTTGCTCATGTGTCTCTAGCTTGAAACTGACACAAATCATATGAGACATGGACTGTAAGAATCTGCCTGGATGCATTTTAATCCCAGCCAGCCTCCTCTCCCGACCCACCTGTTTGAACACCAAGATGGGTGCTGCGTTCCTCAGCAGCCCCTGGGGTCAACTGTGCAAGAAAGGATGTTAAAAATCTGCCCAGCCTCACCAAAGCCCTTCTGGGACTTGTGGGTTTTACATCATCAGACCTCTGTGTTTTTCTCCCAGAAATGAGAGGATGATGAACGTGACCCTTTGGTTGCTACGGGAACACAGCATGAGGTTTGTGTTGGCTGCGCTCCTTCGCCGCTGCCTCTGGAGCTGAGTGTGAGCAGCACTCATGGCATCCCTCCAGCCCTTGCCCGGGGTCTGTCTCAGGGTGTCTGGGTCTGGGAGATCACAGAATGTCAGGGGATGGAAGTGACCTTGAAAACTCATCTAGTCCAACCCCCCTGCCAGAGCAGCATCACCCAGAGCAGATCACACAGGAACACATCCAGGTGGGTTTTGAATATCTGCAGAGAGGGAGACTCCACAACCCCCCTGGGCAGCCTGGTCCAGGGCTCTGTCATCCTCACAGGGACCTCCTCAAGTTTACATGAAACTTCCTATGGCTCAGCTCCCACCATTGCCCCTTGTCCTGTCCCTGGGCATCACTCAGCAGAGCCTGGCTCCAGCCTCCTGCCACTCACCCTGCACACATTGATAACCATTGCTGAGGTCACCTCTCAGTCTTCTCTCTCCCAGCAGCACAGCCCCAGCTCCCTCAGGCATCTCCTAACAGAGCTGTTCCATTCCCTTCAGCATCTTGGTGGCTCTGTGCTGGACTCTCTCCAGCAGTTCTATGTCCCTCTTGAACTGGGGGGCCCAGAACTGGACACAGTACTGCAGCTGTGGCGTCACAGGGCAGAGCAGAGGGGCAGGAACACCTCTCTCAACCTACTAACCACAGCCCTTCTAATCCACCCCAGGATGGCATTGCCCCTCCTGGCCACCAGAGCACGTTGCTGGCTCATGCTCTACCTCCCATCCACTAGGACCCCCAGATCCTTTTCCCCTTTGCTGCCTTCCAACAGGTCAGTCCCCAACCTATCCTGATCCCTGGGGTTGTCCTTTCCCAGGTGCAAGACTCTGCACTTGCCCTTGTTCAATTCCATTCAGTTTCTTCCTGCCCAGCCCTTAGCCTGTCCCAGGCTGGCTGAATGGCAGCACAGCCTTCTGCTGTGGCAGCCACTCCCTATTTGTGTCACAAGAGGAAGGTCTGAAGGGATGAGTGGCTGTAAGTCACTCCTGCTACAAAATCACCCTCAAGATCCTAAGTAGAGAGTCCACAAGGAACTCCAACAGACTGCCTCTCCTGGGGGGAAGAGCTGAAAAGTTTTAGTGTGGAGGAAAAATGGAGCACTGGGGCACCTGGGGCTGCTGCAGCATCACAAAGAGGGTGTGAGGGATCCTGCCATTCCTACCACATTCCTTCTTCCTGCAGGTGTTCAGGTACTCCACACCTTCCCATCCTTTTAGACATGCTCCTCTTCAGTGGCTGGCATCCATGCTCTCCCCTCTCCCAGTCATAGAATCAAACAGGTTGGAAGAGAGCTCCAAGCTCATCCAGCCCAACCTAGCACCCAGCCCTGGCCAATCACCCAGACCATGGCACTAAGTGCCCCAGCCAGGCTTGGCTTCAACACCTCCAGGCACAAAGACTCCACCACCTCCCTGGGCAGCCCATTCCAATGCCAATCACTCTCTCTGCCAACAACTTCCTCCTAACATCCAGCCTAGACCTGCCCTGGCACAGCTTGAGGCTGTGTCCCCTAACCCCACCTGGCTGCAGCCTCACTTCAAGCCCAACCCCACCTGGCTACAGCCTCCCTGCAGGGAGCTGCAGACAGCAATGAGCTCTGCCCTGAGCCTCCTCTGCTGCAGGCTGCACACCCCCAGCTCCCTCAGCCTCTCCTCACAGGGCTGTGCTCCAGGCCCCTCCCCAGCCTTGCTGCCCTTCTCTCAACACCTTCCAGCACCTCAACATCTCTCTGCAATGGAGGAGCCCAGAACTGGACACAGCACTCCAGGGGTGTCCTGAGCAGTGCTGAGCACAGGGGCAGAAGAACCTCCCTTGTCCTGCTGCCCACACTGCTCCTGAGCCAGCCCAGGATGCCATTGGCTCTGCTGCCCACCTGGGCACACTGCTGGCTCCTGTTCAGCTCCTCTCTCCCAGCACCCCCAACTCCCTCCCTGCCTGCCTGCTCTCAGCCACTCTGTCCCCAGCCTGTAGGCTTTCCTGAGCCTCATCTTGAACATAATCAAGAAGCACTTTCATGGTGTCAGAGAAGCCATTTGGAGCTTTCAGAAGGCAGTCTGGGGGGGGGTGGGGGGGTGGCTCTCCTTATTCCCTGCTATTATTTCTCTTTTGACAGATCTCCCTTGAAATCCTCACCTAATATCATTTTATCAGGGGAAGAAATATGTTTGTAAAGATCCTACAGAAGTGAGTTTTACTGATTCAAAGGGAGGGGTGAGGCTGCAGTCTTGTTTAGGAGACAGGTGCAAGCCATTGTCTGTCTGTCTCATTAGTCTGATGAGTTAAATGAGCATCAGAAAGGCTGTGAACTCCCCAGGAGGTGGCAAAAGAGGGCCAGTTAAGGACAGCTGAGATGATTTTGAGGGGGAGAGGAGAGGGAGCGGGGAAGATGGAGGTTGTGGTGCAGTCAAAATGGAGACTCATAGGGGCTACAAGGAGTGAAAAATGCCACCCAGGGAATCTATCCAGGTGGTTATAAACCATGATACAAGAGGATTTAGGAGAACATCTTGCCACATGGTAAGTCTTAGTCTCCAAGACCTGTCAGAACTCTAGCAGAGGGTAGCAAAGAACAGCAGAAAGAGATTAGCAATGTGAGGCTCATTGCTAGAAAAGCTTGTGGCTGTCTGCTGTAAATCTTTGCCTCTTCACCACTTTAGCCACTTCCTGCAGTCCCCAAGCAGGCTTAGTGATCATGCATGGCCAGAGAGTTTCAATTTGAGCTCCAAATAATAATGATAAACTCCAGCAAGTGATTCCATTTGGAACCTGGGCATAATAGGACCTTCTGTAGGGTCCAGGAGACTTTAGGCCAGGCAGGCTGAAGAGCACTTTCTCACCTGCAGCTTGTTTGGGGGTGATGAGCTGCACCTGCCTCAGTCACTGCACCTGCTCCAGTTAACTGCACCTGCTCTGGTCACTGCACCAGGAGCACGCTGAGGGCAGAACTTCTCTGGCTGAAGTTGTGGAGTGAGGGCTTGGTAGAGAAAGGAAATGTAATTCTGCAGGCTGGATTGCAGCCAGGATGTTGAAGTTAAACTTCTGGCTAGTTGATGAGGAAAGCTTCCACGGTACTCTGCTCCTTACAGCCAGGCTGGGACGCTGGCACCTGTGGCGTTTGGTGAGGACAAAGCCTGTGGCTCTTCCCTCTCACCTGCACTGCCGCCGAGTCCCAGGGCTCTGCCTGGCAGTGCCTCAGCTGAGGATCGAACAGTTGCTGCTGTTTCTCCCGAGGAGTCAGACCCCAGCCTACCCCTGCAGAGGACTTCAGACCTGTTCCACGCAGTGCTGCGCCCAGCCCAAGGTATGTCCTTGTCTTTCGTGCAGTGCGAGGAGAGCAAAGAGCTGCTGAATGGCTGCAGTTAGCAGCAGGAGCTGTGTTCAGGAAGGGCAGCGAGGAGCCTGTCTGTTGTCGCCTCTTTCTCTGTGTTTGGCTTGGGATGGCTCAGGCTTGTTTCCACACGTAAAGGTCGTTACGGCTGCTTTGTCTTGTGAACAAGGAGCGTTGGGACTCGGCTCTTTTGGGTGATAAGGATCTCTTTGTTGGGCAGCCAGCCTGGTTGGGTGGGAGGACGTTGTGATGGCTCTCCGGGAGGATTTCTGGTGGGAGTTTTGTTATCAAGAGCATCTTAGAGGTTTTTAGCTTGCTGGAAACAGTGTTTGGCTTTGGGATTGCAGGCAGTACTGGAAATCCTGGCAGACCTCCCCTTCACCACCTCAGTCCCTCGAAGAGGTGAAGGGCCTGGAGCACAGCCCTGTGAGGAGAGGCTGAGGGAGCTGGGGGTGTGCAGCCTGCAGAAGAGGAGGCTCAGGGCAGAGCTCATTGCTGTCTGCAGCTCCTTGAAGGGAGGCTGTAGCCAGGTGGGGTTGGGCTCTGCTGCCAGGCAGCCAGAGACAGAACAAGGGGACACAGCCTCAAGTTGTGCCAGGGCAGGTCTAGGCTGGATGTTAGGAGGAAGTTGTTGGCAGAGAGAGTGATTGGCATTGGAATGGGCTGCCCAGGGAGGTGGTGGAGTGGCTGTGCCTGGAGGTGTTGAAGCCAAGCCTGGCTGGGGCACTTAGTGCCATGGTCTGGTTGATTGGGCAGGGCTGGGTGCTAGGTTGGGCTGGCTGAGCTTGGAGCTCTCTTCCAACCTGGCAGATTTTGTGAGCTCTTGATGGCTCTTCCACCTGTTCCCAGATGGTTGTCCTGCCATGAAGCAGGAGAGGGCTTGAGATGATATACTGAGGGGGCTGTGTGTGCTGCTGGCTTGGGTGCTCCATGGCTGAAAGTGGGCAAGAAGTGGGGGGGGTTGTTGTCCTGAGTGAGGGGCTGGCTCCATCCTGACCTTTGCAGGTGCCAAAGGGAGCATTGGTGTGCTTAGCAGCAGAATCAGAATCATAGACTCCTAGAATGTCAGGGGCTGGAAGGGACCTTGAAAGATCATCTGGTCCAGTCCCCTGCCAGAGCAGGATCCCCTCCACAAAGCTGAGGAACAAACCACATTCTCCCCTGACTCTTTTCACCCTTGTTAAAGTGGGGGTTGCTTTCCCAGGGCTAAGAGGAGGAGTAGGATGCTTTTGTCTCCCCTCTTGACCTTTTAGGCTTTTCACCAGCGCCTTTTTTTTGCGTGCTCACCAGAACCAAAGCTTTCTGCTCCCCAGGAACCACCTGGCTGGAGTGTTTCTGAGTAGATAAAGCCTTGTAGCTTCACCAAGTTCAGGGTCATTAAATTGTTCCAAACAAACCTTCCTCTTGTGACTTCAGTTGGAGACAACAACTACCTTTGCTTCCTGCTCGAAGCTAATTGACAGTGTTGGTGGGACACCTGTTGTCCGCTGAGGCTCCTGTTGCTCTCCCAGCATCAAGGCACAGCTCTTTCCTTTAGTTCTCCACTCATCAAAGCACTCACACAGCCCTCCCATATGTCTCCTATGCTGAGCTTTCTACCTCAGAGGAAACCTCCATGTCCCCAGTGTGGGGGATTTCTGTTCCTGTAGCCTTCAGTTGATATTTTTTTTTTTTGGCTTTGTGAAGTTGTTTAGGTTTGAAATGTTGGGTTGAGGTTTTTTCCCCCCCTCCCTCTCTTTGATTCCATCTCCTTGCTCCTAATCCCACCACCTGGTAAGGCTCACTCTGCAAGTTCTCTCTGCCTCCTCAGTCTATAAACCCTTCAAATATTTGTAGGCATTTATCACTTCCCCCCCACCTCCCCCACCCCATGCTTAGTCATCTCTCTTCCAAGCTGGACATGTTTAATTCTTCTAATCTTTCCTTGGGAGTGAGTCCCTCCTGCACTCATGATTCACTTCTCTGTGCTCTTTGAGTGCTTTCCAGTTTGTCTGCACTTCAGCAAATAAAATTTCCTCTTTGGGGTGTTTCAATGTGAGCAGGCACCAAAAAAAAAAAAGCCAAAAATTGAAATTATGGAGAAGCTTCCTGAAGAGAAGAAAAATGCTTCCTTTGGCCTTCTAACTACTGGGGTTAGATTAGAATTTGGATGTTCCTGCTGCACTGGAATGGGTTGCCCAGGGAGGTTGTGGAGCAAAGAGTCACAGAATGTGACACACCTGGAGTGCTGTGTCCAGTTCTGGGCTCCTGAATTCAAGAGAGATGTTGAGGTGCTGGAAGGTGTTGAGAGAAGGGCAGCAAGGCTGGGGAGGGGCCTGGAGCACAGCCCTGTGAGGAGAGGCTGAGGGAGCTGGGGGTGTGCAGCCTGCAGAAGAGGAGGCTCAGGGCAGAGCTCATTGCTGTCTGCAGCTACCTGAAGGGAGGCTGTAGCCAGGTGGGGTTGGGCTCTGCTGCCAGGCAGCCAGCAACAGAACAAGGGGACACAGCCTCAAGCTGTGCCAGGGCAGGTCTAGGCTGGATGTTAGGAGGAAGTTGTTGTCAGAGAGAGTGATTGGCATTGGAATGGGCTGCCCAGGGAGGTGGTGGAGTCGCCGTGGCTGGAGGTGTTGAAGCCAAGCCTGGCTGGGGCACTTAGTGCCATGGTCTGGTTGGTTGGCCAGGGCTGGGTGCTAGGTTGGGCTGCATGAGCTTGGAGGGCTCTTCCAAGCTGGTTGATTCTATAGTTTGAGTACTTTTTCTCATGCCAATGCTGTGCCACCAGCTGATGCCATTATACCATCACAGAATATAGAAACAAGGAACCCAAACCTTGTTGAGTGAAGAGCAAAAGCTGCTGTTGTTTTGACACTAGATTGACTTTTCCAGCTGCCTGTTGGAGCAGCCTTGGAGGATCATGCTGAGTGGTGCCTTACAGCTGCACACACTGGATATTAAACAATGAGAGAGAATGCATTTACTGTCACTTGCAGGTTGCCTTCTGCCCTTCTAGTTGTCACAGCATTCAGAGGCACTGAGCAATGGGGCTTTGTCTACAGAAAGAGAGCCACTGCCTCTACCACAGGCTGTGGCAAAAGCCACAGAACCACAGAATGTCAGGGGCTGGAAGGGACCTCCAAAACTCATTGAGACCAACCCCCCTGCTAGAGCAGGGTCACCTAGACCAGATCACACAGGAGTACATCCATGTGGGTTTCGAATATCTGCAGAGAGGGAGACTCCACAACCCCCCTGGGCAGCCTGGTCCAAGGTTCTGTCACCATCACAGGGAAAAAAATTCCTCCTCATGTTTAAATGAAACTTGCTATGGCTCAGCTTCCACCCAGTGCCCCTTGTCCTGTCCCTGGGCATCACCCAGCAGAGCTGGCTCCAGCCTCCTGCCACTCACCTTTGCATCTTCATAATCATTGCCGAGGTCACCTCTCAGTCTCCCCTCTCCCAGCAGCACAGCCCCAGCTCCCTCAGGCTCTCCTCCTAACAGAGCTGTTCCATTCCCTTCAGCATCTTTGTGGCTCTGTGCTGGACTCTCTCCAGCAGTTCTATGTCCCCCTTGAACTGGGGGCCCCAGAACTGGACATAGTATTCCAAATGTAGCCTCGGCAGGGCAGAGCAGAAGGGCAGGACAGCCTCTCTCGACCTATTAACCCCAGCCCTTCTAATCCACCCTAGGATGGCATTGGCCCTGCTGGCCAGCAGAGCACATTGCTGGCTCGTGGTCACAGTATCACAGTACCACCAAGGTTGGAAGAGACCTCACAGATCATCAAGTCCAAGCCATTACCACAGAGCTCAAGGCTAGACCATGGCACCAAATGCCACGTCCAATCCTGCCTTGAACAGCTCCAGGGACTCTCCCATCCTCTAGACCCCTCAGTTCCATTTCCCCTTCACTGCCTCCTACCTCAGTTGCTTTGCAGAGTGCCTGGAAAGGAAGAAGCAGCTGGAAAGGAAGAAGCAGCCTGTCCTCTCATAATTCTTATGGGCCTTGATCCTTGAAACATCTCCATGTCAGCTGCTTCAGCCCTTTCAAACTGTTCATTAGCAGCATCACTCTAGCAGCAGGCTGGGCTGGTCCTCTGCTGTCTTTCCTGTTGCAACCAGGCTTGTCTTTCCTGGGGGAATCAGCTGCCTAGCTGACTTTGGCCTGTCACATTTGTCTCCTGCCATCCACGTTTTGGAGGTGTGCATGGGGGAGGTGTTCTTTTGCTTGGAGAAGATGCAGTTGCTTAAGAACCATTTGGTTGACAAAGTGTTTTACAAGCAAATTGTGCAGGGGAATCGCTTTGTGTGCTGCTGCAACGCAAAGCAGTGATTTTTTACTGCTGAGTCTCAGGAGACAGAGGTAGATGTGGTTCAGCACAGCGTGACTTGAAGGATTTGGTTGAGTAGAGGTGGGATGAGTACCATATTTAAAGCAAAGCATCCATTCAAATGCTCTGAACTGAGGCTTATCCTGTGCAAATATTTGACGAGCAGCCTCTCGTTTAAGTACAAATAAAAGTATTGAAGCTTGCCCCATTTCTGGCTACTGGCACCAGAAAAGAGTTTCTAAACGAGGATCCATGAAGTTTAATGGCTCTTTCTGCCTGCCTTGAGTCCCCCCCTTAGCTTGCCTGCTCCACTGACTGCTAGAAAAAAAATGAGTCTGGGGGAATCTTCTTTACCCAATCCCCCTCTGAATGTTCTCTGAACTCCTGATCTTTGGCGTTGATTAGTTCTTATGCCTCGCTGCTTGAAGTCAGCTCTGTAGCAGTTCAAGTTGTCTGAACTTCAATAACTCAGACAAGGGCAGATCAGGTTTTTCCCTTCTCCTATTCCCAAGGTGTTCCTGAGGAGAGATGTTCAACCCCTGGCCTCATTTCCCTTCATCTTATTGGAGTGATAACAAAACGCATGGGCGACTTCTCTAATTAGTCTCCTCTTCCTCAAGGTCTTTTGCTGTTGCCTGCTACTCTCTCTGGCAGTTCAGCTTCTTGGGCTTTGTTGGTATTTCCCTAAACACCTTTAATAGTTCTCCCTTTTTCCATATGAGCTCTGTGGTGAAGGGTTGGACTTGATGATCTGTGAGGTCTCTTCCAACCCTGATGATACTATGATCTCTTTGGACATGAACTGAGATGTGGCAAATGGAAAGCAACAGAATATTCACCATGAATTGATCATGATCTTCCCCTAGACTTGTTGTTGCTGTTGGAGGCTTATCTATAATTCACCCTCTGTAATTCACTCTCTATTTAGGGGCCCTTGGTTAATTTTCACTTCATACCCTAACTTTTCAGTCTGTATTGAAATGAAAATGCACATCTATATTTAGTGTAGCTTCCCTGAGTTTGTTTCCTTGCAGATTGTTCATCTCACTTTAAGATGGGACAATCGCAGAATCAAGCAGGCTGGAAGAGAGCTCCAAGCTCATCCAGCCCAACCTAGCACCCAGCCCTGGCCAATCAACCAGACCATGGCACTGAGTGCCCCAGCCAGGCTTGGCTTCAACACCTCCAGCCACAGCCACTCCACCACCTCCCTGGGCAGCCCATTCCAATGCCAATCACTCTCTCTGACAACAACTTCCTCCTAACATCCAGCCTAGACCTGCCCTGGCACAGCTTGAGGCTGTGTCCCCTTGTTCTGTTGCTGGGAGCCTGGCAGCAGAGCCCAACCCCACCTGGCTACAGCCTCCCTGCAGGTAGTTGTAGACAGCAGTGAGGGAGGCTGTAGTCAGGTGGGGCTTGGTCTCAGGAAATGGAGGGGGTAGATTCTGTTTCCTCTCTAACTGCAGTCTGTGATTCCTCTGCTTTCCCACAAGCATTAATGATAGGTGAAGAAGAAAAAGGACAGTGACTGTAGGTGATGGGATGCTGAGGCTCTTCTCCTCACCATGCATCAGCCTCCTAGGAGATACTGTCTGAGACCAGATCTGTTCAAGGGAAGGTTTCTAATGTGGAACTGTGTCAAATGGTGAGGAGTGGTACAAAGAGATAATCAGAGTCCTCTAGCACTAATTACCTGTGCTCTATAGAAATCCCTCGCTCCATTCAGATTCCTTTTTAAAGGAAGATCTCAGAGGAACCAAATGAAGTCTAGTTCTGCAAGTGCCAACTGAGATGGTAGAGAACAGGGAAGTCCTGGATTAAAGCAATTGGTTTTCTGAGGCCTGTTTGACTCGATTCTTCCCAGCCTCTCTCTTCTCCTTTCCGCATTCACGCGCCGAAACGTAACGAGGGAGCTCTGCTTCTCATTCCTCCTTTTATTCTCAAATCTCCAGGCTCTCTGCAAATATTAACTGGCAAAATTACACAGCCACCTATCCATCTAGCTCATCTCAAAGCATTTGAAGATTTCCCATCACAGTCCAGAGGAGGGTGATGAACGCAGTTATTACAGCAAAACAGTTTTCAGCCAAAGGAAATCGTTCCGTCTGTTAGCAAATGATTGAAGGACTCCTGCCCCTTGCCATTGGTAGCAATTCAGGACAACAGCTGCCAGGGAATAAAAAGCAAAGGTAATTGCTGTTTGCCCAATGTCCAAGGATGGGATTTAGAATCAAGGTTGGGAGTGTTTTGCAATTTAAGTTTGCAAATAATTGCCTTTGCAATGTCTTCTTGCAACTGCAGAGGAAGAGGAGGAGGAAATTGTGGGGGCAAAGTAGTGAGAGCCTGAAAAAACAAAAAAGAACATTCTGGAACAGTAAATCTGAAGAACATTTTCCTACCCAGCAGGAGGGAAGGATAAAAGCAATTTGAAATCAGCATTAACCTTTACATCAGAAATATCACTGGGTGCGTGTTGGTGCTTGAGGATTCTCTGTCGCTGCTGCTGAGTGCCCTGCCCAGCTGCATCAGTTAGACATTCAGAGTGCTCCAGTTGAGTCAGCACAGATAAGGGGCAGAGTTTGCCACTGGGCAGGCCACACCTTGAGTGCTGTGTCCAGTTCTGGGCTCCTGAATTGAAGAGAGATGTTGAGGTGCTGGAAGGTGTTGAGAGAAGGGCAGCAAGGCTGGGGAGGGGCCTGGAGCACAGCCCTGTGAGGAGAGGCTGAGGGAGCTGGGGGTGTGCAGCCTGCAGAAGAGGAGGCTCAGGGCAGAGCTCATTGCTGTCTGCAGCTCCCTGAAGGGAGGCTGTAGCCAGGTGGGGTTGGGCTCTGCTGCCAGACAAGCAGCAACAGAAGAAGGGGACACAGCCTCAAGCTGTGCCAGGGCAGGTCTAGGCTGGATGTTAGGAGGAAGTTGTTGGCAGAGAGAGTGATTGGCATTGGAATGGGCTGCCCAGGGAGGTGGTGGAGTGGCTGTGGCTGGAGGTGTTGAAGCCAAGCCTGGCTGGGGCACTTAGTGCCATGGTCTGGTTGATTGGCCAGGGCTGGATGCTAGGCTGGAGTGGATGAGCTTGGAGGTCTCTTCCAAGTTGCTTGATTCTATGATTCATGCCACCAAGAATTTCAAGCAGAGTAATCCAAGAGTGCAGTGCTGCTCCTCACAGTCAGGATGGGACACCCCATGCCTGGATTTATGAAGAAGTCTCAGTGCTCTGTAGAAAATCTTTGAGTCATCAGAGATTCCTGCATGGATCTGTCAGTAGGTTTGCTTCTGTGCAGCAGTGTGGAAAGCAGCATGGGAGGTTAGCAGCCAAATTTCTTATGCTCATTATTGTCTCTTAGTGTAGACTGAGTCAATAAAAGAAGTATCCCCACTGTAGACCTGCCCAGGTGGCTAAGGCCAATGGCAGCCTGGCTTGGATTAAAAATTCTATGGCCAGCAGGAGCAGGGAGGTGATTGTCCCCTTGGACTTGGCTTTGGGGAGGCCACAGCTTGAGTGTTGTGTTCAGTTTGGGGCACTGCAATACAAGAGACATGTGGAGGTGCTGGAGTGGGTCCAGAGGAGGGCAATGAAGCTAGGGAAGGGCTTGGAGAGTAAATCTGGTGAGGAGCAACTGAGGGAACTGGGGATGGTTAGTGTGAGGAAGAGGAGGCTGAGGGCAGACCTCATTGCTGTCTACAGCTACCTGAAGGGACACTGTGCAGAGGCTGCTGCTGGGCTCTGCTCACAGGGAACTGGAGACAGAACAACAAGGAATGGCCTCAAGCTGGGGCTGGGGAGGTTTAGATTGGACATTAGGAACAAGTTTTTTCATGGAGAGAGTGTTCAGGGAGTGGAATGAGCTGCCCAGGGAGATGATGGAGTCAGCCACCCTGGATGTGTTTCAGGGTGGTTTGGCTGTGGTGTTTAGGGCTATGGTTTAAGGTGGATCTTGTAGAGTAGGGTTCCAGGTTGGACTCGGTGCTCCTGAGGAGCTTTGCCAACCTGCCTGTTGCTTTGCTTCTGAATCTGTGATACTCCCAAAGCCTGACCCAGTAGCACTGGTTCAGCACCACTGACTGCTGAACTTTGCTTCTCTGCTTTCTGTCCTTAAATCCCCTGCAACTCCACCATACATTGCATTCAACCCCTGCCAGCCAAAATCCATCTCACCGAGGCACATGCAAACATCTGCCAAGGGTCACGAGGTGAACGAGGAATCAGCCCAACAGGACCAAGGCAAAGCATTAAAAGTGATTGAGGCTTCATTGAGTAAATCTGCAAAATGATTTCCTTTTCAAATCTCAGGGAAGCAGCTGTGTAATTTCTGCCTGCAGATTCACCACTGTGATGTTCATTATCTGATTATCACCATCTACAACCTTCCTAGTGCTAATGCACATTGTCTTCCTGGCTCTTGAATTAGTGAGATGTGTCTGACACTGAATTTGCAAGTAATTGCTACAGCTCCCTTCAATGAAGCATCTCTCAGGACAGTTGTGGAAATGAAATGTTCCTTCTCAAGCCATTATTTGCTTACTCCATCCTTCTCTTGTTAAATAATTATCAAGTAAAAATGAGTCCTTTGAAATGTGCCTGCCAAGGGTAGGAAATGGAAGGCTCAGAGATGACAGAGTTGTCAGCAGATGAGTGCTAGCAAAGTCTTGCCTTCCCTTCTCTCATCACAAAAACAACAGCCCATCCCCCAGGTTGCTGCTGGGACCTAACAGACAGGCTGAAAGAGTTGGGGTTGTGCAGGCTGGAGAGGAGGAGGCTCCCAGGTGATCTTCTTGTGGCCTTCCAGGTTCTGAAAGGGACCTACAAGAAAGCTGGGGAGGGACTTTTTAGGCTGTCAGAGAGTGATAGGACTGGGGGGAATGGAGCAAAGCTGGAGGTGGGGAGAGTCAGAGTGGATGTGAGGAGGAAGTTGTTGAGCATGAGAGTGGTGAGAGCCTGGAAGGGATTGCCCAGGGAGGTGGTTGAGGCCCCATGGCTGGAGGTGTTCAAGGCCAGGCTGGATGAGGCTGTGTGCAGCCTGCTCTAGGGTAGGGTGTCCCTGGGCATGGCAGGGGGGTTGGAACTGGCTGATCCTTGTGGTCCCTTCCAACCCTGACTGATTCTGTGATTCAGCCACAGAAGGAATAGGGATCTAGATCCTAGCAAAGCCCAGGTATTCTTGCTGAAATCACCCTGGCTGACCCTTGTGGTCCCTTCCAACCCTGACTGATTCTATGATTCTATAACTGGAGTCAGCTAAGCAGCGTTGCAGTGGAGCTCATTCAGTGCTGCTTTGAGGTTTCTGTCTTGAGTCCATTCCAACTCTCACAGAATGAGGTGTTAAGTGATCATGGGATGTTAGCAGCTAGAAGGGACCTCTGGAGACTTCAGCTGCCCTGCCAGAGCAGGACCAGAGAATCTAGCCCAGGTCACACAGGAACATGTCCATACAGGGCTGGAAAGTCTCTCCAGAGGAGGAGACTCCACAACCTCTCTGTTCTGCCTTTGCCAGTGCTCTGTGATCCTTAGAGTAAAGAAGTTCTTCCTCATGTTGAGGTGGAACTTTCTCTGCTGTGGTTTCCATCCATTGTTCCTTGCTCTACCACAGGGCATGAGTGAGCAAAGGCTGTCCCTGTCCCTTCCTGACCCTCAGCCCTCAGGTACTTGTAGTCATTTATTAGATTCCTCTCTCATCCAGACAGGGCTGGAAAAGCTCCGGAGGAGACTCCACAACCCCTCTGGGCAGCCTCTGACAGTGGTCTGTGAACCTCACAGTGAAGAAGTTCCTCCTCATGTTGAGATGGAACTTTCTGTGCTGTAGTTTCCATCCATTGCCCCTTGTCCTACCACAGGGCACAAGTGGAAGAAGCTGTCCCTGTCCCTCCTTTCCTGACCCCCAGCCCTCAGATATTTATGGACATTGATCAGATCCCCTCTCAGTCTTTTCTCCAGCCTAACCAGCCCCAGGGCTCCCAGCCTCTCCTCATTAGGCAGTGCTCCAGTCCCCTCTGCATCCTTGCAGCCCTCCCTTGAATGCTCTCTAGTAGATCTCTGTGCCTCTTGAACTGGGGAGCCCAGAACTGGATGCAGTATTCCAGACAGGGCCTCTCTTGAAGTGACTGAAGGAACTGGAGATGTGTTACACCAGTGAGTGTCACTAAGGGGCAAATATCAGCATTTGGAAGTCCAAACCCTACCTTCCCAATAGCCAGCACCACAAGCTGTATGAGGAGAGGCTAAGAGAGCTGGGGGTGTGCAGCCTGCAGAAGAGGAGGCTCAGGGGGAACCTCATTGCTGTTTGCAGCTCCCTGAAGGGAGGCTGTAGCCAGGTGGGGTTGGGCTCTTCTTCCAGACAACCAGCAACAGAAGGGGACACAGCCTCAAGCTGTGCCAGGGCAGGTCTAGGCTGGATGTTAGGAGGAAGTTGTTGGCAGAGAGAGTGATTGGCATTGGAATGGGCTGCCCAGGGAGGTGGTGGAGTCACCATGGCTGGAGATGTTGTCCGGCTGGGGCACTTAGTGCCATGGTTTAGTTGATTGGGCAGGGCTGGGTGCTAGGTTGGGCTGGCTGAGCTTGGAGGTCTTTTCAAACTTGGGTGATTCTGTGTTTCTTGTACTCTACAGAGCACAAGGCTCCAGCTCCCAGTGTTTACAATGCACTATAAATATGTACAGCAGTGATTGCAGTGATGTTACTTGAGCTTTACACAGCCATAAAGCACTCCACTGTCCTCTCACTGAAGGGTTTGATAAGGGGGGGGACCAAACCTGAAAATCTTTCTTTCATAGCAACTAAACCAGACAAATCAGCAGTCCTGCTGCTGCAGCTAGACATCAGCACAAGGCTAGTATGAAATACATTAATTGTCTGCTTAAAATAAATGCCCTTTGTGTTTTTGTTCATTAGGAGTAGTTTGCTCGAGCTCAGCTCCTTCTCTTCCCTCAGCCCAGTGGCACTTTGATGGCTCAGCCTTCATTTTAATAGTCATAGCTCGAAGAAATTGAGTAGGACTGAAGAAGAAATAGAGGTCTCTGTTTCTCCTGTAATCTCTGCTTGGGGACAGCTATGTCTGATGTTAAACATGTGCCTGTTAAAGTAGGTCTTCTCTGTTCTCTGGCAAATCTGCTTTCTTCTTCAGAAGCAAAAACGTCTTTGCAGGAGCCAAAACAGATCCTCACTTTCAGTGTCTTGTTGGTGCTTGTTAGAAAACAGATTTCCAGCTGTCATTCTTGTAGTTGTTTGGTTTGCCATCATGGAATCACTCAGGTTGGAAGAGAGCTCCAAGCTCATCCAGCCCAACCTAGCACCCAGCCCTGGCCAATCAGCCAGACCATGGCACTAAGTGCCCCAGCCAGGCTTGGCTTCAACACCTCCAGGCACAGCGACTCCACCACCTCCCTGGGCAGCCCATTCCAATGCCAATCACTCTCTCTGCCAACAACTTCCTCCTCACATCCAGCCTAGACCTGCCCTGGCACAGCTTGAGGCTGTGTCCCCTTGTTCTGTTGCTGCTTGCCTGGCAGCAGAGCCCAACCCCACCTGGCTACAGCCTCCCTTGGTTGGTTTTATGGCTTTGTGGAAGTGTTTGGTTTCCAGTGCAGAAGTTATTTTTGGCTGCTTGCTATTCTGAATGTGTACAAAGGTAAAGATTGTTGCCATCTGCAGAAGCAGCTGTGAGATAGAAATCCATCAGCCTGGTGGCATGGCAGGCCTCCATGGGAGATGCTCAGTTACACTCAGCAAGGGAAGATGTCACCTTCTGTGTTTGGAGTCTCTTGCTCCTTGGAAGTTAAAAAAAGGCAAGCCATGGAAAGTCTGAATGGGAATCACAGAAGCATCCAGGTTGGCAAAGCCCCTCAGGAGCACCAAGTCCAACCTGGAACCCTACTCTACAAGATTCACCTTAAACCACAGCCCTAAGCACCACAGCCAAACCACCCTGAAACACATCCAGGCTGGCTGACTCCACCACCTCCCTGGGCAGCTCATTCCACTCCCTCACCACTCTCTCCATGAAAAACCTTTTCCTAATGTCCAATCTAAACCTCCCCAGCCTCAGCTTGAGGCCATTCCCCCTTGTTCTGTCTCCAGTTCCCTGTGAGCAGAGCCCAGCAGCAGCCTCTCCACAATGTCCCTTCAAGTAACTGCAGACAGCAATGAGGTCTGCCCTCAGCCTCCTCTTCCTCACATTAACCATCCCCAGCTGCCTCAATCTTTCCTGATCAGATTTTTTCTCCAGGCCTTTCCCCATCTTCATTGCCCTCCTCTGGACCTGCTCCAGCACCTCCACACTGTGCCCCAAACTGAACACAACACTCGAGCTGTGGCCTCCCCAGAGCAGAGTCCAAGGGGCAATCCCCTCCCTGCTCCTGCTGGCCACAGCATTTCTAATCCCAGCCAGGCTGCCATTGGCCTTCTTGGCTGCCTGGGCTCACTGCTGGCTCATCTTCAGCTCCTGTCTGTTACAACCCCCAGGTCCCTTTGTGCCAGCAGCTCTCCAGCCACACTGCCCCAAGACTGTGGTGTTGCTCAGGATTGTCGTGACCCAAGTGCAGGACCTGGCTGTTGGCCTTGTTGAAACTCATCCCATCGATGTTGGCTCATGGATCCAGCCTATCCAAATCCCTCTGCAGAGCCTTTCTACCCTCATTCAGATCAACACTGCCACCTAACTTGGTGTCATTTGCAAGCTTACTGATGACACTGTCTAAGCTGGATCCAGAGGTGTTGAAGCCAAGCCTGGCTGGGGCACTCAGTGCCATGGTCTGGTTGATTGGCCAGGGCTGGGTGCTAGGTTGGACTGGATGAGCTTGGAGCTCTCTTCCAGCCTGGCTGATTCTATGCTTCATCCCAGCAGGCATTATTTCTTAGAGGAACAAGAAAAAAAGCCTTTCCTCCACACCCCTTACTTCACTGCTAGCTGTTTCTTTACTGTGTTTGCCTTCTCTTTTGCTTTTGTGTCTTGCACACTTGCTCATGTTGTGAGAGTTGTTCCTCTGTGGCTCTGCTGTTGTAGCATTCAGAGCAAAAGTTTCATTGCTGTCTTACAGCTGATGGCTTCGTAGAATGGTTTAGGTTGGAAGGGACCTTTCAGTATCTTGAGGGGGGCTATAAGAAAGCTGAGGAGGGACTTTTTAGGCTGTCAGGGAGTGATAGGACTGGGGGGAATGGAACAAAGCTGGAGGTGGGGAGATTCAGAGTGGACATGAGAAGGAAGTTGCTCAGTATGAGAGTGGTGAGAGCCTGGAATGGGTTGCTAATGGAGGTGGTTGAAGCCCCATCCCTGGAGGTGTTTAAGGCCAGGCTGGATGAGGCTCTGTCCAACCTGACCTAGTGTGAGGTGTCCCTGCCCATGGCATGGAAGTTGGACTTGGCTGATCCTTGTGATCCCTTCCAACCCTGACTGATTCTCTGATTCCCCCCCCAGGTGCCCTGTCCTCTGCAGAACCTGATCTTTCCATGCTCTGTAGCACAGCAGCAAATAAGGACACATTTGTCTGAGTTAGTAGGCGACAGGAGGAAAATGTGTTTGCTCTTGTACACCATGGAGTGATCTATTGTTTGTAAGCAGATTGTAACTGAAGAGGTGTAGAACAACCTCCCTGCCTTTGTGCTCCACTTAATCAGGGAGCAGAGCGGACCCTGAGGCCCTGTGCAAATTTTAGGGCCTATGAAAACTAAACAATAAGCAAACATAAATTAACAGGTGCTAAAAAAAAAAGCCAGGCTGGTTGTTTTGCTTTCCATGCTGCTAAGAGGGACAGTTTCCAGCAGGAATTGCAATAAACAAATTGATAGCTCTATCTGAGGCAATTTGCTACCAGTTGCAATACCTGATGGGCCCTCCAAGTGTTAGGCAGCATCAATCCAGTCCTGAGCACTGCAGACTTCACAGACCACAGCAGGAACATCTTGCTCTTGGGTATTTTACTAAGAGCATTAATCATAGAATCAAGCAGGTTGGAAGAGAGCTCCAAGCTCATCCAGCCCAGCCTAGCACCCAGCCCTGTCCAGTCAACCAGGCCATGGCATTAAGTGTCTCATCCACTCTGTTCTTGAACACCTCCAGGGACAGTGACTCCACCACCTCCCCTGGAGGTGTTCAACCAACCTGTGCCAGTGTCTCACCACCCTCACTGCAAAGAACCCTTTCCTGACATCCAGTTTCAATCTCCCCTCTGCCAGTTCAAACCCATTCCTCCTCGTCCTGTCATTACCAGACCTTGTCAATAGTCCCTCCCCAGCCCTCCTGTAGCCCCTTTCAGACACTGCAAGGCCACTCCAAGGTCTCCTGGAAGCCTTCTCTTCTCCAGGCTGCAGAGCCCAAACTCTCTCAGCCTGTCCTCATAGCAGAGCTGCTGCAGCCCTCTGAGCATCTTCATGGCCTCCTCTGGACTGGCTCCAATAGTGCCTCGTCCTTCTTGTGTTGGGGGCTCCAGGACTACAGGTGGGGTCTGAGGAGAGCAGAGCCAAGGTGCAGAATCCCCTCCCTTGCCCTGCTGCCCACACTGCTCTTGCTGCAGCCCAGCACAAGGCTGCTGTCTGGGGTGCATGCCCAGGTGCATCCTACCTTCAGCTGCATTCTAAGGGCACAGTCCCAATGCAAAATAAAATAGGAATGCAGGTGGATCAGGTGTCAAAAAGGAGAAATGCTTCACCAGTTATTTAAAGAGGCAAAACACTGCTGTCAATACCTAAAAATGAGTCAGCTGCATTGTCACAGCACAGCCACCAGGCTGCTGCAGGCAGTGGAACACCTCCCTGTGAGGACAGCCTGGGGGAGCTGGAGCTTGGAGCAGAGGAGCCTGAGGAGCATCTGATAAAGATCATAGAGTCAGAGAAGTCATAGAATCAACCAGGTTGGAAGAGACCTCCAAGCTCATCCAGCCCAACCTAGCACCCAGCCCCAGCCAATCAACCAGACCATGGCACTAAGTGCCCCAGCCAGGCCCCTCTTGAACACCTCCAGGGACGGTGACTCCACCACCTCCCTGGGCAGCCCATTCCAATGGCTTCTATCACCTAGGGAGTAAATGACTGCAAAGTGCCTAGGATGCCACCCAAAACTGACTACAATAGAGGTGATGCCATTTCTAAAAGCCAGTAGGAAGTATAGTAGATATTATTGACCAAGGTCATTGACATAGCTGACTCTTAGTCTGCTTCAACATCTGTGGTTTTTGTTGGTTTTGGGTGTTTTTATGTTGGTTTTTGTTGTTGCTTTTGCATATTTTAGATTAGAAGAGAATTTATTTTGCCTTAATTAAATTCTACAATGTCCAAGGCAAGGCAGGATGTGCAGGGATAGAGCTGAGCTCTGCTCAGTCATGGCCAACGATAGGACAAGGGGCACTGGGTGCAAGCTGGAGCAGAGTTGGTCCACAGGAACATCAGGAAAATCTTTTTCACTGTGAAGAGCCCTGAAGCAGGCTGCACAGAGTGGTTGTGCAGTCAGAATAGAATAGAATAGAATAGAATAGGTTGGAAGAGACCTCCAAGCTCATCCAGTCCAACCTAGCACCCAGCCCTATCCAGTCAACCAGACCATGGCACTAAATGCCTCATCCAGGCTTTTCCTGAACACCCCCAGGGATGGTGACTCCACCACCTCCCTGGGCAGCCCATTCCAATGCCAATCACTCTCTCTGCCAACAACTTCCTCCTAACATCCAGCCTAGACCTCCCCTGGCACAACTTGAGGCTGTATCCCCTTGTCCTGTTGCTGGTTGCCTGGGAGAAGAGACCAACCCCACCTGGCTACAGCCTCCTTTCAGGTAGTTGTAGGCAGCAATGAGGTCTGTCCTCAGCCTCCTCTTCTCCAGGCTCCTTCACTTCAGAACCCACCTGGGGTGTGAGCTGCTCTAGGTGGTCCTGCTTTGGCAGAGGGGGTTGGACTGGATGATTTTTGGAGGACCCTTCCAACATGCTGTGATGCTTTGACTCTGTGTGTGTGACTACTGGAGCATGCTGCCTGTACATCTACTGCGTGTCTGCTGCAGTGCTTTAGGTTTGCTTGGCTTTTCCTCTTCCTTTTCTTTCTTTCTGCTTCTCATTTGTTGCTGTGTGTGTAGGAGATGTTCCCAAAAGGAGAAATGGTAAATATCCCCTAGTTAGAGTAATGTTTAATGATTGCCAGCTCAAATGGAACATTGCAAGCACTGTTTGCAACTGGGTGGCCACAGTAGGAGGTAATGGCTCTTTGAACCAATTGCCCTTATGAAGGATGAGGAGTTTTCAGGGTAGTGGAATTTGGTGTGGACATTGGGGTCTCTGCCAGCACATTCTTCTTACAGGATCAGGACCCTTGACAATAAATGGTTCACATTCTTGGAACTAATGTCTGTAATGGGAATAGCAGAAGTAGAGATAATCTATTACCTCCACCACATAAGGGTATTGGAGGATTAATTGAATAATGGACCAAATTCATCTCTGAGGTAAGGCTGCTGATCTGACCAGCCTGATTCTGCCTTCGTGCTGATAAAACACAGGAGCGAAATCAAGGGTGACAAAGCTGGGAAGGGGCCTGGAGCACAGCCCTGTGAGGAGAGGCTGAGGGAGCTGGGGGTGTGCAGCCTGCAGAAGAGGAGGCTCAGGGCAGAGCTCATTGCTGTCTACAGCTACCTGAAGGGAGGCTGTAGCCAGGTGGGGTTGGGCTCTGCTGCCAGGCAAGCAGCAACAGAAGAAGGGGACACAGCCTCAAGCTGTGGCAGGGGAGGTTCAGGCTGCATGTTAAGAGGAAGTTGTTGGCAGAGAGAGTGATTGGCATTGGAATGGGCTGCCCAGGGAGGTGGTGGAGTCTTTGTGCCTGGAGGTGTTGAAGCCAAGCCTGGCTGGGGCACTTAGTGCCATGGTCTGGTTGATTGGCCAGGGCTGGGTGCTAGGTTGGACTGACTGAGCTTGGAGAGGTCTCTTCCAACCTAAGTGATTCTATGATTCTCATTTTGCTGCTGTTATTAATAATTGTCTTACAAACTTGTCTTACTCCCTCTCTCAGAGGGGAGATTCCGACTGGATGTTAGGAGGAAGTTCTTTACAGTGAGGGTGGTGAGACACTGGCACAGGTTGCCCAGGGAGGTTGTGGATGCTTCCTCCCTGGAGGTGTTTAAGGCCAGGCTGGATGAGGCCTTGAGCAGCCTGCTCTAGTGGGAGGTGTCCCTGCCTATGGCAGGGGGTTGGCGCTGGATGATCCTTGAGGTCCCTTCCAACCTAAACCATTCTGTGATTCTAACTCAGAATGCAGCTGGAGAGTCTGGTTTGCTTCAGATGAAGTCTGATGGCTTAGACAAAAGTTTGAGGAAGCTTCCAACTAAAATGCTGATTAGCAGCCTCAGGGGAAGGAACTTCCTTGCAAGATTTCAATACTGCTGCTCTGTTTGGGGCAAGGCAGAACCAAACTTCTGTAAGGGTTTTCTCTGTAGCTGGTTTTAGCTCAGAGGTAATAAACTGTATTTTCTGCAGCAATGATGTAAATATCTTCCAAGCAGCATCACTTTTTACTCTTACTGAATGTGTTTCTCATTCCTCTTTGATTACCCACAGAAGAATATTTCTTTGCTTTATACTTCACACTGGAAGAAACCAGCTTTAGGAGTAACCTAGGAACCAACCCAGAAATGGGTAAATTCAGACTGAATGTTAGGAAGAAATTCTTCAGCGTGAGGGTGGTGAGAGCCTGGCAGGGGTTGCCCAGGGAGGTGGTGGAAGCCTCATCCCTGGAGGTGTTTAAGGCCAGGCTGGATGAGGCTCTGGACAACTTGATCTAGTGTGAGGTGTCCATGTCAGGGAGGCTGGAAGTGGCTGATCCTTGTGGTCCCTTCCCACCCTGACTGATTCTGTGATTCTATGGCTCAGCCACAGAAGGAACAAGGATCTAGATCCTAGCAAACCCCAGGTATTCTTGCTNGAGTCTGCCAGGCAGGCAGGCAGGCAGAAGGAGGCAAGGTGGCTGATGCAGCACATGTCAGCCCTGCTGCCACTCACAGGCTTTAGTTACCCTTAAATCAAGTGCAATACCTTCCCCAACCCAGAGAGCCAGCGGGTTTAAGGCCAGGTTGAATGAGGCTCTGGGCAGCCTGGTCTAGTGTGAGGTGTCCCTGCCCATGGCAGGAAATTGGAGCTGGCTGATCCTTGTGGTCTCTTCAACCATGACTGATTCTGTGATTCTAACTCATGGTGGATTTGCCACCTCTGCCATATGCTTCCATCAGGAATCACCAGCTGACATCCAGTGATTTCTAGGCACATGAGAGCAGGCCAGTGTTGCCCTTTGGAATAGAATAGAATCAAGCAGGTTGGAAGAGACCTCCAAGCTCATCCAGTCCAACCTAGCACCCAGCCCTATCCAGTCAACCAGACCATGGCACTAAGTGCCTCGTCCAGGCTTTTCCTGATCACCCCCAGGGATGGTGACTCCACCACCTCCTTGGGCAGCCCAGGGATCCACAAAGTTGTACTTTGGAGCTGGAGAGCAGTTTAGGCAGGCTAGCTTTTGGGGGGCAGTGTATCTCAGTGCTTTTTCCTGTGAGCTGCTGCTTTTCATCTGAGGCTGTCATCATCTGAGCCCTACTGACACATTGTGAAGTGCAGAGGCTGGAGGTGTTAATGCACTGCAATCTGTCCGTTGGCAAAAGGAGGAGAGTGAAAAGGCAGGCAGAAATCACAGGGTCTCGTTGCAGGGGATGGGTGATGACTGCTGAGGGCCACAGAAAGTTTCCCTTGGAAGATTTTTGGAGCAGAGGCTGATAAGGACTAGAGAAGTGACTATTGCTGGCACTGTCTGCATGTGGTTTCATGTGACACTTAGAGGAGAAAGTGCTGAGGAGTTGTTTTTTATCATCTGTTGCCTAAACATCTTCTGAACTCTTCTTTTCTCCAGAGCTCCAGTGTCTATCTCTGGCTTCTGCTTTAATTGGATAGGCAAAACAAAACAGCCTGGCCAGCATGCTGTGGGTGAGGCTGGTGAGGCAGGGAAGCAGGCACACAAGGGCTGACAGAAAGGACAGGCATGCTCTGGAGGTGACAAAGTGTTTTCATCCAGTTTATCCAGAAACCATCTGCTAAACCCAAGCTGATAAGGTCACAGCTGTTTGCCTTCTCTCCATCCCTTCCTTGACCTAGAGCTGGCCATCAAATAGAACAAAGCTGGAAGTGGGTTGATTCAAACTGGCTGTGAGCAAGAAGTTCTTCAGCAGGAGGGTGGTGAGAGTGAACCCCCTCTTGGAGGGGTTGGACTTGATGATTTGAGGTCCCTTCCAACCTAAACCATTCCATGAACAGTGTGGCCAGTAGGACAAGGGAGGTTCTTCTGCCCCTGTGCTCAGCACTGCTCAGGACACACCTTNGTGTTGAAGCCAAGCCTGGCTGGGGCACTTAGTGCCATGGTCTGGGTGATTGGCCAGGGCTGGGTGCTAGGTTGGGCTGGATGAGCTTGGAGCTCTCTTCCAACCTGCTTGATTCTATGATTAGTGAAACACTGGAGCAGGTTGCCCAGAGAGGTGGCAGATGCCATCCTTGGAAACATTTGAGCTGAGGTTGGACAGGGCTCTGAGCAACTTACCTAAAGATGTCCCTGCTCACTGAATGGGGGTTGGAGTAGATGACCTTTAAAGATTGCTTCCAACCCAAACTGTGCTTTTATGATGCTATGTTTAAGGCCAGGCTGGATGCGGCTCTGACCAGTCTGATGTAGTAGTGTGAGGTGTCCCTGCCCATGGCAAGGGGTTTGGAACTGGATGGTCCTTGTGGTTCCTTCCATCCCTGACTGACTGATCTCTTTGGGTCCCTTCCAACCCCTGACATCATGTGAGCCTATGATCAAGTTTATAGGAGAAACAAGAGGAGGGAAAAAGCTGGGGCAGGGAGAAAGGAGGAGAGTTCTATGATTGGAAACAGCCAACACCAGCAAAGGGAGAGTAAATTCTCTTTCCCCAGCTATGTCCAATCACTAGAGATCTGTAATGGAAACTTTATCAGCTGTCAGTTCAGACTTGCAGTTAAATAGTCTTGAAGTCTCCATGGGATGTTGAAGGGAAACAAACAATAATAACCAACACTTAGCTTTGATCTTTCCCTGTCACAAGGCAAGGGGAGGGAAGATGCAGTTAAATTCTTGTGCTCCCTGCCCAGTAAAGAAGTAGTCTGAAAATGGCAATTGCACCCTGGAACACTGTGCTGGAAGCAGGCTCCTCCTGCAAACTCATCACCCTTTCTTCAATTGCATTCTATGATTCTATGATCCACAACCTCCATGGGCAATCTGTTCTCACCACCCTCACTGTATGATAGAATGGTTTAGGATGGAAGGGACCTCAATGCTCAGCCAGGTCCAACCACCCTGCCATAGATAGGCAGGGACACCTCCCACTAGAACAGGTTGTTCAAGGCCTCATCCAACCCAGCCTTGAACACCTCCAGGGAAGGAGCATCCACAACCTCCCTGGGCAGCCTGTGCCAGTGTCTCACCAGCCTCACTGCAAACAACTTCTTCCTCCCATCCAGTTTCAGTCTCCTTTCTGCCAGTTCAAACCCATTACCCCTTGTCCTGTCATTACAAGACCTTGTCAGTAGTCATTCCTAGCCTTTCTGTAGCCCTCTCCAGATACTGGAAGATCACTCCAGGGTCTCCTGGAAGCCTTCTCTTCTCCAGGCTGCAGAGCCCCAACTCTCTCAGCCTGTCCTCACAGCAGAGCTGCTGCAGCCCTCTCAGCATCTTGGTGGCCTCCTCTGGACTGGCTCCAACACTTCCATGTCCTTCTTGTGCTGGGGGCTCCAGAACTGCTCCCAGGACTGCAGGTGGGGTCTGAGGAGAGCAGAGCCAAGGGGCAGAATCCCCTCCCTTGCCCTGCTGCCCACACTGCTCTTGCTGCAGCCCAGCACAGGGTTGCTGTCTGGGCTGCACTCACACTGCAGGCTCCTGTTGAGCTTTTCATCACCTCAGACCCCCAGGTCCTGTTCCTGAGGGCTGCTCTCACCCATACCCCACCCAGCCTGGAGCTGTGGTTGGGATTGCCCCAACCCAGGTGCAAGGTCCTCCACATCTTTGTATTCTTTCTACTCATAATCTTAGTGACTTCTTTTATACCCCAGCTCCTTGAGCTCTGCCTATCTGTGAGCTCTTCAAGCTGAGGAAAGATTGCTCCATGAGGCAACTCTCTTCCAGCAGCCCCCTCACTCTAATAACCCAGGGATTCCTAAGGATTGTTGGTCACTCCACGAGGTGGTGGTGCCCAGGGAAAGAAGCCTCCCCTGAGGCTCACTGGAGCCTGAGGAATTTTCCACCAGACCTTCACATTGCATCACCTCATACAGATGCAAACTCTCAAACACCGATGTGAGTAATTTACCTGCTTGTTACTACACTGCCTGACAGCCACAGCATCTCCTTGTGTTTAATCCTTGAGCATGCTACAGCAATTGACTCTGTGTCCTTCCCTGCCCCTGGCACAAGCAGGAGGGCTGTGCATGTGTCTCCCACACGTGAGAGAGCTCTCTGGAGCAGGCAGGAGCGAGGCGTGGGTATCAACACCACATTAAAATGATTTAAGCCATTATGCATGATCCATGAGCCCCTGGGCATCTTGGCCTCATTTCAGATCTCCTGCTTACCTTTGACAAGGACTTCTCCTAGAACACAGGCCCCTTAGGTCCTGTTTTGTCAGTCTGTGGAGTGCCTATTTGCAGAACCCAGGGCGATAAGGATGTCTCTAAATATTTTGTTGCTCCTTTTGGTGCCTAAGGTCAGTCTGCCAAGAAGCTTCCTCTGTGCCTGCTGCACTTAACAAGTCGACTCAGTTCCTAGCTATTTCAGGCTCAGCAGGTCAAGAAGCTGCTCTGGAAGACTCAATTCCTTTAACTTACTCAGACATATGTAGCTTGCTTGCTGTGCTTGGCTCAGCAGCTGTTGCTCGTTGGGTTGGCTGAAGGCAGGCTTGGCTGCAGAGGGGCACTGCCCTGGACAGAAACGAGGTGCAGCCCAGTGTCTGCTGCTTGCTGGCAGGGGTGCAGTGACAGCAGGGTCTTGTGTGGTGGTTGTCCAGTCTCAGAGAGGGAGAAGACAAAAGATAAGGCCATGGCAGGCCATGATGTGTGACTGCGTCCAGTGCTGGTGTCCCCAGCAGCAGGAGGACACAGAGCTGTGGAGTGAGACCAGAGGAGGCCACAAAGGTGCTCCAAGGGCTGGAGCAGCTCTGCTGTGAGCACAGGCTCGGGGAGATGGGGGTGTGCAGCCTGCAGAGGAGAAGACTCCAGGGGGACCTTAGAGCTGCTGCCAGTGCCTGAAGGGATCCTACAGGGAGGCTGCAGAGGGACTTGTGCTGAGGGTGCCTAGAAACAGGCCAAGGGGAAATGGTTTGAAGCTGAGGCAGAGCAGGGTTAGAGTGGAGCTGAGGAAGAAGTTCTTCGGTATGAGGATGGTGAGACTCTGGCACAGGCTGCCCAAGGATGCTGTGGCTACCTCTTCCTAGGGGTTGTGAAGGCCAGGTTGGATTGGACTTTGAGCAGCTGAGTCTAGCTGGAAGGTGTCCCCAGGCATGGTGGGGAGGTTAGGGCAGATGATCTCTGAGGTCCCTTCCAACCTAAGCCATTTTGTGATTCTGTGAGCCCGGGATGGAGGCAGGAGTCACAGCAAGCAGAGCCAACCAGAAAGCTGTGGCCACCTCCTGCCTGGGAGTGTTGAAGGCCAGGTTGGATGAGTCCCTGAGCAGTTGGGTCTGGCTGTCCCAGTGGCAGCACAAGGGGGAATGTGCATAAACTGGAACACAGGAAAGCTTCATCTGATCATGAGGGGAAACTTCCTGACTTTGAGGGTATTGGCACAGGCTGCCCAGAAACTCTCCATGGAGTCTTCCTCTCTGGAGATACTCAAAACCCACCTGGACAGGTTCCTGTGCAATCTGATCTAGATGAACCTGCTTTAGCAGACAGGTTGGACAAGATGATCTCCAGAGGGCCCTTCCAACTCCTACCACTCTGTGGTGGGGAGCTTGGAACAGATGAGCTCTGAAGTCCCTTCCAACCTGAGCTATTTTAAGGTTCTGTGCTTCTCTGGTACTGCTCCCATGGTGTATAGTGCACAGAGCAGGCAGGCTGGGAGAAAACCAACCCTGTGTTGCTGCAGATGAAAGGTGAAGCTCATCAGTTTGCCCTCCTTCTGGAAGGGGAGAACTTCCCCAGCACAGAGTAGCAGGAGTTACTCCCTTGCATTATCTCTTTGGCTTTCTAGCAAGTCTTTGCCAGAACTGTGCTATCTGAACATTCCAATCCCAGCTTATTCTCCCTTCCAATCTCTTGCCAGTGTAAGCAGTGGGTGAATTAGAAGTTCAGTATTTAATTGCCACAGGAGCTGTGCTCTTATTCCTCTGCATGCCCCACGCTTGCACAGAGACCTCTGCCAAACCACTGAGCTTCTCTGCAGTCTGTCTTTAGGCTGCTAAGTTTGATTGAGTTACCAAGTCTGGTTTAATGTGAACATGCTTGGGTCTTCAAATTAAGAGAAGCTCATCTCAAAGAGGGCCCTTCAGGCATGACTGCAGCCCCCATCAATAATAGATATGTATTTTTACAAGCAATCTGGCCATTAAAGGTTTATTGCATGCCAACAACGTATCAATAGCTGTAACTAACTGTTTATAGGGCACTGAAAAGCCCCAGGATATTTCAGAGTTGGCTTTGAGCCTTTAGTTTGCCTCCTCCCCAAAACAAAAAGCAGGCCTGTAAATGTCTTCTGAGCAGCTTGAACCAATTTTGTTTTGCCTACTGACTGAGCAGCAGGAGGTGGTGGTGGTGCTCCAGAAGAGCTGCTGCTACCTCTGTGCTAGCAATGGCTTATGGTATGCAGTGGTGTTATTAATTCCTTGTCCAGTTCTGGGCTCCTCAACTCCAGAGAGATGTTGAGGTGCTGGAAGGTGTCGAGAGAAGGGCAGCAAGGCTGGGGAGGGGCCTGGAGCACAGCCCTGTGAGGAGAGGCTGAGGGAGCTGGGGGTGTGCAGCCTGCAGAAGAGGAGGCTCAGGGCAGAGCTCATTGCTGTCTGCAGCTCCCTGAAGGGAGGCTGTAGCCAGGTGGGGTTGGGCTCTGCTGCCAAGCAGCCAGCAACAGAACCAGGGGACACAGCCTCAAGCTGTGCCAGGGCAGGTCTGGGCTGGATGTGAGGAAGAAGTTGTTGGCAGAGAGAGTGATTGGCACTGGAATGGGCTGCCCAGGGAGGTGGTGGAGTCGCCGTGGCTGGAGGTGTTGAAGCCAAGCCTGGCTGGGGCACTTAGTGCCATGGTCTGGTTGATTGGGCAGGGCTGGGTGCTAGGTTGGACTGGCTGAGCTTGGAGCTCTCTTCCAACCTGGTTGATTCTATGAGGGTTTACAGCACAGCAGTGCCAGCACAGGATGCTATAAAAGCTCTCCAGGGCTCTGTGAAAGAACAGGGCTAGGCAGCAGCATTGGTGTTGGAAGGAAGGATAAAACACTTGCTCTTACTTGGGTGTCCCAAGGGGACACATTCTGTGTTTCTGTGCTCCACAACCCCCCTGGGCAGCCTGTGCCAGTGTCTCACCACCCTCACTGTAAACAACTTCTTCCTAACATCCAGTTTCAATCTCCCCTCTGCCACTTCAAACCCATTCCTCCTCATCCTGTCAGTACAACACCTTGTCAATAGTCCCTCCCCAGCCTTTCTGTAGCCTCCTTCAGATACTGCAAGGCCACTCCAGTATCTCCTGGAAGCCTTCTCTTCTCCAGGCTGCACAGCCCCAACTCTCTCAGCCTGTCCTCAGAGCAGAGCTGCTGCAGCCCTCTCAGCACCTTCATAGCTTCCTCTGGCCCCAGCTCTTGTAGTGCAAGAGGCATGTGCAGATGGTGACAGTAGAAGTACAGGAGAGCTGTGGCAACAAAAAGAAAGATGAAATAAATCCTATCAATGTGATTCCAGAGGTGATAATGGGAAATGAGAGCAGAGATTATCATAAAGAAACACTGACATGAAATCATTTGGGGAGGGGAGTGACTGCAATGGAAACAACACTAATTTAGAGCACTAATTATCAAACAGGTTTCACACCATCCAAAAAGCAACCTGGAAGCCATTAGCAACACACCCTGTGGTTCTGCTCAAGTGAGGGGATTAATGGGGCTAGCTCCACGGAGGCAACAGTGGCAATGAACCTCCAGTCTTTAACTAGTAATGATCTCTGTGGCAGAGCCCTCAGTACCATGTTGTCATCCCTTCTATGACCATAGAATCAAGCAGGTTGGAAGAGACCTCCAAGCTCAGCCAGCCCAACCTAGCACCTAGCCCTGGCCAATCAACCAGACCATGGCACTAAGTGCCTCATCCAGCCTGCTCGTAAACACCTCCAGGGATGGTGACTCCACCACCTCCCTGGGCAGCCCATTCCAATGCCAATCACTCTCTCTGCCAACAACTTCCTCCTAACATCCAGTCCAGACCTGCCCTGGCACAGCTTGAGGCTGTGTCCCCTTGTTCTGTTGTTGGTTGCCTGGCAGCAGAGCCCAACCCCACCTGGCTACAGCCTCCCTGCAGGGAGCTGCAGACAGCAATGAGCTCTGCCCTGAGCCTCCTCTGCTGCAGGCTGCACACCCCCAGCTCCCTCAGCCTCTCCTCACCAGCTTCGTTGCTCTTCTCTGGACACCTTCCAACACCTCAACATCTCTCTTGAATTGAGGAGCCCAGAACTGGACACAGCACTCAAGGGGTGGCCTGAGCAGTGCTGAGCACAGACCATCTTCTTAATTTTTGAAACTGCCAAGGAGAAAAGAATCAAGGTCCCCTTTGCAGCTCCATATGTAACTTTTCCTTGTCTGTGGCCAAATGAGGAAATGTTTTATGGATAGTTATGATGGATCCAAGACCTTTTGTCATGGGAATGAGGTAATGCTGCCTTGCAGTTCTGCATGAAGCAATGTTTTGGAGCACAGAGCAATCTTTCCCTGATGCAGACTGGGCACAAATGCCCTGTCCCTGTTACAGAGCATTTCATACATTCTGATTCTGCTCTTCAGCCAGGTTGGAAGAATTCTCTAAGCTCAGCCAGCCCAACCTAGCACCCAGCCCTGGTCAATCAACTACACCATGGCACTAAGTGCCCCAGCCAGGCTTGGCTTCAACACCTCCAGGCACAAAGACTCCACCACCTCCCTGGGCAGCCCATTCCAATGCCAATCACTCTCTCTGCCAACAACTTCCTCCTCACATCCAGCCTAGACCTGCCCTGGCACATCTTGTGTCTGTGTCCCCTTGTTCTGTTGCTGGTTGACTGAGAGAAGAACCCAACCCCAGCTGGCTACAGCTTCCCTTCAGGTAGCTGTAGACAGCATCTTCAGTATTCCTCTCACAGTATTGTAGGATGCAGTATACTGACCTGGTTTTAGTTCTCTGTAGCCTGCAAGGCACTGGTTGATCTCCAAGGGGAGTGAGGAGATGTCCTTAGGAGATTCTGCCTCTCCAAGGCTGGCCACAGTGAAGTGTGGCTGCCGCTCTGGCTCGACTGTCCCTCCCCACAGGCTGAAATGAACCTTCTGGGCTGTTTGTCTCACACTTCCCCCAGCATTAAATTCACTCAAGAGACAACTTTGCTAAATATACCACGTGTGGGTGCCACTCATTGCTAAACAGAGACTCTGATTGCATCTGCTTTGAATTTCCATTTGCTTCTGATTACCTGAGCAGCCCTTGTTTGTGCTGGCTTTCTTCAGCCTCTCTTTGGCAGGCACCTCTGAGCTTAGAAGAGTTTCCTCTCCAGCTTCAACTGTGTTCAGATTTCACAGATGCAGTTCTCAGAGATCTGGTTGCTTCCTGCTCTTGTTGCTGCTATCAAACTCTGCTGCTCTTCCTTTTTAATGTACTCCTCCCCCCCCTTTTGGTTATCTACTGTCTGCAGTTTTTAAACCAAGCTGACTTGTGTGGTTGAAAACAGGCTCCTGGGAGCAACACAAAGTCAGTGAACAGTTTAATCCACACCAAACCTGCCTGTTGTATGGGGTTTTTTTGGGGGGGAGCACAGGAAAGCTGTCTTGTTGAAATGTATTCCTGGAATGGGTTGCCCAGGGAGGGGGTTGAGGCTCCATCCCTGGAGGTGTTTAAGGCCAGGCTGGATGAGGCTGTGACCAGCCTGATGTATCCACAGTATCACCAAGGTTGGAAGAGACCTCACAGATCATCAAGTCCAACCCTTCACCACAGAGCTCAAGGCCAGACCATGGCACCAAGTGCCACGTCCAATCCTGCCTTGAACAGCTCCAGGGACGGCGACTCCACCACCTCCCTGGGCAGCCCATTCCAGTAGCCAATGACTCTCTCAGTGCAGAACTTTCTCCTCACCTCAAGCCTAAACTTCCCCTGGCGCAGCCTGAGGCTGTGTCCTCTTGTTCTGGTGCTGGCTGCCTGAGAGAAGAGAGCAACCTCCTCCTGGCTACAACCACCCCTCAGGTAGCTGTAGACAGCAATGAGGTCTGCCCTGAGCCTCCTCTTCTCCAGGCTAACCAATCCCAGCTCCCTCAGCCTCTCCTCGTAGGGCTGTGCTCGAGGCCTCTCCCCAGCCTCGTTGCCCTTCTCTGGACACGTTCAAGCATCTCAATGTCCCTCTTAAACTGGGGGGCCCAGAACTGGACACAGTACTCAAGGTGTGGTCTAACCAGTGCAGAGTACAGGGGCAGAATGACCTCCCTGCTCCTGCTGGCCACACCATTCCTGATGCAGGCCAGGATGCCACTGGCTCTCTTGGCCACCTGGGCACACTGCTGGCTCATGTTCAGGCGGGTATCGATCGGCACCCCCAGATCCCTTTCTGTCTGGCTGCTCTCCAGCCACTCTGATGTAGTGTGAGGTGTCCCTGCCCATGGCAGGGGGGTTGGAACTGTCTGATCCTTGTGGTCCCTTCCAACCCTGCCTGATTCTATGTTTTGGTTGTAAAAGGGACTGTGTTGTTTGTAGCTGTGATAGTCTAAGGAGCTAGAAAAGGCATTTATTAGACCAAGTGATGCAGCTGAAGAACAGAGACACCAGTGTCAGACTGGAGAGCTAAGTATAATTTAAGAAATCATCAGTGCTTTGTTAGAGAGATGAGTAATACAATCTCAGTGGGAAAATGCAGTTGGCAGAGTGAAGAGTGTTAGCAGAGGAAGAGAAAGGTGAAGAGGTAATTATCTCCTAGGAGAATGCCACAGACACACTCGGCTCGGGCGAGCCTGGGAAGGGAGAGAGAATATCAAGCACTGTAAAACCAAGATGACAACTGGTGTTTTGGAGGGTCTGGGAGGTAGAAAGATCTGCTGTCTCCAAGGAAAACATCACCAAAAGAGAGAGGAAAGCTACAACTCCTGCAAAGAGGTGGGAAAAAAAGGCAAACAGAGAAAAGGTGCTAAGCAGGGCTTTTCCCTAAAGGGGATGCTCTCTGCTGGAGGAAACTGCCTGCTTAGAGACACTGAAACCCTCTGACAAGAAGGGCTTGGACTGATGAAGCAAACCTCCTGTAGCTGTCATGTTCTCTGCTGCTCTGCAACCTGTCTGGAAAGGCATCAAGCAATAGCAAGCTGCAGTAGAGAGAGATCTTGTCTTGGTTTAAAAAAGCCTTTCCTCTTGATCCCAAAATGAAATCAGTCAGGGAAAGGCCAGAGAGAGATCTTGTCTTGGTTTAAAAAAGCCTTTCCTCCTGATCCCAAAATGATATCAGTCAGGAAAAGCCAGAGAGAGATCTTGTCTTGGTTTAAAAAAGCCTTTCCTCTTGATCCCAAAGCTAAATCAGTCAGGGAAAGCCAGAGAGAGATCTTGTCTTGGTTTAAAAAAGCCTTTCCTCTTGATCCCAAAATGAAATCAGTCAGGGAAAAGCCAGAGAGAGATCTTGTCTTGGTTTAAAAAAGCCTTTCCTCCTGATCCCAGCACTAAATCAGTCAGGAAGAGGGCAGACAACTATCTTAGACACCCCCAGACTGTCCTCAGCTACTTAATGACATTTTAAGCACTTCCAGCTCCATTATTCTGTGTGGAAGAACAGCTCCGTGCCTCAAATCTCACTTTAGGACATGAGAACTGGATTTAAGTCTTTCCCTTCCCAGGTTTCCTGTCTGGCTTTTAGATGGGGTTCATTCTTCTCTCATTTTAGCTGTCAGATCTAAGCTCTGAGGTGGACAGGATGAATCTCTCTCCCGAGAGCCTGATCTCTGACTGTTGACAGCAGGAGGAGCCTTGCAGAAAGAAGCAGCAGCAGCAGCTTGGGTCTTGGAGCTTTTGTTTGGCCAGATAGATGAGAGCAATCACAGCCCTCATCGATTGTCTGAATTTATTTGTCTTCATTCCTTCCTTGCTCTGCAGAAAGGAAGTGCAGTGTGGAACTTCCTTATGGTAAAGAAAGAAATGCATGGAAGCTTCCAGCGTAGCAAGATCCCATCCTAAGCTGTGCACCATATGTGAGTTAGGAAGATGGATTTTGATTCTTCTGTTGTGTGAGGTGTGAGTGTTTCAGTTCCAGGCTGATTTCCCTTTTCAAAGCAATGCTCTCAATCCCTTTTTTTTGGGCTGCTAGTCACAAAAAGCAGCAAATCTTACACTGAAACCCATACAGAAATCATTCCCCCCTCCCTGTCCTCTTCTTATTCCCCCCCCCACCTCCCTTAATTGTTATGTTCACACTTTAGATGAAGTGTCTGAGTGGAGGGTTTAATTTAGATTTAATAGGATAATTATGGCATGACAAATTAATGCCAAACAATTATTAAGTACATCTCTACTGAGGCTTCTGGAGTTTGTAATAGGATAGCTATCAGCTACCTGGTGGTTCAACTTCAAGAAGCCTGCTCCTAATAATCACAGCATTTCTTTAACATGCAATTTAAATACTAATTTAGGTATAGTCAGAAAATTACTTAATGTCCCTGACATCTAAAAGCCACTAAAGCCAATTTTTTTTAGCAGGGAGCTCAGGTGTGGCCCTGAGGGGGAGAGAGAGATGCAAGCGCTGCTGGTGTTAGCACTGCTGCCTGCACCCCAGCTTTGCAAACAGTGATGAACCCCCCAGACCTTCACTCCTGCATGCCAGACCCTCTGCTGGCAGCAGCATTCATAGAATCAAGCAGGTTGGAAGAGAGCTCCAAGCTCAGCCAGCCCAACCTAGCACCCAGCCCTGGCCAATCAACCAGACCATGGCACTAAGTGCCCCAGCCAGGCTTGGCTTCAACACCTCCAGGGATGGTATCATAGTATCATCAGGGTTGGAAGAGACCTCACAGATCATCGAGTCCAAGCCTTCACCACAGAGCTCAAGGCTAGACCATGGCACCAAGTGCCACGTCCAGTCCTGCCTTGAACAGCTCCAGGGACGGCGACTCCACCACCTCCCTGGGCAGCCCATTCCAATGCCAATCACTCTCTCTGCCAACAACTTCCTCCTAGCATCCAGCCTAGACCTGCCCTGGCACAGCTTGAGGCTGTGTCCCCTTGTTCTGTTGTTGGGTGCCTGGCAGCAGAGCCCAACCCCACCTGGCTACAGCCTCCCTGCAGGGAGCTGCAGACAGCAATGAGCTCTGCCCTGAGCCTCCTCTTCTGCAGGCTGCACACCCCCAGCTCCCTCAGCCTCTCCTCTCCTTGATGTAAACCATGCCCAGGGAGGTGGTGGAGTCACCGTCCCTGGGGGTGTTCAGGAAAAGCCTGGATGAGGCACTTAGTGCCATGGTCTGGTTCAGTGGATAGGGCTGGGTGCTAGGTTGGACTGGATGATCTTGGAGGTCTCTTCCAACCTGATTGATTCTATTCTATTCCATAAGTTTGTGACCTCCAAAACTCTTGGTTTGGGGATTGGAGGCTCTGTTGATTTTGTTCTGCCTTTTCCCAGAGGATTGGGACAGGAGGATAGTTGTGTTGTGGGCATGATGGTGATTCTGTGGCTGGAAAGCTTAGCTGGTTAGCAGCAGCCTGAATAGTGAGGCTGGATGTCAGCCTGGCATTACATTTTGATTAGTGCTTTTTCTTACACGACTCCAAAAGAAACAAAATATACTTAAGTGTCCTGAGTTGCTATTCACTTATTTATTTACAAAGGGCTTCCATTTGTAAAGGAATAAATAACATCAACCCTCTCATCAGCTGGGCAAGGGAGCTTGCAGCAAGGCAGCCAGGGTGAATGCAAGTGCAGACGTTCAAACCAAAAGTACCTTTCCTTTCCACGAGGTAAATGAAGCTCCTGCTGGGTGTCTTTGCTTCTGTGTCTGTGTGTGGAACAGGTTTGCAAGGAACTGAAAAGGAAAGAGTTGCCCCCGGGGCTTGCTCCTTCTCTGCCCCAGGGTTTGTCCCTTCTGCCCCAAGGGCTTGCTCCTTCTCTGCCCCAAGGGCTTGCTCCTTCTCTGCCCCAAGGGCTTGCTCCTTCTCTGCCCCAGGGCTTGCCCCTTCTGTCCCAAGGGCTTGCTCCTTCTCTGCCCCAGGGCTTGCCCCTTCTCTGCCTGCCTGCTGTCACCAGCCATTCCCACAGCTTCATTTGAAAGTGGCAAGGCAGCCTCTCCTCTCCTTGTCACACAATGTGCCTTGCTCCATCTTGGAAGGCATCCAGCCCCTGATATGGTGCTTGGTGCTGAGCAGATACGTAGAATGAGCACCCCACAGAAGCTTGAACTCTTCCTTTTGTGGTGGGGGCCAGGATTTGCCTTTTCCAGGGCTGTTTGGCATAGCTGTAAGCCATGAACTAGCTTTGAACTTAGTTCTTTGCAGATTAATCCGTCCCTGTAAAGATTCCTCTTCAGATCCCATTATTTATGAGAGAAGATAGTTTCTCCCCTCCTCCTTCCTCCCCACCCCTCTCCCTGGCTTCAAATCTCATTGCTGTGCTATCTAGTTTAATTTAACCCACAGCAATTAATGTCCTTGACTGGCAGTGTTTAAACAGCAAACGATTTCATCCTGTAAATGGTAGTTTGCTGCCTGGAATACAAACAGATCTTTAACAATTACATCAGCCTATATTTCCTCCTGGCAGTTGTAAAGAAAACCCTTGCTGCATTCTGTTGCTACATGGAGCAAAAGCTACCTGTGACACAAACATAATTAATGCAATCATTTAAGGAATTGCCAAAATGGAGTTCTCTGTTGCTTGGCTTGGTGGTGCTGTGCCTGGTTTTTGCTGCTTCAGCACAGGGAGGTGCAGCGATGGAGTTTAGCTACTCGCTTCTTGCTGCCAAGGTGTGGGTTATGTCAGCTCTTCATGTTGGTTCTTCTGCACCAGGTTCAGGCTGGATGCTAGGAGGAAGTTCTTCAGAGCAAGAGTGATTGGCATTGGAATGGGCTGCCCAGGGAGGTGGTGGAGTGGCTGTGGCTGGAGGTGTTGAAGCCAAGCCTGGCTGGGGCACTTAGTGCCATGGTCTGGTTGATTGGGCAGGGCTGGGTGCTAGGTTGGGCTGGATGAGCTTGGAGCTCTCTTCCAACCTGTTTGATTCTATGATTCCTGCCTTCATCCCAGGCTCACAGAATCACAAAGTGGCTTAGGTTGGAAGGGACCTCAGAGATCAGCTACTCCAACCTCCCCCACCATGCCCAGGGATACCTCTCTACTAGATTCAGCTGCACAAGAACTCATCCAGCCTGGCCTTCAGCACTCCAAGGCAGGAGGCAGCCACAGCCTCCCTGGGCAGCCTGTGCCAGAGTCTCACCATCCTCATACTGAAGAACTTCTTCCTCAGCTCCACTCTAACCCTGCTCTGCCTCAGCTTCAAACCATTCCCCCTTGGCCTGCCTCTAGGCACCCTCAGCAAAAGTCCCTCTGCAGCCTCCCTGTAGGATCCCTTCAGGCACTGGCAGCAGCTCTAAGGTCCCCCTGGAGTCTTCTCCAGGCTGCACACCCCCAGCTCCCTCAGCCTGTGCTCACAGCAGAGCTGCTCCAGCCCTTGGAGCACCTTTGTGGCCTCCTCTGGTCTCACTCCACAGCTCTGTGTCCTCCTTCTGCTGGGGACACCAGCACTGGATGCAGTCACACACCATGGCCTGCCATGGCCTTATCTTTTGTCTTCTCCCTCTCTGAGACTGGACAACCACCACACAAGACCCTGCTGTCATCGTTGAGGAGTTGTCCCTGGAGGTGTTTAAAAAGAGGCTGGATGAGGCACTTAGTGCCATGGGTTAGTTAATTAGGAGGGGTTAGGTGATAGGTTAGACTCAATGATCTTGAAGGTCTTTTCCAACCTGGTTAATTCTGTGATTCACCATGAGGGAGGTGAGGCACTGGAGCAGGTTGCCCAGGGAGGTGGTAGAAGCCTCATTTCTGGATGTTTTTAAGACCAGGCTAGATGAGGCTCTGGGCAACTTGATCTAGTGTGAGGTGTCCCTGCCCATGGTAGGGGGGTTGGAGCTAAATGATCTTTGAGGTCTCTTCCAGCTTTGACAGTTCTGTGATTCTATGTTAAGACAAAACTGAGCTGCTGAGAGGGACATGTATATGGCTACCTAGATGAGGATGTCCCTGCTTGCTGCTGAGGGGTTTGGGCTAGATGACCTTTGGTGATCACAAAGATGCTCAGAGAGCTGCAGCAGCTCTGCTGTGAGGACAGGCTGAGAGAGTTGGGGCTCTGCAGCCTGGAGAAGAGAAGGCTTTGAGGAGATATTGGAGTGGCCTTCCAGTATCTGAAGGGGTCCTACAGGAAGGCTGGGGAGGGACAATTGACAAGGTCTGGTAATGACAGGATGAGGAGGAATGGATTTGAAGTGGCAGAGGAGAGATTGAAAGTGGATGTTAGGAAGAAGTTGTTTGCAGTGAGGGTGGTGAGACACTGGCACAGGTTGCCCAGGGAGGTTGTGGAGGACAGAAGCACAGAATGTGATCAAAGATCACATTCTGTGCTTCTGTCCTCCACAACCTCCCTGGTGGTGTTCAGGGCCAGGTTGGATGAGGCCTTGAGTGACCTGTTCTAGTGGGAGGTGTCCCTGCCTATGGCAAGGGGTTGGAACTGGCTGAGCTTTGATGTCCTTTCCAACCTAAACCTTTCTATGATTCCTTCCAACCCTATTCTATGATTCTACACAAAAAGGACTACAGAATCTCCCTACCTTGAGCATCCTCACCAGGTGGAAATTGTCCATGGACTTTTTGGCTTGCTTCTTTAGTCCCTGCCCTGAGGGGTTAAAGGAGGAGAAAGGTTTACATTAACCTCAGTCTTTGGTTTCTCAGCAGAGGTCCTTAGCCCAGGGGCTGTGAGCATTGCTGCCTGCTGCTCAGAGGGTTTGCTTTGAGTACTTAGCTGAGGCTGTGCTCACTGCCATGGCTTGGATCCCAGCAGTGACCTTGCAGCAACAACCTTCAGATGTAATCAGCTGCAGAATGCTTTGAGCTAGCATTTCTGTCTATCTTACTGCACCAGCAGCTCCCTTTTTGCTTCAAGAACTTCTAGGAATTAGTCTTTAACAGCTTCTACAACCTTGTTTTCAATTGCTCAGCTTCTAGCTAAAGCCAAGATGGGGAGAAGGCTGCAGCTGATTCAGCTGTCTTGAGAGGCTTTCGTTGAAGGTGGTGATTTGAGGGGAAGTGACAGAAGAACCAGCAGTGTTTCCTAATGTCTCACACACAATCTGAGTCCTGAGATGGTAAATGCAGTTAAGGAACATTAATTATCAGCCCCAAGGAAATAAGAGCCTATTTAGCATGGGGCTCTGAGTAGTGCCAGTGCCTCCAGAACCCTGACTTCAGGAAAAAAGCCAATTGTGAAGCCATCAGAGGTTTCTTCAAGTGCACAGGTAGGAGATTTGAGGCTTTGGCATCTCCATTCTCCAGATGAGCAGTTAACATTTTCTGACATCAGCTTAACAAATGGAGGCTCATTTAGTATTTATGATCTTGCTTGGCTGATATTTCACCTGCTGCCACAGCTGATAAGTGCAAGAGAGCCTTCCCATGGGGCTTCTCTCACAGCAGCAGATGAGACCCATATTGCTGTGGAGAGATGGGAAGTCAGATTGGAATGGGCTGCCCAGGGAGGTGATGGAGTCACTGTCCCTGGAGGTGTTCAAGCCAAGCCTGGATGGAGCACTTAGTGCCATGGTCTGGTTGATTGGCCAGGGCTGGGTGCTAGGTTGGACTGGATGATCTTGGAGGTCTCTTCCAATCTGCTTGATTCTATGATCTTTCATAGTCTCCCTTTCAGGATGGTGAAGCTATGGCTGAAATCTCAGGGTCTCCTCCTCTATAGCAAAAGGTGCAGTTTCTATCCATCAATACCACTTTTAAACTCCTGCCTGAGACAAAGTAGACATCAAAAGTAAATGTTCTAACACACCTCAAAATTGTTTTCATATTTTTGAACTAACATGAAGCCCAGAAAGCAAATCATAGCTTGGGTTGCAGCAACAGGAATGTGGCCAGCAGGGCAAGAGGGGGGATTCTACTCCTTTGCTCTGCTGAGACCCAAGCTTCCAATACTGCCTCCAGTTCTGGTATTCCCAGCATGATAAGAATCATAGAATGAAGCAGGTTGGAAGAGAGCTCCAAGCTCATCCAGTCCAACCTAGCACCCAGCCCTGGCCAATCATCAGACCATGGCACTAAGTGCCCCAGCCAGGCTTGGCTTCAACACCTCCAGCCGCGGCGACTCCACCACCTCCCTGGGCAGCCCATTCCAATGCCAATCACTCTCTCTGACAACAACTTCCTCCTAACATCCAGCCTAGACCTGCCCTGGCACAACTTCATACTGTGTCCCCTTTCCTGTTGCTGGTTGCCTGGCAGAAGAGCCCAACCCCACCTGGCTACAGCCTCCCCTCAGGTAGCTGCAGGCAGCAATGAGGTCTGCCCTGAGCCTCCTCTTCTGCAGGCTGCACACCCCCAGCTCCCTCAGCCTCTCCTCACAGGGCTGTGCTCCAGGCCCCTCCCCAGCCTTGCTGCCCTTTTCTGAATCACAGAATCAAGCAGGTTGGAAGAGTCCTCCAAGCTCATCCACTCCAACCTAGCACCCAGCCCTAGCCAATCAGCCAGACCATGGCACTATGCCTTATTCAGTCTGGACACAGAGCTGCTGGAGTGAGTCCAGAAGAGGCTACAAAGATGATCCAAGGGCTGGGATCTTTTTGTTTATGATATGTTTCCTTTGGTTAGTTGATTAGTTTGGGTTTAATCTGCTAAGGACCAAACTCCTTGCATTAGATTTTTAAGACTTGGTTTAAAATTGTGTATTTGTAGTATCCAGCTTTGGGTCACACAGAATGGTTTGAGAAACCCAGGGAGCCTCTGTGCTGTTGCTGATTTCCTCTTTCAAATGCTAGAGGAGCCAAGCCTGGCTTAGTGCTTTACTTGACTGAGCAGTCACAGGGAGGGAAGGATTGGTGGCAAAACTCTCACAGGCAGATGTTGCAGCTAAGAGGATATTAAAAAGAAGCATGCATGGGACTAAAGATGGGGTTTTGGCAAGGGAATCTTCAATGCTTAACCTAATTTTCAGTTGATTACAGATAATTAACAGTGCAGAAGAGTGACAATACTGCACAAGGCAGTCAACAGGGTTTGGGTTTTCTTTCTGCAGAGTCAGGCAGATTGAATAATAAAATGGAAAAGAAAAAACCCAAAACAAGATTAAGGCAACAGTTTGGGTTCTGATGGATAGGGTGATAAGGAAAAGGGTGTTGGTTTTTCCAGCACCTCTGCCTAGACTGGGTTCTGCACTTCAGTTCCAGTGAGACCTTGATAGATCTGTGTGTTTACAGGCTCACAGGGTGGCAGGGGTTGGAAGGGACCCAAAGAGATCATCCAGTCTAACCCCCCTGCCACAGCAGGACCAGACAGTCCAGCTCAGGGCACACAGGAACACATCCAGACAGGCCTGGAAAGGCTCCAGAGAAGGAGACTCCACAACCTCTCTGGGCAGCCTGTGCCAGTGCTCTGGGACCCTTCCAGCCAAGAAGTTGCCCCTTGCGCTGAGCTGGAACCTGCTGTGCTGCAGCTTCCATCCATTGCTGCTTGTCCTATCCCAGGGAGCAGTGAGCAGAGCCTGTCCCCTGCTCCTGACCCCCAGCCCTCAGATATTTAGAGACATTTATTAGATCCCCTCTCAGTCTTCTGCAGATTAAACAGCCCCAGGTTCCTCAGCCTCTCCTCACCAGGCAGTGCTCCAGTCCCCTCATCATCCTCACAGCCCTGCCTTGGGCTCTCTCCAGCAGATTTCTGTCGCTCTTCAACTGGGGAGCCCAAAACTGAAGGCAGGACTCAAATGAGGTCTCACCAGGTCAGAGTAGAGGGGGAGGAGAACCTCCCCTGATCTGCTGGACACACTCTGCTTAATGCAGTGAAGCATCTTCTGTTAGGGTTTTCTGAGTGGGCTGGGGTCTGGGCCATGTGCGTTTCCCTGGATAGGGCTGGAGGGGCTGAATGCTGAGGTTCTGCTGCCCCAGATCTTGCAGTGCTGCTGCTTGGCTTTTCACAGCACAGCCTGGGTTTGCAGGAAGGACCTTCCACTACCTTGCTACAGCAGGAAGCCACAGTTTTGCCTATCCTAAAAGCTGCTGAACTTTGAAACCTGGCAGCATGTACCTGGTCGTGGCGCCAGGAGCTCAACAGCTTAATGTCTCTCCACTCTGCTGAACACCATCATTCCTGTCCTCATTATGACCTGGTCATTGTGGAGAGAAAGAAAGCACAGTCAGACACAGTTCAGTTATAATCCTCTAACTGCTGCTCAAATGAGCTGCCCTTGCACTGTGTGGTGTGGGCAGGCAAAAACCAGGGCAAATGATCCATCTCTCTGTGTCCTACAGAAAGATTCTGCATGTTTAAATGCCCCTCTGGCATAACTCAGCTCACTCCAAATGGATCAGGGACATCACCAATACAGGGAAGTGGGCAGGCCAATCTTTTGTAAGGTTTGTAAGCTCCAGTGGGTCCTATGGGGTGGCACAGGCAGCTGATGCTTGAGTTGTCTTGGCACATGTGAGCACAGGCAAGATGCAGTACGGCACCACGGCCTTCAGGGAAAAGGCTGCTGGACATTGGTGCATCAGCACCTGAGACCTGGAGGCAGCCTAAATGGTGACCTCCATAGCAGTGCTGATGTTGACAGATTTTTAGAGTCTCTTCTGAGTGAGCATAAGTGAAGCCTTGCTAAGAACAAGGGAGCAGGGCATGACTTTTATATCCAAGAACAGCTCAGCAGGACATGGAAGTGTTGGAACCACTCCAGAGGAGGCCACCAAGATGCTGAGAGGGCTGCAGCAGCTCTGCTGTGAGGACAGGCTGGGACAGTTGGGGCTGTGCAGCCTGGAGAAGAGAAGGCTTCCAGGAGATATTGGAGTGGCCTTGCAGTATCCAAAGTGGGCTACAGAAGGGCTGGGGAGGGACTATTGACAAGGTCTTGTAATGACAGGATGAGGAGGAATGGGTTTGAAGTTTGAGGTTGAAAGTGGATGTTAGGAAGTAGTTCTTTGCAGTGAGGGTGGTGAGACACTGGCACAGGTTGCCCAGGGGGGTTGTGGAGCACAGAAGCACAGAATGTGATCTTTGATTGCCACCGTGAACATCTCTACCCTCCATCTAGTGCTTTCTCTCTCCCCAGCACCCTCAGCCTCCATGAGAGTTGACAAAATGTGTGTAAAGATCCTCAGTTTCCCTGCCAGTTAAAATGCAAGCACCTGAAGAATGTGTGTAGCTGCACCCCCTGTTAAGAGACAACCATCAGGCAGCTTGCAGCTCTCTCAAACATTTCCCCAGCTTGGGGTCTTAGGCAGCACGGGAAGAGGGGAAGAGGAAGGGCCCAGCAAACCTGAAATCTCTTCTAATGTCAGGACGAGGGGGAATGGGTTTAAGCTGGCAGAGGGGAGATTGAGACTGGATGTTAGGAGGAAGTTCTTTACAGTGAGGGTGGTGAGACACTGGCACAGGTTGCCCAGGGAGGTTGTGGATGCTTCCTCCCTGGAGGTGTTTAAGGCCAGGCTGGATGAGGCCTTGAGCAGCCTGCTCTAGTGGGAGGTGTCCCTGCCTATGGCAGGGGGTTGGAGCTGGATGATCCTTGAGGTCCCTTCCAACCCAAACCATTCTATGATTCTAATGGAAGCTGACATGAGCTGAAATAACCATGAATTCCAGCACCTGTGTAGATGCTTTTGTCCTGTGTCATCCTGAGGCATTCTGCACAGACCCCAAACTCCTGCTGAGGCACTTCCAGTCTGTGTTTCTTTGCCGGAAGAATTAAAACCTCTGTTGTAGCTTGAAAATTCCTCACCAGTGTGGTCTTAAATATTAATCTGCTTCAGATTATTAATCATCTGGAAGGCAAGAAATCTAGTTGAGCCAGGCAGCAGAATGGGGGCTCTGTTCTGTCATCTGTGACAGAGGTGGGATAACACACCTGGGAGCGGTGGCAGCGAGCCTAAGGCGCTTGTCTTGCACCGCGTCTCCTTTGCACCCTTCTGCCTGCAGCTAGAAGCACTTCTGGAAGTGCTGAGCATGTTGCCTGAGCTGGAATAGCCAGGGGCAGAAGCAGGGCCAGAATCAGCAGGTAAGGGCACAGTTCAGATTTTACTTGTAGGGTACAGGGAAAAGCCCAGTCAGGCCTGCAGCAAGCTGAGCCTCCCAACTTCGCCTTCCCTCTGCTGCGCCGCTTTACGAGCCGCAGCCGTGTCGGGCATGCAATAGGCTCACATCAGATTCTGCAGCCCTGCAACTCTGAGAGATTAAAAATGTAGTGAGCCATAAATATTTGAAATCCCCTGGAGCTGGCATGTGTACTGTCTTTAAGCAGACCTTTTTGATCTGGTAGCTGTTTTGTCTGTAACAGCAACATGCTTCTCGCAAGGTTGCCTTCCCCCTCCCCTCCTTTCCCTTCTTTGGCAGCAGGAAGTTTTGGCATTGCTTTGGCACAGCAGCAGCAGAGCATCACAGGCAGGAGGTGAGCCAGCAGCCGTTCCCCAGCAGCCTTTCCTAACCCTCTCACCTCCTCTTCCTGCTTCCCTTCCTCTCTGGATTCTGCTCAAATGTGTAGCAATTTGCTGGCACAAAGGATGGTGAAGTAGTGGGGTCAGGCCCTGCATCCCAGTAGGAATCACACAGAAGCACAGACACATGCAGGTTGGCAAAGCCCCTCAGGGGCACCAAGCCCAACCTAGAACCCTACTTTACAAGACTCAATTTAAGCCATAGCCATAAGCAGCACATCCAAAGCACCCTTAAACACATCCAGGCTGGGTGACTCCACCACCACCCTGGGCAGCTCATTCCAGTTCTTGACCACTCTCTCCATGAAGAACTTGTTCCTACTGTCCAATCTACACCCCCCCACACACAGCCCCAGTTTGAGGCCATTCCCCCTTGTTCTGTCTCCAATTCCCTGTGAGCAGAGCCCAGCAGCAGCCTCTCCACAATGTCCCTTCAGGTAGTTGTATACAGCAGTGAGCTCTCCCCTCAGCCTCCTCTTCCTTGAGCTCTGTCCTCAGCCTTCTCTTCCTCACACTAACCATCCCCAGCTTCTTCAGTTGCTTCTCATAAGATTTATTCTCCAGGCCCTTTCTTATCTTCCTTGCCCTCCTCTGGACCCACTGCAGCACCTCCACATCTCTCCTGTATTGCAGTGCCCCAAACTGAACACAACACTCGAGCTGTGGCCTCCCCAGAGCCAACTCCAAGGGGACAATCATAGAATCACAGAATGGTTTAGGTTGGAAGGGACCTCAAGGATCATCCAGCTCCAACTCCCTGCCATAGGCAGGGACACCTCCCACTAGAGCAGGTTGCTCAAGGCCTCAATCACCTCCCTGCTCCTGCTGGCCATAGCATTTTTAATCCCAGCCAGGCTGCCATTGGCCTTCTTGGCCACCTGGACAGATGTAAAGTGGGGAGACTTCTGTTTTTTGACTCAACCTACACCAAGAGACAACAGTGAGCATAAGAACTTTGGCTGCTAACCTCCCATGCTGCTTTCCACACTGCTGCAGGCTTCACATTGGGGAGACTTCTTTTGTTGAGCCCTGGGGAGATGTAGGACAGCATGCAGTATCTTCAGGGCAAGAGAAAGACCAGATGATGGCATGGTGATCTGCTCTGAACTAGAAACTGCCTCTGCTGGGCTGCTTTACCTACTCTGCTCCAATGGCCTCGTGAGGAACGTAGGAGACTCTGCCCTTGAGCAATGTTTTCTCAGAGGGGTTCTGGTGAGTTTGTGTTGGAAGAGGCAGTGCTTAAATCTGCCATCAGAATGATGGAGGCTGGCAGTACCCTGTGCAAGTGTTACCCAAAGCATTGCTTGAGCTTCAGTTGTGCTTGAACAGCCTGGGAAGACTGGCAAAGGCTTCACTGCAGGGTGGGCAGACACTTGGGTGAGTTTCCTCTGACTGACCCTGGGAATGCGATCAGGCTTCTCTTATGTTCTCTGCATCTGCTCTAATAAGCACCAAGACAAGAGCCAGGGACATCACCAAAAGGAATTCCTGCTTGCATCCAAATGAGTGTTGCTGGGGAGAGGGAAGGAAGAACACATTCCTGCCCTTGACTTGTGACAAGAGGGATGGAGCAAATCAGAGTTTTGCAGTGGAGCAATACAGTTTTTATCAGCAGAGGATTCCTTCAGTCAAACACATCCAAAAGTGACCCCAGGGTGCCCCAGCGCTGTCCTCCTGTGCTGGCTCTGCCTCGGGAATTGAATTTTGCACACTTTGCTCTGCGAGATGTCTCTCTGGAGCTGGAGGGTGATTGGCAGCTGGATGATCCTCATTAGCAGGCTCATTAGCCTCTGATACGGATCACTCTATAGGGGGAGACAGTGGTTCTCCCTGGTAAAACATCCGATGCGATCAAAAGCAGGGAGGGGCTCACCCTCTTTTCCTTACACTCCAGATGAAATGCAATTATGTCCTTCCCGAGGCCAGAGAGTAGATAGATAATAGCAAGCACTCCCTTCCCCCTGATGAACTTCATTTCTGAGCCGTTTCTCAGAAGGATTTCCCCACCCACCTTTGCTTCAGTGATGCTGCAGACAGACCTCTTCAGGGCAGCTCATAGCCTGGTGCTTTCTCACTCTACTGCTATTTTTAGTCTGGTTTCCTAAGAAGCTAAAGAATTACTAATCATCTCCTCCATCACCTTTGCTCTGTCAGTGTCTCAGTCTTTCTCTAATGGTCTTTGAATGATCTCACTAATTTCAGCCCTTCTGGAGAGAAGAAATTCTGCTCCATTGGGTGAAGGACGTGAGGCAGATGTATGTGGCTTCTGCTGAACATGAGCATTGGCTGTCCTGCAGCCACCTAGGTGGCTGTCAGCACATGCACAGGACTCACACAGGCTTTTCCTTGCTTCAGCCAAGTGACATGGAAAAGAAGTATGGAGGGGGAGACTTCAGGGCTGAGCTAGGATTGCATCTGAGCATCACAGAATGGCAGGGGCTGGAAGAGACCTCGAGAGATCATCTGGTCCAGCCCCCCTGCCAGGGCAGCATCACCTGGAGCAGACCACACAGGAACACATCCAAACAGTGGAATATCTCCAGAGAGGGAGACCTCCCTAGGTAACCTGTTCCAGGGCTCTGTCACCCTCACAGGGAAAATATTCTTCCTCAGGTTCACATGGAACCTCCTGTGCCTCAGCATGGAATCCTAGAATCAAGCAGGTTGGAAGAGAGCTCCAAGCTCATCCAGTCCAACCTAGCACCCAGCCCTAGCCAATCAACCAGACCATCTCCCTTGTCCTGTCCCTGGGCATCACCCAGCAAAGCCTGGCTCCAACCTCCTGGCCCTCACCCTGCCCATACTGATAACCATGAGTGAGGTCACCTCTCAGTCTCCTCTCCAAGCTCCCAGCACCAGCTCCCTCTCATAAGAGCTCCCAGGCTCTTCTCATGAGGAAGATGTTTAACTTCTTTAATCATCTTTGTGTCTCTGTGCTGGACTCTCTCAAGCAGCTCCCTGTCCTCCTTGAGCTGGGGTGGTCCAGAACTGGACCCAGTACTCCAGATGAGGCCTCACCAGGGCAGAGTAGAGGGAAAGAAGAACTTCCCTCAAGGGGCAATCATGATTTGCCTTCTCAAGGCTGGCAGAGATGTAGGATCCTGATCCACTGGAGTACTATTTCTAAGCTCAACTGCACTGCTGATGGTAGGTGGTAAAAAGATTTTGACTCTTAAAGATGTCCTAAGGACACTGTTCAATGTCACTTGGGGCACCCAAAACACCAGAGATCCTCCTGGGGTTGTTTAGCCTGGAGAAGAGGAGGCTCAGGGCAGACCTTATTGCTGTCTGCAGCTCCCTGAATGGAGGCTGTAGCCAGGTGGGGTTGGGCTCTTCTGCCAGGCAAGCAGCAACAGAACAAGGGGACACAGCCTCAAGCTGTGCCAGGGCAGGTCTAGGCTGGATGTTAGGAGGAAGTTGTTGTCAGAGAGAGTGATTGGCATTGGAATGGGCTGCCCAGGGAGGTGGTGGAGTGGCTGTGCCTGGAGGTGTTGAAGCCAAGCCTGGCTGGGGCACTTAGTGCCATGGTCTGGTTGATTGGCCAGGGCTGGGTGCTAGGTTGGACTGGCTGAGCTTGGAGCTCTCTTCTAACCTGGTGATTCTATGAACCCAGGGAGGAGAAAGACTTCTCATCACCAGCTGAGTTCCCTCAGAGGCTTATCTAAATTTCATCTCCTATAGTTCCCAATCGTTCCTTGCAGACTCCTCCTGAGAAGATCTTCAAACACCTCCTGTTTAGCCAGGTGCAGCCCTGCACTTTACTCACATTGCTAACAGAGACAGCTCTCACTTGCAGAGCAGAAAATTGCCTTCACCCACTCACCAATGAGGAATGAATTCCCTTTCTTCTCTCCTTAGAAAGCTGGGGCTGTACCTTCAGCTAGAGCTTCTCTTCACCTTGTACACTTTTTAATGTCCTAATGGCTTTGTAATCAAGATTCAGTTTCGACACAGAGCTTGTTTGAAGTTGCAAAGCTCTTTGAAGGGCTGGGGTAGTTGAAGGAGACAAGTGTTGCTGTTTCTTTGGCCTTTGTCAAGTACTTCTGACAGAGGGCATATCTGACTCCAACAGACAGAGGGGGTTAATTGAATCCTGGCTGCCTGCTCTCTGACAGAGGTTAGGGAAAAGTTCTTCACCATGAGGGTGGTGAGAGCCTGGAAGTGGTTACCCAGGATGGTGGTGAAAGCCTCACCCCTGTAGGTGTTTAAGGCCAGGCTGGATGAGGCTCTGGCCATCCTGATGTAGTTTGAGGTGTCCCTGGCCTGTGGTAGGGAGGTTGGAACTGGATGAGCTTTGAGGTCCCTTCCAACCCTGACTGATTCTATTGTTCTTCTATGGTTCACAGCATCCTGAACCTTCCTCTGCTGTTTCTTATCCCCTGCAAGTTTGGATTTCCAAGACAGCAATGCAGGGAAGATAAAATGTTGATGTCTCTGGGCTCTAAGTGTAATATTCACTGTGACCAGATTAATTGTGTGTGTGGAAAGGACATGGCTCTGACACTCCCTGTGTGACAGGGCTGGCCTGGATGGATGGGATCGTAGAAAGGTTTGGGTTGGAAGGGACCTCAAAGCTCAGCCAGTTCCAATCCCCTGCCATAGGCAGGGACACTTCCCAGTAGAACAGGTCNAGAACTACTTCCTAACATCCACTTTCAATCTCAAACTTCAAACCCATTCCTCCTCATTCTGTCATTACCAGACCTTGTCAATAGTTCCTCCCCAACCCTCCTTTAGCCCACTTCAGACACTGCAAGGCTACTCCAAGGTCTCCTCAAAGCCTTCTCTTCTCCAGGCTGCAGAGCCCCAACTCTCTCAGCCTGTCCTCACAGCAGAGCTGCTGCAGCCCTCTCAGCATCTTGGTGGCCTCCTCTGGACTGGCTCCAACACTTCCATGTCCTTCTTGTGCTGGGGGCTCCAGAACTGCACCCAGGACTGCAGGTGGGGTCTGAGGAGAGCAGAGCCAAGGGGCAGAATCCCCTCCCTTGCCCTGTGCCCACACTGCTCTTGCTGCAGCTCAGCACAGGGTTGCTGTCTGGGCTGCACTCCCACTGCAGGCTCCTGTTGAGCTTTTCCTCACCCCAGACCTCCAGGTCCTGTTCTGAGGGCTGCTCTCACTCATTCCCCACCCAGTTCATAGAATCATCCAGGTGAGAGAGACCACCAAGCTCATCCAGTGCTGGCAGAACACCAGCTGCTCTCTGTAAGTAGCCAACAGCTCTTGACTGGCATGCTGCAGTGCAGTGTGGTGATGTTGTTGAGTAACCACAAGATGTTCCACTGCAACAGCATCAGCAGCCTCTGTGTCACTGCTGACCAAGAGGTCCTTAAATCAGGGCATTGAAATTCTCTATTGTGGTTCATAACAGTGAACTTTTTTGATCCTGTCTACACCCAGGGCCTGATCTGGGAAACCTCTGAGCATGTTCGTTGCTGTGAGGCAGCTCTGGGTACTTTCTCTTCTGTGCTGGGAGGAAAGGCTGAGGGAGCTGGGGGTGTTCAGCCTGGAGAATAGAAGGCTCCCATGTTGAACTTTTTGCTGCTTGCCAGTGCCTGAAGGCATCCCCCGGAAGGCTGCAGAGGGACTTTTGCTGAGGGTGCCTAGAGACAGGCCAAGGGGGAATGGTTTGAGGCTGAGGGAGGGCAGGGTCAGGCTGGATGTGTAGAAGAAGTTGTAAAGAGTTAACCCTCCTGGGGGTGGTCTGAAGCTGACCCCAGGGGTAGTGCTCAGCCCACTCCCACTTTCTGTCTAGGGCCCCTATAAAAACAGAGGAAATTCTTCCTTCTCTTTCTCTGTGCCTTCCTTGCCTGTCTGCTAGGCAGGGGTTAAAAGTGGCAGAGGAAGGTTTAGGATGCTGTAGCTGAATGAAATGCTGTTGGTTGCACCTGTCAAGAGGACACAGTCCCAAGTTGTGCCAGGGCAGGTCTAGGCTGGATGTTAGGAGGAAGTTGTTGGCAGAGAGAGTGATTGGCATTGGAATGGGCTGCCCAGGGAGGTGGTGGAGTGGCTGTGGCTGGAGGTGTTGAAGCCAAGCCTGGCTGGGGCACTTAGTGCCATGGTCTGGTTGATTGGGCAGGGCTGGGTGCTAGGTTGGGCTGGCTGAGCTTGGAGCTCTCTTCCAACTTGGTTGATTCTGTTATGTGATTCTGTGATTGTATTGTTCTGTTAGGTTTTGAGTCTCTGGGAAGCTTAAATCAGAGCAATGCAGAAGTTCCTCAGTAAGAGGGTGGTGAGACTTCGGAACAGGTTGCCCAGGGAGGTTGTGGCTGCCTCTTCCATTGAGGGTGTTGAAGGCCAGGTTGGATGAGACCTTGATCAGCTGAGCCTAGTTGAAAAGTGTCCTTGCCCATGGTGGGGAGGTTAGCATGGATGATTTGTGAGGTCCCTTCCAGCCTGAGCCCTTCTGTGATTGTCTTTGCCTTGCTCCACTCTGAAGTGAGAAGTTAGTCGGTACAAACCTCAGGGAATTGCATCCTCCTCAGACTGCCAACTGCAGCATCATGAAGTTGTGTGGTACAGCATCCATGTATCCCGAGGCTAGGGGCTGGAAGCAGCCAGGCTGGCTCTGCCCTGCAAGCACTGAGCAGTGCCTGCACAATCTGCTGCAGCCTTTCACTCAGAGGGAGGTGAGGGTGTGCAAGAAGCCAGCTTCAGCTACTGGAGGTCGCTTCTGATCTGCAGGGTCATGCTGCTTGTGCTGGAAGCTAGTCCCTGACTGCCTGGATTCAAGCAGGTGGTTAGTGGTAGCCAGCAAACACTCTGTTTTGCCTGATTGATACAGTTGAAAATGGGACCAGCAGCATCCTGAACCTCTTCCCCACCTCCACGTGCAGCAGTCTGGGTAATGAGAGCCCTCCATTAATTTATTCTCATTTACAGCCCTTTGGGGGGGGGGGGTTGTAGATCATTTTGGAGCACATGACAAGCCAGGAAGGCTTCCTGCAAGAGTGAGAAAGTGCTCAATTTACAGCTGCATGGGAGAGCTGCGAGGCTGCACCGAGCTTTTGAAGGTTACTTCAGTGGACATTTTAATTAGGCTAAATCTGTCTGGGAACCTTCTGCTGAGCCACTCCTGTCACTGCAGGTTAGACTCTCTGTCTTGAACCACAGCTGGGGTAGGAGGAAATAGCAGTGTGAAGAAAAGCAGTTCATTTTAGGAGCAGAGTATGTGACAGTACCTGAGAGGAGAGGAGATGAGCAGACACAGCTAAACCTTCCCGGGGTTCCAGCTGCAGGCTCCAACCTAATGTGTTACTGGGCAAGGAGCTTTGCTCTGGCATCAACTGGAGACTTCTCTGGAGGCTTTCAAGGCCTGTCTGGATGTGTTCCTCTGTGATCTGTGCTAGACTGTGTGGTCCTGCTCTGGCAGAGAGGTTGGACTCGATGATCTTGGAGGTCTCTTCCAGCCTGGTTGGTTCTATGATTCTATCTCCTTGTGTCCTTTCCAACCCCTAGCATCCTGTGAACTGCAGGAGGGGCTGTGCTGTGGTGAGCTCTAATCCAAAGTGCCACAGCAACCTCTGTTGCACTTTGCTCTGGTTTTCTCTCAGGCTGCATTTTGAATTGCAGTACAGGTTGGGGACTGACCCAGAGAAGCGGAAAGGGAGCTGGTGGGGGGTTCTAGTGGATGGAAAGGTGACCAGGAATAGACTTCCCACTGTGGTGGCTGAATCCCCATCTCTGGTGGTGTTTGAAGGTGGTAGAAATGTGGTGCTGAGGGACATGGTTTAGCACCAACCAGACTTAGTAGAGGTAGATAATGGCTTGGGCTTGATGATGTTAACAAAACAGTTCTATGATTCCAAGAGAAATGCCTCTGCTGTGGTGTCCATTAAACTTCAGGACTGATTTGTGCTTCCTCTGTGCCCTTTAATCCCTACTCAGGTTGCTGAAGCCTTGGAGCTCTACCAGCAAGAATTTAATACCTAAAATACAGACAAGAATGTGAAAACTAAGACTAGTTGAACACTGGCCTTGGTAGAGTGAAATAATAGTTGGACTTGATGGTCTTAAAGGTCTCTTCTGACCAAAATGATTCTCTGATCGATTTTAGGAGCCAGCAATGTGCTCTTGTGGCCAAGAAGGCTGATGGCATCCTGGGGGGGGGTTAGAAGGCTTGTGGTTAGTAGGTCCAGAGAGGTTCTCTTGCCTCTCTGCTCTGCCCTGGTGAGGCTGCTTCTGGAATGCTGTGCCCAGTTCTGGGCTCCTCAATTTAAGAAGGGCAAGGAACTGCTTGAGAGAGCCCAGCAAAGAACTATAAAAAGGAGGAAGACTGTGGAACGTCTTTATGGGGACAGCCAGAGGGAGCTGGGGCTCTTTAGCTTGGAGAGGAGGAGCCTGAGGGCTGATCTCATCAATGGCTAGCAATAAGTACAGGTGAGTGCCATGAGGATGGAGTCAGGCTCTGCTTGGTGATGCCCGAGGGCAGGATAAGGGGCAATGGGTGGAATTTGAGGGATAGGAAGTTCCATGGAAACACAAAGCAAAAGAAGGTTCATTGTGAGGGTGACAGAACACTGGAACAGGCTTCCCAGGGTGGTCTTCCTCTCTGAAGTCATCCTCTCTGGGGAGACTGAAAGCCTGCCTGGATGCATTCCTGTGTGATCTACTCTAGGTGATCCTAGATAGGGTTGGATGTTTTTTTGAGGTCCCTTCTGGTCCCTACCATCCTCTGGTTCTGTGATTTATGAGGATCCACCTGCTGTGTTGTGCTCACTCCATGTGTAGGCTCTGATCTGAAGCTGTTGCTTTCCCTGGCTCCCGTTCCACTGCTTTGATGTATTAAGCCATCACTTGTTGCTTGCCTGCTTTTTAATCCTTTTAATGCCTTTGATTGCTTGGGCGTTGAGAGACAAAAGGAATAAATAACTGGAACAAAGGCTGAAATGTGTGCTTGGGGTGAGTTCCCCTCCTCCCGAAGCCTAGGCTGGTTTTGCTTTTTCACTCTCAGAGTTACTTCTGTGCACTCAGTCGTCGTTGTTTTTGGATGGGGCTTGCACAAAAGGTGGGATTGTCTCAGCATCAGCGGCTGAGGGGTTCAGGGAACCAGCTGGACTCTTGCTGGCCTTTATGCTTCTTAATTCAGTTGGTAATTAAACAAAATCTCAAAGCACTCCTCCTCCAAATCAAATCAGGGCTTTTGCCTCTCTACTCAGGGCAGAGCTGTTCCCTTTGGTCAAAGGAAAGCAGCCTGGGCAGTGATTTCGTTGAGTACTGCCTAGAGACTCTGCCTCATCCCAGTGTTAGACACGTTCAAGGGCCAGCATTATTTTAATCAGCCACCTCCTCGTCCCTCTCAATCACAACCCCAGCAGGTCCCTGCCATTCCCCTGCTGCCTTACTTTCCCTCAGTCTGTTTCTCTCAGCTCCTCCTGCTTCTGAACCCTTCATTGCCTTCCCCAGAAGCTCACTTCTCTCAGAGCCCTGCCATTGATTCATTCATACCATCCTGCATCTGTTATGCCTGTAAGTCAGGCATGAGAGTCCCTGTGGGGCATCATAAAGCAGAAGCCTGTGAGACACCTGAAACAAGAGCACAAAGGTGTTTGAGATGTTCATCTGAGGTCATCAGGCTCATTGTACTCCTGATCCTTTGGGCAAGACTCAACTGATTTCCCTGGGCCCTTTTTCACAACTGCCCAGCCAGGAAAGCAAAACAGCCTCCAGCCTCCTGCAGGCTTCCTGCTACCCTCCTTACCTCTATAGTCTGATGGTACTGAGGGCAGGGATCTATTCAGAAGGACCTGGGCAGGCTGCAGAGGTGTGCCCAGGCCAACCTCAGGACATTCAACCAGGCCAATTGGAAGGTCCTGTACCTGGGTCAGAAGGGCAACAAAGCTGGTGAGAGGCCTGGAACACAAACCATATGAGGAGAGGCTGAGGGAGCTGAGGTTGTTTAGCCTGGAGAAGAGGGTCAGGGGTGACATTATTGCTGTCTGCAACTACCTGAAGGGAGGCTGTAGCCAGGTGGGGTTGGGCTCTGCTGCCAGGCAACCAGCAACAGAACCAGGGGACACAGCCTCAAGTTGTGCCAGGGGAGGTCTAGGCTGGATGTTAGGAGGAAGTTGTTGGCAGAGAGAGTGATTGGCATTGGAATGGGCTGCCCAGGGAGGTGGTGGAGTGGCTGTGCCTGGAGGTGTTCAGGAAAAGCCTGGATGAGGCATTCAGTGCCATGGTCTGGTTGACTGGACAGGGCTGGGTGCTAGGTTGGACTGGATGAGCTTGGAGGTCTCTTTCAACCTGCTTGATTCTATTCTATTCAGTGCAAATCTAAGCACAG
>WAAF01014793.1:25207-42690 GCA_013400475.1 Tricholaema leucomelas | reverse complement strand
AGCTCTCTTCCAACCTGGCTGATTCTGTTTTGTTCTATTCTATTCTATCTTTGCAACAGTCACCTGAGCTTTTTCTTTTCATTTGGATGCTGCCAGGGACTATGAAGAATGTGCTCCCAAAAGCACCTCTGAACATGAAGCAAATAGCTGTGCCTGAGCATTGCAAAGCACCTGACTGGCATTTCAAATGCACCTTCTTCCCCTTCCTCCTTTGGTCAGCAGTCTCTAGGAAATGAGAAACAATCTCTTTCATGTTGTTTTCCCCAGTGGGCAGCCTTGCCTGTAAGCAATTTGTCATTTAGCACAGTTAAATGAGAGATCATGGTTTTGGTGAGGGTTTTTTGCCTTCTTTCTCTGCTACCCAAGCTGTGAGCCGCCTGCTGCTGCTGCTGCTGTGAATGTTCTCCCCTCCCTTTGCTCTCTCTGCCTGCCAAACACAGGCAGGGGCAGTGGATCTGGCTGGCTGTACGTGGTGCTGGGAGTCCTGCTGTAATTTACAGCATCAAATAGCCAGGGAAGAGCTGAGCCTTGGGAACAGCTCCAACACTGGCTGAGCTGAAGGAAATTATGGAGACAAGGAAAATGACCTGAGTAGAGACTGAAGGAGGTTGCAGCCAGGTGGGGTTGGTCTCTTCTCCCAGGCACACAGCAACATCAATCTTTGCTGTCCTTACTTGTTTCACAGTCCTGCCCTGCAAAAAAATAAACCAAATTCCTGCCTGCTGAAGAACACAACCACCTCAGGCCACGAGGGTGAGCAGAGGGCTGGAGCTGCTCTGCNAGCCTGGAAGGGGTTGTCCAGGGAGGTGTTGGAAGCCTCATCCCTGGAGGTGTTTAAGGCCAGGCTGGATGAGGCTGTGGGCAGCCTGATCTAATGTGAGGTGTCCCTGGGCATGGCAGGGGGGTTGGAACTGGCTGATCCTTGTGGTCCCTTCCAACCCTGACTGATTCTATGATTCTGTGATGCTGTGATACTATGATAAGCCCCACAGCCCAACTGGTAGTCCAAAGTCCTGTAGTGCCTATGCCTACCTCTCCTCTGAGAAAGCTTCTTCCTCCTTCCCATGAGGTGTGGGTGAGTTGTGCCAGTCCTTCTCCCTCGGGAAAGGCTGCGTGGTGCAGTTGGTTGCATGAGGAACGGTTAGACCAGATTTGAGGGATGGCTGCTTTGAGCCTCCCAGGAGAAGGAAAGAAGCCAAAATGGAGTGAGCAGATGCCCTAAATTTGGGATAGTCCCTCTGGTGATGGCTTGAACCAAGAGATAACTGCTTAGCTCTTGCTGGTGGCTTTGGTCTGGGATGAGGGTTGAAGCCAACTGATGACTCTTCTCTCTTGGCATGACCCAGGAGAGGTTCTGCAAGTGGGAATAGCAGAGCTCACCAAAGGCAGTTTGGTGTAGCACTGAGGCCTCAATTAGTCTTGGAAACACACATACATCTCTGTAAACCTGCCTAGTCCTATTTTCCCATGGAGAAGGATTATTGTCACTGTGGAAGTCTACCTGAAGGCAGATAATAGACCTCTTTAGTAGCTGCTTCAGGCAAATCACAAACCTGTGTTACTTATTTTCTCTTTCTGTCACCATATCCCTGCAAAAGTACAATAAACAAATGGGGGGGAGAGAGGAAAAAGGCTGTTAGTCAAAAGAAAGCATCAAAAAGGTGAGAACATCTCTCTCCTGGATGACTACTGCATGGAAAATGAGCCTTGGGGTGGGGTGGGGTAAGGGAAGCCATGGAAATGAACAACAGGAGAATGCTACAAAACGTTGGTGCCTCTCAGTAGAGTTTTACCCATCAGCTTTGACATAAGTACCATATTCTGGCTGTAAAACATAATTAGAGCAGTGAATCAGAAAGGAGCTGTCCATCGAGTAGCACAGTGTGTTCTCAGCCAGGGAGAGGGATGTGGAACTCATGCAAATAAGGCCCAGTTCCCTTGCTTCCTCCTTAGGAAACCGAGTGTGACACAATCAGCAGAAAGACACCTTTGCAGCAGGCTGCAGCTTTCACTGCTCTTTGGAGCTGGGACTTTGAGCTCTGCATTCAGGCAGACAGGCTGCCTCCCTCCAGCACCCCCTACTCAGGCTGCCTCCCTCCAGCAGCCCCTGCTCAGGCTGCCTCCCTCCAGCAGCCCCTGCTCAAGCTGATTCCATCCAGCAGCCCCTGCTCAGGCTGCCTCCCTCCAGCAGCCCCTGCTCAGGCTGCCTCCCTCCAGCAGCCCCTGCTCGGGCTGCCTCCCTCCAGCAGCCCCTGCTCGGGCTGCCTCCCTCCAGCAGCCCCTGCTCGGGCTGATTCCATCCAGCAGCCCCTGCTCAGGCTGCCTCCCTCCAGCAGCCCCTGCTCAGGCTGCCTCCCTCCAGCAGCCCCTGCTCGGGCTGCCTCCCTCCAGCAGCTCCTGCTCAAGCTGATTCCATCCAGCAGCCCCTGCTCAGGCTGCCTCCCTCCAGCAGCCCCTGCTCGGGCTGCCTCCCTCCAGCAGCTCCTGCTCTTGGAGCTCCCCTTGCAAAGTGTAACTCTTTCCTAAAGCTGCTCCTCAGCTCTCTTGTTGGGTGAAGTGGTGGCCAAACCCAACAGATCTGGCTGTGATCTTGAAGCCTGGCTGATATCACAGGATGTCTTCCAGGTCACTGGTGTAGGTTCACCAGGCTTGATCCAATGCTCCATCACTTTATCAGCTCAGCTGGCTCTGTGCAAAGGCTGGCTCATTTAAAGGGCCTTTCCAGAAGCAGGCTTTCTTCTTCTTTTGCTTCCTGCAGGGTTTTCTCTCTGTGTTTTCCGTGCATCTCAAAGGCCTGGCTTGGCATCTGGAGTTCCATGGTGTCCTCAGCCTGGCTGCAGCACACACAGCAGTTCCCATGTGTACCTGCATCTGCTGTCTTCTACCACAGACAGATGTGACTTTTGGCCTCACACCAGTCCTCTGCTTTCCTGTAAGTGCAAAGTAAGAAAGGGCAGCTATGGAGGAGGCAGGGCAAGGGTGATCTGTTTGCTGGGAGCTGATTGTTCACTCACTTCCCTGAGGGATCCATGCAACCATTTGGCACCATCTTGGAGGTCTCTTCCAACCTGGTTGATTCTATGATTCTGATTCTATGGTTCTGTGATTCTGATTCTATGGTTCTGTGATTCTGATTCTGTGGTTCTGATTCTATGGTTCTGATTCTATGGTTCTATGATTCTATGGTTCTGTGATTCCATGGTTCTATGATTCTATGGTTGTATGGTTATGATTCTATGGTTCTGATTCTATGGTTCTGTGATTCTGATTCTAAGGTTCTGATTCTATGGTTCTGTGATTCTGATTCTAAGGTTCTGATTCTATGGTTCTGTGATTCTGATTCTATGGTTCTGATTCTATGGTTCTGTGATTCTGGTTCTATGGTTCTGATTCTATGGTTCTGTGATTCTGATTCTATGGTTCTATGCTTCTGATGCTATGGTTCTATGCTTCTGATGCTATGGTTCTGTGCTTCTGATTCTATGGTTCTGATTCTATGGTTCTATGCTTCTGATTCTATGGTTCTAAGATTCTGGTTCTATGCTTCTGATTCTATGGTTCTATGCTTCTGATTCTATGGTTCTATGGTTCTATGCTTCTGGTTCTATGGTTCTATGCTTCTGAGTGTATGGTTCTATGGTTCTGGTTCTGTGGTTCTATGGTTCTGATTCTGTGGTTCTATGGTTCTATGCTTCTGATTCTATGGTTCTATGGTTCTGGTTCTGTGGTTCTATGGTTCTGATTCTATGGTTCTATGCTTCTGATTCTATGGTTCTATGGTTCTATGGTTCTGATTCTATGGTTCTATGGTTCTGTGGTTCTACGGTTCTGGTTCTACGGTTCTGGTTCTATGGTTCTGGTTCTATGGTTCTGTGGTTCTGATTCTACGGTTCTATGATTCTGATTCTGTGATTCTGATTCTGTGATTCGGGTTCTATGATTCTATGATTCTGATTCTGTGGTTCTATGATTCTGCATTATGCATCCAGCTAAACAGGCTGAGCCTTATGATGGCTTTGGACTGCTTTCCTGTTGCCTTGATTTTGGAGGCAGAGCAGTGCAGTGATGCAAATCAGATGGACGACCAACCCTGAATGGGGGGAATTCCACTGCTTGCACATTCCCTGCAGCTAAGACTTTCTCCCTGAGATGTTGCTGGAATCCAACAAAGAAGTGCTTATGCTGGTTAATATTTGAAATAAAATAGACCCCCCCCACCCCAGCCTGACCCAGAATCTGTGATGAGAAGCTTCTCTTGCCCAGAGGGCAAGCTCTCAGGGATGTTTGTCCCTGAGGAACCCAAGTTGCCTTTCATTTGTGCACAGGGAAAATTCCTTATGTGCTAAATGCAAAACCCCTCTTGGAGAAGCAGAGCTGGCAGCAGTGGCCTCTTCAGCTGCATTCAGCTCTCCCAAGGCAGCTGAGTCAGGGCTACACATGCTGGCTGCTCTCTTGCTCTGTAAGGATCTGTGCTGTAACTCACTTGTGAAGTGCTCACCCCTGCAAGGTACTTCCAGAGTGTGTGGGCAGCACTTAGCCATGGTGTGCAGCAAGCAGGACTTGTCTATCAACTTCATGTCGTTTTGGCAGCCCAGAAAGGAGCATTATTTGATAGAGAATAGCCAAGGCTTTGCTGACTGCTGCTGTGCAAAACTTTTGCACACTTCAGCTGTCCCTCATCAGGCTCTTGCCTTCAGGTTTCGTGGCTGCAAGAAGGAAATTTTCCTCTTGAAAGCAAAAGAAGTAAAATCTCCCTTACATAACTCATAGAAAAGGCACTGACATTTGGAAACAAAAGCAGGTCTCTGGCATTTGAGGTGTGCCCAAAGGACAGCAAAGGCTGGGAGGTATATCCAGGACCCAGTGGAGACCTCTGACCTTTTGAAGGCATTAGCTGTATGCCAGGCTACAGGTGTCTGAAGGCATTTGGGGCATGATTGTTTTGCCACTGGGTCTTTCAACCTCATGAGCCCTCCCAGCAGGTATTGAGGTCCCAGAGAAAGCACTGCTTGACTTCACTGATTTGCTTCACAGTATAATCAGTAGATATGATCAGGACTTTGTTGAGGGCTAAAAGACCAGAGGATGCTCAGTTGCTGTTATCAGTTGGATTATCTCAGTCAGCCAGCCTGGATGTGTTTCAGGGTGCTTTGGATGTGGTGCTTAGGGCTATGGTTTAAGGTGGATCTTGTAGAGTAGGGTTCTAGGTTGGACTTGGTGATCCTGACACTGGTTTCTGTGACTCTATAATGTCAATTTAAGTGGGCAAGCACCAGAAAGAGGCAAAAAAACTCTCTTTTGGAGCATAAACGTCTCAGGGATATGCCACTGAAAGCCACAGGAATCACTGCTGGGCCTCATGTGCTGAGGAACACCTCCCAAAGCTTCTGCCTTTGCCTGAACTGAGTTTCTTCTAGAGAATCATAGAATCAGTCAGGGCTGGAAGGGACCACAAGGAGCAGCCAGTTCCAACCCCCCTGCCGTGCCCAGGGACACCCTACCCTAGATCAGGCTGCCCACAGCCTCAGCCAGCCTGGCCTCAACCACCTGGAATGCGCTGCCCAGGGAGGTGGTGGAGTCGCCGTCCCTGGAGCTGTTCAAGGCAGGACTGGATGTGGCACTTGGTGCCATGGTCTAGCCTTGAGCTCTGTGGTAACGGCTTGGACTTGATGATCTGTGAGGTCTCTTCCAGCCTTGGTGGTGATACTGTGATACCTCCCTGGGCAAGCCATTCCAGGAGTACATTTCAACAAGTCAGCTTTCCTGGGCTTTGGTCATGCCTCTCTCTTTTGCTGCTGGTGGCTTCCTTGTTTCTGTGGAGCTAGAGACCATAGAATCAGAGAATGGCTTAAGCTGGAAGGGACCTCAGACATCACCTCCTCCAATCTGCACACCATGAGCAGGGAGACCTCTCAGCTAGACTCAGCTGCTCAAGCTCTCATCTAGCCTGGACTTCAATGCCCTCAAGGAGAAATCATCCACAGCCTCCCTGGGCAGCCTGTGCCAGAGTCTCACCACCCTCACACTGAACAACTTCTTCCTCAGCTCCAGTCTAACCCTGCTCTACCTCAGCTCCAAACCATTCCCTCTTGTCCTGTCTTTAGACAGCCTCAGCAAAAGTCTCTCTGCAGCCTCCCTGCAGGATCCCTCCAGGCACTGGCAGGCATCTCTAAGGTCCCCCTGGAGACCTTCTCCAGGCTGCACACCCCAGCTCCCTCAGCCTGTGCTCACAGCAGAGCTGCTCCAGCCCTTGGATCATCTTTGTGGCCTCCCCTGGCCTCACTCCCACATGGCTCAGCCCTTCCCAAGTCCCTTTTAGTCTCTGCTGCTGTATTCCCCTCACAGGTTCATTCCATGGCCTCACACTCCTGGGTTGTTACCAGCCAGTCCTTAGAGCACGTAATGAAGAGTTGTTCTCTGTGCCCTTCTCTTTCAATCTAACAAATGCAGGAAGATTGTCCTAGCCAAGTGGAACATCACCAAGCCTCACTGAGGGAATGAATTGCAGGAAGGAATGCATTTCTAGGTTTTAGCATCAATTGTATCATTCTCAGTGTAATGGCATCCCTGCTATTAACTTAGCAAGAGGAGAGGGACCTGCTGGGAATCATTTTTCCCCTTCTATTTTAATCAAGGAATCAGTAAATTAATAGCAGCTCCATGAAAGCAGCACAGCCCAACCTCTTTTGTTCTCTTTTCTTTTTCCCCTGTTTCTTTTCCCTGGTGAATATTTACTCCAGTTTTTGAACAAGTTCTTATCCTTCATTTCTTATATTTTCCACAAATTCTGAGCTTCACTGCCAGGAAGGTTCAACTCGAGATGGGAGCAGTGCTGCTTGAGTGCCAGCTCATGAAATTTCTGCTGCAGCAGTCAGAAATGTGCTGATCCATTTTGTGCTGGGAAGTAAAGAAACCTCTGCTGTCCTACCCAGACAGACCAAACTGAAGGGAAGAGATGTAATGGTTCTACAGTGTAGTGGTTATCACCTCTGCTTTACACAAAGAAGGTCCTGGGTTGGGGACAGAGTGGCTGGGAGCAGCCAGGCAGAGAGGGAGCTGGGGGTGCTGGGAGAGAGGAGCTGAAGATGAGGCAGCAGTGCCCAGGTGGGCAGCAGAGCCAATGGCATCCTGGGCTGGCTCAGGAGCAGTGTGGGCAGCAGGACAAGGGAGGTTCTTCTGCCCCTGTGCTCAGCACTGCTCAGGCCACACCTTGAGTGCTGTGTCCAGTTCTGGGCCCCTCAGTTCCAGAGAGATGTTGAGGTGCTGGAAGGTGTCCAGAGTAGGGCAGCAAAACTGGTGAGGGGCCTGTAGCACAGCCCTGTGAGGAGAGGCTGAGGGAGCTGGGGTTGTGCAGCCTGCAGAAGAGGAGGCTCAGGGCAGAGCTCATTGCTGTCTGCAGCTCCCTGCAGGGAGGCTGTAGCCAGGTGGGGTTGGGCTCTGCTGCCAGGCACCCAGCAACAGAACAAGGGGACAGAGTCTCAAGCTGTGCCAGGGCAGGTCTGTGGTGGATGTTAGGAGGAAGTTGTTGTCAGAGAGAGTGATTGGCATTGGAATGGGCTGCCCAGGGAGGTGCTGGAGTCTTTGTGCCTGAAGATGTTGAAGCCAAGCCTGGCTTGGGCACTCAGTGCCCTGGTCTGGTTGATTGGCCAGGGCTGGGTGCTAGGTTGGGCTGGATGAGCTTGGAGCTCTCTTCCAACCTGCTTGGTTCTGTGATTCTAATAAAGCCAGTTGCAGGAGGTTTAACAAGGCCAAGTGCCAGGTCATGCATTTTGGCCACGACAACCCCAGGAGCCCTACAGGCTGGGGCAGGAGTGGCTGGAGAGCTGCCTGGTGGAAAAGGACCTGGGGGTGTTGGTGGTCAGCAGCTGAACATGAGCCAGCAGTGTGCCCAGGTGGCCAAGAGGGCCAACAGCATCCTGGCCTGGATCAGCAATGGTGTGAGCAGCAGGAGTAGCGAGGTGGTCATGCCCCTGTACTCAGCACTTTTGGGCCCACACCTCAAGTACTGTGTCCAGTTTTGGTCACCACAGCACAGGAGGGACACTGAGGTGCTGTAGCAGTGCAAAGAAGGGCAGCAAGGCTGGGGAGAGCTCTGGCAAACATGACCTGTGAGGAGCGGCTGAGGGAGCTGGGGGTGTTTAGTCTGGAGAAGAGGAGGCTGAGAGGGGACCTTATTGCCCTCTACAACTACCTCAAAGGAGGTTGTAGTGAGGCTGGAGCTGGTCTCTTCTCCCCAGTTATTAATGATAGGACAAGAGGAAATGGCCTCAAGTTGCATCAGGGGAGGTTTAGATTGGCTGTTGGGAGGAAGTTCTTTCCTGAGCAGGTGGTCAGGCACTGAACAAGCTGCCCAGGGAGGTGGTGGAGTCACCATCCCTGGAGGTGTTTAAAAGGAGAGTGGATGTGGTGCTTGAGGCTCTGGTCTGGTGATGAAGGCTGCTGGGATGAAGGTTGGACTGGGTGATCCTGGTGGTCCTTTCCAACCATAGCCATTCATAGTGATCTGAGGTTGTGCTGAGGGCTTTGGGTTAGTCAAGGACTTGTCAGTGTGAAACTCATGATTGGACTCGAGGAGCTTGAAGAGCTTTGCCCATTTAGGAACTTCTGTGCTTCTGTCATTCTGTGAAAGCAAAAATTCAGCCAAAAAGAAAAGGGAGAGTCATTCTTCAGCTTGTTTGCCAAAACCCACCCCAAACCCTTCAATCAGCAGCAGGTCTTAGAGCACTGTCAAAGAATTCCTCCTTCTTTCCTTTTGATTCTCCTACCGCACTGATCACAGGGAGTCCTCTCGTGCACAGAGCTGTGTGGTTCAAGACTTCTCCCACCCTGTGCTAACTGAGACTTTGAATATTCCAAGACACCAAGTCTTTGTGGAAGCAGAAGCTAGGAAAGAGTAAGATGGCAGAGAAGCTTTTCTAAGGCTCTGCAATAAAGCCAGGACCAATGTGTGGTGCTCTTCAGTCTCAGTGGGGAGCAGGAGTCACAACACAGCTCTGATCACATTGTTCTGCTTGCTGCTCACTGCCTTCAGTCAGCTTTAGCCAGAATGCTTTCTGGTTGGCTCTGCTTGCTCTGACTCCTGCCTCCACCCCAGGCTCACAGAATCACAAAATGGCTTAGGTTGGAAGGGACCTCAGAGATCATCTCCTCCAATCTACACACCATGAGCAGGGAAACCTCTCAGCTAGACTCAGCTGCTCTCATCCAGCCTGGACTTCAACACGCTCAGGGAGAAATCATCCACAGCCTCCCTGGGCAGCCTGCTCCAGACTCTCACCACCCTCACACTGAACAACTTCTTCCTCAGCTCCAGTCTAACCCTGCTCTACCTCAGCATAAAACCATTCCCCCTTGGCCTGTCTTTAGACACCCTTATGAAAAGTCCCTCTGCAGGATCCCTTCAGGCACTGACAGCAGCTCTGAGGTCCCCCTGGAGCCTTCTCCTCTGCAGGCTGCACACCCCCAGCTCCCTCAGCCTGTGCTCACAGCAGAGCTGCTCCAGCCCTTGGAGCATCTTTGTGGCCTCCCCTGGCCTCACTCCAACAGCTCTGTGCCCTTCTTATGATGTTCCTGGGATTATTATTCCTCCTGTTTAAGAGTAAACAACAGAAATAAATATCTCCCTGGAAAATAAATGTTTTGCTTGAAACCTGCATCAAACTTCTTCCCCTGATTTAAAAGGGAAGGTAAAGGGGAAAAATTGTTCCTAGAGCTTGTGATGTATTAATCAATATTTATATGGTTTACACTGCTCAAGATCAAGTCAGCACTACCTAATCAATTCCCCCACCCAGCCAGAAGTGCTCAGCTCTTGACTGGGATGAGGCAGTTGTGTAGCAAAGCAGCAGCTGGAGTCCCCTCTCCAGCCAGGTAATGAGCATTCAGTGCCATGTTGCTGTTCCTTTCTTTTCCTTTTTAATTACAATGCTGGAAGCTGACTGCTGTGGTTGAGCTAAAGGATGGAGCCTTCCAGCCCTGTGCCCTCTTCTCACTCCTTGAGTGCCTTCACTCTTCTTTCTAAGAGTCATAAATCAAAGGCAATCATAATTCCTGGGAGGGTTATTCAAGGTCAGACTTGACAAGGCTCTGAGCCACCTGATCTAGTGCAGGATGTTCCTGCTCACTGCAGGAGGGAGTTGGACTAGATGACCTTTGGAAGTCCCTTCCTACCTAAATCATTCAATGATAGAATCATAGAATCAGTCAGGGTTGGAAGTGACCACAAGGATCAGCCAGTTCCAACCCCCCTGCCATGCCCAGGGACACCCTACCCTAGAGCAGGCTGCCCACAGCCTCAGCCAGCCTGGCCTTAAACACCTCCAGGGATGAGGCTTCTATCACCTCTCTGGGCAACCCCTTCCAGGCTCTCACCACCCTCATGCTGAACAACTTTTTCCTAACATCCAGCCTGACTCTACCCATTTCTAGCTTGGTTCCATTCCCCCCAGTCCCATCACTACCTGACAGCCTAAAAAGTCCCTCCCCAGCTTTCTTGTGGCCATACATGCAGCTGAGTCCTTTCTATGACACAACCTTTGCAGATCATGCAAGGTCTGATCCATCTCTTTCTCCCAGACCTTAACTGTCACATGCTTGAAGATATCTGGAGCACAAAGCGTGCTGAGAAGCACAATTGCACAGAACTGAGGGCAGAAGGACACTGCATTTGAATGCAGATGTAAGAATCTGAGCTCCCTGCCCCACTTTTTGTCCATTTTGGCACTCATGAATGTAGATGTATTCTGCTGAGGTCTGGGAAGCTTCATGTGTCACCTGCTCAGCCCTGCTAATGCACTGTGTCTGCATCAGGGATTTCTTCCTCTGATAGCAGAAGCAGCTTCGTTTGCAGTGTTTTCCTGGACATCACCACTGCACTGAGATCCTGTCTGAGTGGGGTTTAGTCTTGTCACAAAAATCTCTGTCTGTATTGTTAGTAAATATCATAGGTTGTAGTAAATGTCACAGCTTAGGTTGGAAGGGGCCTCAAAGATCATCTGCTCCAACCTCCCCACCGTGGGCAGGGACAACTCTCAGCTAGACTCAGCTGGTCAAGGACTCATCCAAACTGGCCATGAAGGAGACAGCCACAGCCTCCCTGGGCAACCTTTTCCAGAGCCTCACCACCCTCATACTGAATCATAGGATCATGGAATGGTTTAGGTTGGAAGGGACCTCAAAGCTCAGCCAGTTCCAACCCCCTGCCATAGGCAGGGACACCTCCCACTAGAGCAGGTCACTCAAGGTCTCATCCAGCCTGCTCCTGAACACCACCAGGGAGGTTGTGGAGGACAGAAGCACAGAATGTGATCTNTCCAGGCTGCAGAGCCCAAACTCTTGTAGCTTCTCTTTATAGCAGAGCTGCTGCAGCCCTCTCAGCATCTTGGTGGCCTCCTCTGGACTGGCTCCAACACTTCCATGTCCTTCTTGTGCTGGAGGCTCCAGAACTGCACCCAGGACTGCAGGTGGGGTCTGAGGAGAGCAGAGCCAAGGGGCAGAATCCCCTCCCTTGCCCTGTGCCCACACTGCTCTTGCTGCAGCCCAGCACAGGGTTGCTGTCTGGGCTGCACTCACACTGCAGGCTCCTGTTGAGCTTTTCATCACCCCAGACCCCCAGGTCCTGTTTCTCAGGGCTGCTCTCAGCCATTCCCCACCCAGCCTGGAGCTATCCTTGGGATTGCACTGTCTCAGGTGCAGGACCTCACACTTGGCCTTGATGCACTTCTTTATAATGATCCAGATGAAGGGAACTTTGTAGTCAAGCTCTGTGGTGCAGGAGGGAGAGGAAGGACAGACACCTGTGTGCGTGTGGGTAGGTCTGGCAGGGCCATGCTGCAGAAATAAGACTCTCACACAGGCAGAGTGTTTAAAAGGGTAAGAAGAGGTTTCAGCTCTTTTGATTTCAGAGTTGAAAGTTGGAACATGGGGACTGGGCTCTCAGCATGAGCCTCACAGTTTGCCATCAGTCTCTGCCTTTGAGTATATGGAGCCTGAGTGGAACTTGGTAATTCCCCAGGCGCCCGATCAGATTATTTCATCACCTGAATGAGAAGTGACAAGTGGAAGGTGGAATACCAGAGCCTCATCTCTCTTGGCTCTGCCTCATTTGCCTTTTTTTCAGAGCTGTGGAAATGATGAGGAGGATATCCTGGACTTGAAGAGCTTCTGGTGTATCCCAGTGGGCAGGGAATTCACCTGGGAGACAGAAAACATCTGTTTTATTCCCTGTTCTTCTTCCTCTGCTGGATGACTTCATGTGTTGAGCGCTTGGGCTGCTTTTTGTCTCCATCTTTGAGGATACTTTACATGCTGTTAGAAGAAAAGAGGAGCACAGATGTCACTGTGACAAGTCTGGCCTTTCTCACCTTGCTCAGGGAGAGCAAATCCAGTGCAGTGAACTCTAGAGCAAGCTCCAACTGAGACTGTTGTCTCCCATGGCTCTACCAAACCGCTGGCAGCCCTGGAGGTAGCTGGGTTTGCTCTTACAGAATCAAGCAGGTTGGAAGAGAGCTCCAAGCTCAGCCAGCCCAACCTAGCACCCAGCCCTGGCCAAGCAACCAGACCATGGCACTAAGTGCCCCAGCCAGGCTTGGCTTGAGCTCCTCCAGGGTCAGCAACTCCACCACCTCCCTGGGCAGCCCATTCCAATGCCAATCACTCTCTCTGCCAACAACTTCCTCCTAACATCCAGCCTAGACCTGCCCTGGCACAACTTGAGACTGTGTCCCCTTGTTCTGTTGCTGGATGCTCTTCTCTCTGCCTTTTAATTTTCCTTTTAATCTCCCTTACTTTAACCCTTTTCTTCTTTTATTATTTAACCATAGAATGGTTTATGTTGGAAGGGACCTCAATGATCATCAAGTTCTAACCCCCCACCATAGGCAGAGACACCTCCCACTAGAATAGGTTGCTTAAGGCCTCATCCAACCTGGTCTTAACACCTCCAGGAAGGTTGTGGAGCACAGAAGCACAGATCTCTGAATCACATTCTGTGCTCCACAACCTCCCTGGGCAACCTGTGCCAGTCTCTCACCACCCTCAACCTGTGCCAGTGTCTCACCACCCTCACTGCAAACAACTTCTTCCTAACATCCAATTTCAATCTCCCCTCTGCCACTTCAAACCCATTCCTCCTCCTCCTGTCATTACCAGACCTTGTCAATAGTCCCTTTCCAGACCTCCTGTAGCCTCTTTCAGATACTGGAAGGCCACTCCAAGGTCTCCTCAAAGCCTTCTCTTCTCCAGGCTGCAGAGCCCCAACTCTCTCAGCCTGTCCTCATAGCAGAGCTGCTGCAGCCCTCTCAGCATCTTGGTGGCCTCCTCTGGACTGGCTCCAACAGTTCCATGTCCTTCTTTCCTCTTCCTCATTTCTTCTCCCCCACCATTGTCTTTGTCTTGCTGTGTTTACCAGGTTCCAAACAGCTAAGACAACACAAATCAACAATGAAGAGAAAGGCAGCTGAAAGAAAGAGCTTCAGCATCCAGCAGGGTTATGATTCCCCCCAGTCTCTGAGCAGTTAAGGCCACCAGGAGCTCCCCTGCTCTTCTCCAGCATTAGGCTCTCATTATTTAGCAGGTCTCTATCTCTTTTCTCTTTTATTATGTTCCCTCATCTGCTTCATCTTATTTGGTTTATAAGGGGAAAAAAACACCCAATTGTATCTCTAAATATAAAGACAACCTCAGGATTTTCCCAATACTTCCCCCCTCCTCTTTCCCTGTGAATCCCATCCTTAAATCTATCCATAAGATCATCTGGAGAGGTTCTCTCATGCAGCTGAAGCTGTTGCCAGAGAATCAGGGAGTAATAGATCTTGTAAAATGAAAGCTTTACATAATTTTCTACACCACAAAGATTCCTGGCAGAGATTTCTTCTCTTTTTTATATATATATGTAGAGAGAGAGAGAGCCAATAAAGAAAAGAGAGAAATGATTTTGAGCTGTTCTTGCTGGCCACTAGATCTTGTCATTGCTTGCTAAACTCTTTGTAACCACAACAAAAAAGCCTCTGAACTTCATTTAAGAATTATTTTAGTGTTTTACTTGCTTTGGATGTGTTATTATCTTTGATCTGTCCTGCACATTTGTTCCATCAAAATTAGCATAACCACTTCTTACCAGCAAAATAAAGGATATTTATCCCCTTTCTGCTCTTTCTGTTACTACAGAAGTGAAAGGCAGAGCTCTGTTGTCGTCTTCCACCTTGCAGGGCTTTTCTGATGCAAGTATGGCAATAGAGGTTTGTTCCATAGAATCATAGAATCAAGCAGGTTGGAAGAGACCTCCAAGCTCATCCAGCCCAACCTAGCACCCAGCCCTGGCCAATCAACCAGACCATGGCACTAAGTGCCCCAGCCAGGCTTGGCTTCAACACCTCCAGGCACAGCCACTCCACCACCTCCCTGGGCAGCCCATTCCAATGCCAATCACTCTCTCTGCCAACAACTTCCTCCTAACATCCAGCCTAGACCTGCCCTGGCACAGCTTGAGGCTGTGTCCCCTTGTTCTGTAGCTGGCTGCCTGGCAGCAGAGCCCAACCCCACCTGGCTACAGCCTCCCTTCATAGAGGGAGCTGCAGACAGCAATGAGCTCTGCCCTGAGCCTCCTCTTCTGCAGGCTGCACACCCCCAGCTCCCTCAGCCTCTCCTCACAGGGCTGTGCTCCAGGCCCCTCCCCAGCCTTGCTGCCCTTCTCTGGACACCTTCCAGCACCTCAACATCTTTCTTGAGTTGAGGAGCCCAGAACTGGACACAGCACTCAAGGTGTGTCCTGAGCAGTGCTGAGCACAGGGGCAGAAGAACCTCCCTTGTCCTGCTGCCCACACTGCTCCTGAGCCAGCCCAGGATGCCATTGGCTCTGCTGCCCACCTGGGCACTGCTGGCTCCTGTTCAGCTCCTCTCTCCCAGCACCCCCAGGTTCCTCTCTGCCTGGCTGCTCTCAGCCACTCTGTCCCCAGCCTGTAGTGCTGCTTGGGGTTGTTGTGGCCAAAGTGTAGAACCCTGCCCTTGGCCTTGTTGAGTCTCATCCCCTTGGCCTCTGCCCACCCATCCAGCCTGTCAGAATGGCTCAAGCTTTCTGAATCTGTTTCCATCTCAATGCTTTTAGAGGTGAAAATCTTGCTTCAGTATCACAGAATCACAGAACTGTGAGGGTTGGAAGGGTCCTCAAGGATTTTCCAGTTCCAACTCCCCCTGCCATGGGAAGGGACAATTTCTACTAGATCAGGTTGCCCAAAGCCATATCCAACCTGTCCTCAAAAGCATCCAGGAGTGGAGCTTCCACCACCTCCCTGGGCAACCTGTACCATGGTCTCACCACCCTCAGTGTGAAGAACTTCTTCTTAACGTCAAATCTCAGTCTCCTCTCCTCTAGCTTGGGTCTGTTCTCCCAGTCCTATCACTACCTGACAACTAAAAAAGTCCCTCCCTAGCTTTCCTGTCTCCCCTTTCAGATGCTGGAAGGCCACAAGAAGGTCTCCTCGGAGCCTTCTCTCCTCCAAACTGTCCAACTCTCTCAGCCTGTCCTCACAGGAGAGGTGCTCCAGTCCTCTGATCATCCTCATAGTCCTTCTCTGGACATGGCAACATGAAACAGAAGTTCTTGCTTAGAGAATGTGAAATTTGTGTTGCAGTAGTCTGAAAGATCCTTTCTGAGGGACAACTCTGAGTTGTTTTCTCCCTTTCCTCACTCATTAGCCAACTAAGATAAACTGGGGCTGTGCATAAAACAGCAAACCAGACTAAGTGAAAGCCAAACCCAAGCTCCAAAAGAAAAAAAACAAACCCCTCATGTGCAAAAAGGTCTTTGGAAAGGTGGTGGAGTCACCATCCCTGGAGCTGCTCAAGCCAAGCCTGGCTGGGGCACTTAGTGCCATGGTCTGGTTGACTGCATAGGGCTGGGTGCTAGGTTGGACTGGCTGAGCTTGGAGGTCTCTTCCAACCTGCTTGATTCTATTCTATTCTAAATGATGGTTCTCAAAGCTGCTTCTCAGCCCTTTAAGCTGAGTGCTGAGCATACAAAACCTGGGAGGAAGGAGAGGCTTTATGTCTGCTGCTTTCTGCAACAGACTCATTGAAACATAAGAACTTGAATGAGAGCCAAAGCTGATCCTCAAGTACAAGCTAAATTCTTTGCTTGGCTGGGTGATAAGCCAGGTGCCTTAACCAATCTCTCCTCTTCTGACCCTGTTTTGTAAGCTGCCTTTGTCTTAAAGGGTTATGGTAGGGGTCTTGTACTCAACTGGGGTGAGAAGCTGCAAGGTTTTATCCCAGCTGTGGCAGTAGCCTGCAGCATTCTGTGGTGTGCATTTGCTGTGGCAACTGAAAGAGTACATTTCAGTGAGGGTTGTTGTGCAGGTTATGCCTACAACTACCTGAAGAGAGGCAAATATCAGCATTTGCAAGTCCAAACCCTGCCTTCCCAATAGCCTGGAGCAGAAGCTGTATGAGGAGAGGCTGAGGGAGCTGGAGGTGTGCAGCCTGCAGAAGAGGAGGCTCAGGGCAGAGCTCATTGCTGTCTGCAGCTCCCTGAAGGGAGGCTGTAGCCAGGTGGGGTTGGGCTCTGCTGCCAGGCAATGAGCAACAGAAGAAGGGGACACAGCCTCAAGCTGTGCCAGGGGAGGTCTAGGCTGGATGTTAGGAGGAAGTTGTTGTCAGAGAGAGTGATTGGCATTGGAATGGGCTGCCCAGGGAGGTGGTGGAGTGGCTGTGGCTGGAGGTGTTGAAGCCAAGCCTGGCTGGGGCACTTAGTGCCATGGTCTGGTTGCTTGGCCAGGGCTGGGTGCTAGGGCGGGCTGGATGAGCTTGGAGCTCTCTTCCAACCTGCTTGATTCTATGATAAGGCTTCTCACTTGTCAAATCTGAGTGATAAAGGCAGGCAGGCAGCCCTGCTTTCAGCTCTGGAAAACTCTCCATGTCCAGCAGTGCTCTTAGAAAGCTCAGGTCCCCTCTCCCCTCTGAGGAGGGCCCCTGGGGGCCACACACCAATGTTGGTGTGCTTGCTGTGCACGTGCTCCACTTGCTTCACTTGCAAGGGGCAAATGGCTTGAGTCCTTGCAGCAAATCCAACACTCTGGGCAATGTGCACTAGCAAGAGACCCTTTGACATCTGGGCAGTGAGCCATGGGCTCCTTGCCCATGCTCTCCAGAGCTCCCCAGCCCAGGCTGCTCCCTGCTGTAGCAAGCTTCAGCAGCACGTAGCAGACTTTCAATCTCAGTCTCTCAGAAACAGACTCATCTTCAAAATCTATAATGCAATTCACAGAGTCAATTTTTCATCTGGTGTTCCATGTCTAGGGCCAGCCAAGTTTTTAGGAGTTGCAGTCTGCAGGGTTTTTTTTTCCCCTGTTTTGTTTGATTTTGGGTGGTTGTTGTTGGTTTGGGTTTGGAGATCTTTCTTTCTTTCTTTCTTTCTTTCTTTCTTTCTTTCTTTCTTTCTTTCTTTCTTTCTTTCTTTCTTTCTTTCTTTCTTTCTTTCTTTCTTTCTT
>WAAF01014791.1:400646-458798 GCA_013400475.1 Tricholaema leucomelas | reverse complement strand
GGAGAACCTTTCTTGATCTACTAACCACACCTACACACACATACTTGCACATAAATGAGTGCCATTTGCTTCATCCTCATTTGCAGCCAAGAGTACGACAGAAGAATACAGTGCCAGCAAACAGCAATATCTGCAAATAAAGTCCTGTCTACTACCAATAGGCACAGCAGAAGTTGATTATCTGCATGAGTTTCCATGGTAAATTACATTAATGAAAAATGCCTCATTTCTGAAGTGCATCACAAGAGAGCCATTGTAATGGAAGCAACAATGAGATATGTAGGTGATAATATTTTTCCTCCTCAATACAGCAGAATGGGAGGAACATGTCCCTGTTGTGCAGTAAATGCCAATAGGTGTAGCCAAAGTGTTTATTGTTCTGAAGCCCCCAGGAAATCTGGGTAAAAACTACAGCCAATTTTTCCATTGGCTCGTTCAGTGAAATGAATGTTCATTATAACACAGAAATGAAACAATGCAGGGCCATTTTAAATTTAAATATATTTTAGCAAGTAGAGCAAGGATTGCCACATTATTCTCTCCATAGGGTGTGAGCCACTGTATCAGTTAGCATCTGTTCTTTGCAGTTCCTCCAGTCAGAATGCAATGATTTAGTAAATGCACAAAAAGCTGTACTTCTGCAAATTATCATTTTTCCTGAGGTGCTTGTTTCGTGCTCATACACAGCAGATGGCACTGGTGGCATAAGAAGTTGTCATACATGGCATGCTTTAGAAACTCTACAACCTCCAGCACCTTCAGCTGGAGACCCCACAACCTACATGGGCAGTTTGTCCCTGTGCTTGTCCCACCTTACAGGAAACTGTTGTTCTTCTACATTTAAATTGAATTTGGTTTACTGCAGTTTGTGTTCACCATCTCTTGTCTTGTCACTGGATACCAAAGAAAAGAGGCTGAGTCCTGCTTCTATGCAAATATTTGCACCTATTGATAAAATCTCCCCTTGAATTTTCTCTTCTTCAGACTGAACAGTTCCAGTTTGCTCAGCTTCTCGTATCAGATGCTCCAACCCTGTGATCATCTTTGAAGTCTTTTTCTGGACTAACTCCAGTACGTCCATATGTCTCTCGTACTGAGGAGCCTAGAACTCAGCCCAGCACTCCAGATGCTGACTAGAGGAGAAGGATTACTTCCTTTGATATGATGGCAATGCTTTTCCTAATGTAGCTTGTGGGGATTTTGTCTTTCTTTGCTGAAGGTGCATATTGTCTGTCAGGATCCTCTGATGCTTTTCTGCAGAAGAACATTGCATTTGCCTTTGTTGAGCATCATGAAATTCCTGCTTTCCAACTTCTACAGCCCACTGAGTTCCCTCTGAATGGTAGCTCAACCATCATGCCTAATAACCAATCCTTCAAGTTTTCAATAAACAGCCAATCTGCTGAGGTTGCACTGTGGACCACCATGCAGGCTATTCATGGAGATGCTAAACAACATTGGCTCCAGTATCAATGGTAGTACACTGCCAGACACAAGACACAATGAGCTGCTGATCACAACTCTCGGAGCTTGGTATTTAAGCCAGGTTTCAGATGCCTCTATTGTTAGTTTATCTACTCTGTATTTCATCATTCTGTCTAAGAGAGTGTAACATGTGGGCCTTGTGGATTGACTTCCCAACATGACCTTGAACCTGCCACATTCTGGCAGCCCTGTGACTGGGGTAGTTCAGAGAGTCTCATCTGAGGATGCCCTGACCTGTTGGCCCCTTGGAGAGATCACTCCAGCACCCATGGAGCCACTGGCCTACAAGACACTGACACTGAAGAACTGACTTTTATACAGTTTCTATTGAGGAAAACAGATTATACCTTTCCTCTGAATGAATGCAGACATCACCTCCCTCCTTGCTTAGATGTAACATCTGTGTTTCCTTGGTTTTCACATATTTTTCCTCATTTCAACATGCATGAAACACAAAACTTGTAGTAAAGGAGCATTCTGATGTTTTTACACTGCTAAGAGATTGCTGGGGCACTGATACTCTTCCAAATGATCACAGATGAAAGAAATGTGGTGTGTATTTTAGAACAAAACTCCTACGATACCTTCAGAAAGGCTTCTGTCTGTCAAGACAGGCACATGAGCTTACCTAGGATGACATTACTTTGATATCATTGTCCTAATGACAGCCACTGGCCAAATGTGACAAAGACATGGCAACAAAAGTCAAGCAAAAATCACCAGACTGAAGTCCAGACTGACCACTGAGTAAGAAGTATGTTCAATGAATTATAGAATCATAGAATTATAGAATCAACCAGGTTGGAGGAGACCTCCAAGATCATCCACTCCAACCCAGCCCTATCCAGTCAACTAGACCATGGCACTAAGTGCCTCATCCAGTCTTTTCTTGAACACCTCCAGGGATGACAACTCCACCACCTCCCTGGGCAGCCCATTCCAATGGCAAATCACCAGGCTGTATTAAGGTAAGATCTGAAACCATGTAAGGTACTGAGATATAAAAAAAATAATAATAGCATGGGTGGTGAATTTCCTTTAGTGTCACTCTGAAGCTAGAAGACCTTCTTGGGTGTCAATAAAGTATGATGGAGAGCTTATATTGTATTGAATTTTGTTTATTCTATTTTTATTGAAAAGGGCTTTTTTTTTTTCCCCTTTAGGAGACAATGTAAATCCCCAAAGCTGTTATGTAAGGTTAGCTGCTGCCTGGAAAATTCTGTAATACTCATCCTGGGCATTAAATCCTACTTCTGAAATTTCCAGCTTTTATTAGTGCTGTAACTATTAAAGCCCAATCAATTTGCCTTTGTTCCAGTTTTAGGTTTAATAGTACTGTTTAAAAAAAATGAAGCCAAATGGAACCTTCCACTTCCAAGTACACCTTAAAAGCATTTTGATAGAAGAAGACCTTAAGTTACAACGTTCTGTTCTGACATGCCACACGTGAATAAAAGAACAGAGCCATGACTGGCTGGATAAAACACAGTTGTGATTGTCAGGTGTTCTTCAGAGTAAGAAGTTATACAGTCAGCCTAGGGGAGGGGTAAAGGGCACTCATCTTTACTGGAGGACAACTGGTAATTCTTCTACAAGCTAACACTTTCAGGATTTTTTTTCCCCATGAATTATACATGCCCCACACTAGCTGGGAATAATTTCCATTTGGCTTTTGCAAAGGATGTGCAATTGACAGGTCTGGGAAATTATTCCCAGGTCTTTATTCTCTACTGGATTTTGAGACTGCACAGCCTCATCTTCCACTTCATTGTATGTCACTGTGTTGAGTGAAGAAGCAGGCAACCCATTGGCTTCCCTAATATTCTGGTGCCAAGTAACACATGTTTTGTTTCCCTAAACACTGTTTTGGCAGTTAGCTCACGAACATATGCTGCCCACAGCCAGGAACAACCTACCCTCCCCTGCAACTGATGATAGCAATGGGCAGCTTGCGTCTTCACCTTCTTCTGGAAGTTCAGCTCACTCTATCAGCTTGAGGTCTGTAGCCTCAGGGCAGTGAAGAGCAACTACCACAGAAAAAGTGAGAGCAAAGTAGTTGTGGTCAGTGTAGCAGTGTAAAATGAAAAATGATGTTTCTCCGACTGCTGAGTTCCTCAAAGTCCATGTGGGAGACCGAAAAGACACGAGCTTATACCAGTATGATACACAGAAGGTCAATCACTTTATGGAAGCTGAAAGTAGTACTTATATAGTGGATTCAGTACATGAGTGTGTACTTTTGATAGGCTCTTGCTAACAGCAACATTCAGTTGTTCCCAGGGCTGACCTGTCCCCCCTCAAGGCCCCCTTGCACAGCTCGGCTACAGATAGCAGCTAACTTTCTCAGCTTCTCTGCTAGCCCTCCCAAGGCTGCTTCCCTGCAGCTGTGCTCCTTATCAGAGTGACCCTAGCATTACCCTGCCTGTTCTCCCTGTTTTTCAGACTGCTCAATTCTGCTTAAACTCTGGCAACTGACCTTCACCAATGTTTCAGTCCATTCTCCTGGAGAGAGTCCAGATTTTCAGAATTCACAGACAGTAGCTGGCGTTGCAAAAGGTCTGATAGGAGTTTCAAAGTGGTTTTTAATGTTTTACCTAAGCCATGCTGAAAAAATGATGATTTTTTTTTTTTTTTGGGGGGGGGAAGGTCAAATGACAGTGGAGGGGAAAAAAAGAAAAGAAAAAAAAAAATGGACTTAGAATCATAGAATCATAGAATGGTTTAGGTTGGAAGGGACCTCAAGGATCATCCAGCTCCAACCCCCCACCATAGGCAGTGACACCTCCCACTAGAGCAGGCTACTTGTATTGTACCACGACACAAAAGGCAGACAGCTTCTCTGAGCTCTAGTCTAACAACATCAGGAGTGATGTGGAGTTAAAAAGGACAAGAAAATGGTATTAAATACAATCTTTTCCTGTTCTTGCAGTGATAGCTGGCCCCTGTCCAAGGCATTCACACCGAGTTAAAGAATCCCCTCCTCCTCAGAACCAAAACACACAGTAGGGATATTTGATGGTACAGACAAGAAGCGAGCAAAAGAAAGAAAATAGCTCGAGGTATTCTAAATTCTTTTCCAAAATATATACCCAGTAGGGATGAGTATGAATCATCAGCCAGAAAGGCACATAAATTATCATCCTCTCTGTGCTGCTTTTGTTTCACTTGCTTTTAAATTTGTTGAAGGATTGGATTGTTTTGTTTTGTTTTAAGCACCAGAGCCATCATTTTCTATATGCTCACTTCTAGGGGCACATCCAGCCTACAGGATTTTCTGAAATACAAGCCATACAAAATGAGTCAGTCTTTGTTCACCCTCATAAATCATCATACAAGAAAATCATTGCCCTTACTGTCTGCAGGTGACTGACTGAAAAAATGAGCTCTGACACTGAAAAGATTATGACAAAGAATAAGGCACTAAAGTGTTCCGCTTAAGAAAACAGAGCCTGTTGTGGAAAAATAAAAGGTTATCTTCCTCCCAATTAACTTTTGTGGCACAGAAACTCTAGCTCATCAATTTGAAGCTGATGCCTCATGTCAACAATTGGCAAATTAAAGTAGGATTCATTTCTTCTGAAAAGCATGAAAAAGGGGCTGAGATTCAGATGTGTGCACTTCTTGTATGCCAGAGCAGTACAGAGCATTCCCCATCTGCTGCTGGCTGAACTCTTACCAGGACTGAATTTCTAGTCACTAGATTCCCACATTACAAAGGTGTCTGGACATCCTGATTGCTCATTTTTTTTCTTAAGCAATGTCATATTCAACACTCCATCACCTAGAAATAATCCACAAAATTTAATAGCAAGCACAAAAATGCTGACTCAGGTGCCTGCAGTCTATCACAAAGGATACATGAGTTACATGAGCTTTGCAACAGCCAGTCCATTGAGCAATGCCAGGTGAGCAGAAAGGGGAAATCTGCAGAATTTAGGTTTTGAATGCAGGCATATCCTCAGATGTGAAGTGGATTTACAGGCAAAAAAATCTTTTACACTGAAGTACCTATGTTACACACAGACAACCCCTCAATGTCTTACCTCTAAAGTCTACATCTCAGTGAAATAGCTAGGCTCCAGTACTTGCTCCCTGTGATAGGACAAGGAGCAATGGCTGTAAATTGCAGCAAAAGAGGTTCCATCTCAAGACAAGAGGGAACTTCTTTACTGTAAGGGTCACAGAGCACTGGAATAGGCTTCCCAGAGAGGTTGTGGGGTCTCCTATGGAAGAGTCTCCTTCTCTGGAGACTTTCAAGGTCTGTCTGGATGTGTTCCTCTGTGATCTGTGTTAGACAGTATTGTCCTGCTCTGGCAGGGGGGTTGGACTCGATGATCAACTTGGGTCCCTTCCAACCCCTAACATCCTGTGATCCTGTGAAAGGAGAGAAATAAGCGCTCCCAGAGAGATTAACTTGTCTACTCTTAGGTATCTATCTTGAAATGAATTAAGTCACAAATCACATTCTAGATGTTTCTATAGATATATTCTGGACAACTATACAGATAAAAAATATTCATAGAATCATAGAATACTTCAAGTTTAAAGAGATCTTTAAATGTTATCTAGTCCAATCCCCTGCAGTGAGCAGGAACATCTTCTGCTAGAATCATAGAATAATAGAATCAACCAGGTTGGAGGTCTCTTCTGACCTGGTTGATTCTATGATCCTATGATCAGCCAGTCCAACCTATCACCCAGCCCTTTGCAGTCATCTAGACCATGGCACTAAGTGCCTCGTCCAGTCTATGCTTGAACACCTCCAGGAACGGTGACTCCACCACCTCCCTGGGCAGCCCATTCCAATGGNGTCCTCAAGGTGTGGCCTGACCAGTGCTGAGTACAGGGGAAGAATATTCTCCCTTGTCCTGCTGGGCACAGTGTTCCTGATACAGGACAGGATGCCATTGGCTCTCTTGGCTACCTGGGCATACTGCAGGCACATCTTCAGTCTACTATTTACCAGTACCCCCAGGTCCCTTTCTGCCTGGCTGCTTTCCAGCCACTCTATACCCAGCCTGCAGTGCTGCACTTGGCCTTGTTCAATCTCATCCCACTGGCCTCTGCCCACTCATCCAGCCTGTCAAGGTCCCTCTGCAGGGCTCTCCTACCCTCCAACAGATCCACACCTGCTCCTAGATTGGTGTCATCTGCAAACTTACTGATGCTGGACTTACCCCCCTGGTCCAGATCATCAATAAAGATATTGAACAGGATCAGCCCAGCACTGATCCCTGGCAGACACCACTAGATCAGATTGCTCAGAACCCTTTCCAGATGACCTTGAATGTTTTCAGGGAGCAGGCATCTAAAGCCTCTCTGGGCTACATTTCAAGATTACTCTCATTTCCTTTGGCTTGTCAGGCTGAAATGATGAAACAATTTGCTTGACTTCAGGAACAGATTAATTATTAGAACATTTACCAGATCAATAGCATACCTGAGTTTCATTCTTCCCACAACAACTAGAATTCATGTTTGTAACTGCCTATTGGCATAAGGGAACTTTAACCCCTCATCTTGTGACACAGGTGGGCCACTGTACAAGGAAGAGACTGGGAGTAACCAAATGGTAATAACACCTAGGAGGAATCAGTCACACAGATTACTGTTAGCACTTTCCCAACTGAAGCACTCATGACTGAAAAAGAGTAAAAACATGTAAAGCTAGATCTAAATCCTCTGCTTCCTTGGCAAAACACAGTGCTGGAAAGCAAGAGACTCCTGGCATACATTTTTGACCTCACTGGCTCTTGAATTCACCCCTGCACCTGATGAAGAGTGCCTTTCTTATAACCAGATGGTTAAGTTCTGCACTGATTGGGCTGCATACCACTCAGACATGCAAGAAGCTGTGTCATTCACCAGAGACAGGGCTTGTCTACTCTGCTTTTATCTGATAATTTTGAAATGTGGCAATAGTGACTTTTAATTTGTTAGGTATAACTAGAAAATGCCTAAGGACCTTAGATTTAACTCCCAAACAAGCCTGGGCAGGGAGTAAGTTCCCAAGTGTTCGGTTCAGACATGGTAGTAGTCTACTTAAATAGACTACTTACAACTACTTAGGTAGAATACTTAAGACTACTTAGACTTAGTAGTCTATTTAATTAGACTACTTAACTACTCAGAAGAGAAGCATTTGAGGTGCACTTAGACTACTTACGTAGACTACTTAAGACTACTTAGACTTAATAGTCTACTTAAGTAGACAACTACTCAGAAGAGAAAAATTTTAGGTGCATAATTAATTTTCAGTAGAAATCTGGAGGATCTGCTGCTCTTTAGGCACATAGACAACTGAATAGATTTTATCACATTCTCACTATTCTGTTCTCAAGGTTATCTAATTTTTCCTGTATGACGTCCTCGTTGTCTTCTGTATTGACAGTGCGACCCAGTTCCATATCACATATCGTTAGTTCAACCCTACTCTGCATGCCAAAATCATTAAAGAAAATGTCAAGATCCACTCCAAGGCTGATTCATGGAAAATCAACCCATTATATCTTTTTTTTTTTTCCAACATTGCCTATTTTCATGTTCGCTTTAAAAACAGTTCCCTAACTACCTTAAAGTTCACACTGCTGTCTTACTAATGAGCACTTTTCTAAAGGCATCATACTCATAAATTGGTCTCAGTGGGATTATTTGCCATTCAACTTCAGATGGCTTTAGGGTGGTCATCTACAGTGGAGCTAGTCACCCCTGGCTAACTTTACAGTCAATGGAGATAAATAAGCACTCGTAGGTGTGATTCATGTGACTTATTTTAGACATTTACTTTAGGATGGGATGAATCATCCCCTAAAAGAAACTACTTTTTGGCATTGCTAAAAAGGGACCATGGGGTGACTAGCTCAGAAATAGATGTCTCCAGGGTAGACACGTGCATCCTGTCAGATAAATGCCATCATTCATTACTAAACAGATTAGATTCTTCGTATATCTCTGCTTTATAAAATCAGCTTATAAAATTCAGTATCCCAGCCCCTTTACAAACAGATGCACTAGGAAATTATCTCTCTGATGCTTAGTAAATTAATTTCAAATTGACTTTATTAATACCAAATAGCTAGCCTTATTAACAACATGTATTATGAATGTGTAAATAACAGGAGATTGCCATATTTATCACAAATAATAAAGTGCAAGCATTTAACACAACATTAAAACTATCAGACTACAGTAGGGTGGGCTTTTTCACACTCTGAGCAGTCAGGACTCATGAATAATGGAACAGTACATCTTGCAGCTGGTAACAGCAGGCCAGATTGTAAGACAGATTTTAAATGTGTTTTTATTAACAAGTGAAAAAGGTCTTTCAACTGATCTGAAGCAATTTCTAAGAGGGAAGCTGAAGAAGCTATCATTATAAAAAGTATTGGTAAATGGAGAATCCTGACAGAGAGTGTCCTAGGAAACTGTTTTTTCCCTTATACTTGATCCATACTTGCTGAGGACCTGATTCAGAGCTCATTTGAAAGTCAGTTGAAAAGCTCCTGCTGAAGCAAATGTATTTTGGACCAGTGTTGAAGTGCAAGAATAAGGTAGTTGAAATTATCCACAGGGGTTTAGAATTGAGATGAAAAGTAAACGATGTTCAATATCATGTATATAACTGGTGTTAAAATGACAGATGAGACTGAACTGCAAATTTTGACGTGATGTGGATTTTGTTTGGATTTCTTTCCCCATTCGACCACTCCCAACAGCACTCAAGGCTTTGAATCTGTGGTTTTATCCAGAAGCAGTACAGAAATAGATAGCAGGTATAAAGTGCAGGCTTCTGTAGACCCATCAATAAATTTTAATTCTTATTTCTGACCCTAGTCTGTCACATGTGTCACACCTTCCTATGAACAAAACTGGAGAAGTCAGGTCATTTACAAATGGGCTTGTTAACATTTAGCTCATGTTAAAGTAGGAAAGTTTTGTATTGTCAGTAAAATCACTCATCTACCTTATACAGACTAATTTAATTTGGTATTGATAATACCTTGTTATACGTTAGACTAGTTTTATATCAGACTTTAAATCATAAAAGAGGACTTTTGTTTTACATTGAATCTATGCTCATGTCGTGGTTTCCACCTGTAGATTCTCCCAAGCACTTTTTAAAAGTGTCTATCTTTAAACTCAGGAAACTTAGGGAGGATTGGTCCACAATAGGTTAACTGTCTAATAATGATTGTTGCAAGTGCAATATTTCATCTGCAGCAATGCTATGTTGGGTGAAATGTACATTTGAAATTCAAACTTTTATTCTTTGCTTTTACTATGTTATTATCTATGTTATTATTGTCTTAATGCATTTCATAACATTGAAAATATTAATTCTTAATGTGCTACTTGTATTGCATTATTCTTCATATGCTTACATTATCATGTAAGTAATACTTAACAGGAAAAAAAATTAAAAATCTGTTACACTGAAAGGCTTTTGCTGGGAATTGACTCCTGGAACGCTCTTTGGAAGGATCTCATGCCTCTTATGACACACAACTTCTGGTGTCATAGGAGACAGACTTTGATATATTAGGACTCAGCTTCTATTAATGCATATCTCTAAAATACATCTGGAGATCTAGGGATGTCTGCTCTCCTTCCTGTTCTCTATGAAGAAGCCCAGAATAAGTAGTAGGTCAGACATAGATAAAGAGCTATGTCTATTCCGTTACATGAGCACCACTTCAAGTGGTGCTGGGGTGGTTTAGCCTGGAGAAGAGGAGGCTCAGGGGTGACCTCATTGCTGTTTACAACTACCTGAAGGGAGGCTGTAGCCAGGTGGGGGTTGGTCTCTTCTGCTAGGCAACCAGCAATAGAAAAATGGGATACAGTCTCAAATTGTGCCAGGGGAGGTATAGGCTGGATGTTAGGAGGAAGTTTTTCACAGAGAGAGTGATTTGCCATTGGAATGGGCTGCACAGGGAGGTGATGGAGTTGCCGTCCCTGGAGGTGTTGAAGAAATGCCTGGTGAGGCACTTAGTGCCATGGTCTAGTTGATTGGACAGGGCTGGGTGACAGGTTGGACTGGATGATCTTGGAGGTCTCTTCCAACCTGGCTGATTCTATGAAATTTACCACTGTCTATTGTCTGATGATCTTCTCAGAAGGGGTGATATAAATTCCATGCAAAACTCTACTCCATATCTTCAGGAGCAGTTCCAGTAGGGAAGAATCAGAACAAACAAGACACCTTTTGCACTGTAAGATGTTGCAAGATGTTGTAAGATGGACCATCATTTCCAGGCTGATCCTGCTTGCCTTGAGGAACTGCAAATTCTGAGACAGCTAGGATAACACTTTAAAGGGTTCTTCTGAAGAGGAACAATCTTTGACAAAGATAAGGCACATTAAAAGAGATACTCGCTCTATGTAGCCTGTTGATAACCAGAAAACTCTTTGGGGCTTGAGTACAGGTGTGAAAGGAGTAACATGCAGCTGTCACTGTGGTGGTTAAACAAGACAGCAGCTTTGTCTATAATATGTAGTATAAGAACAATATTCATTAGCACAGTATGGTATGTTCTGCCTCCCATTCATCTGCTCTATACACAATAGCTTCCCAGTACTCTTGTCCATGTGTCCCCAGGTATGCTGATCAAGCAAATAGGAGAGAAAATGTAGGGTTCTGAATGATCTGTAGGGCATGTTTTACTGAGTTCACACTGACAGACTAGTCTGCATCACCCACGTATTTAGTCTTGACAGTTTGCCCTCAGGCCACTGATTTATCGTCAACAGATCACACAGATACACTTGGATGTGGTCTGGAAATGAATGACTGTTGGAATCGTTACACTTCAGCAGTGCTCCTACTGCAGAGAGAAAATCTTTCCTACAGGACCTTTTAGAAGTTGTGTAGGAATCAAATATTGTGACCCAGAACTTTAGATCTAAATCAGACCTAAACTTAAGGGAGAGCAATAGCAAATTTACAGCCTATTTTCTTCTGCAGCTTTAAGAACACTTAGCACTGCGACTTGCTGTGCATCATGCCATATACCTGAGAGTCAGCAACATAAATATATTTGAAGGCTCATTCAGAAGACAATCTGGTTGAATGTCCAACATGCCAGCGTGGTCCTTTTTCACTCAACTCAGCAGGCAGCACTGTCAAAATGGCATTTCTGTTGCTGGCATGGACTTGTTCTTTTTGGTTTCTCTCTTTTTATCTTGGGTTTGTTGGGGTTTCTTTAGGGAGAAGGTGAGAGGAAGTGAGGCTTACTGTTTAATTTACAATACGATAAAGGGCATAGACAACATTTTCTGGATTGCTGCTGATGCAGAGTGAAATTGAGAGATAGTTATAGCCCTTGTGACTTTAACCAGTCATTGCAATTAAAGCAAAAACCTTCTCAATTCATTCCTCCTCATGCTGTAGGTTTTTTTTTGCCTGATTTAATTATGTATGACTGGAGGTGTCAGTCTTTCTTGATGTAGTTGAATTGCACACTAGGAAAAACATTACAAGAGCTTTTAACATAAGGTGTAACAGAGAGGCAATCTATAGAGCGTTTTGCTTGTGTGCTGTGCATCACTGGTGGTTTCAAAATTATACAAAGAAAAATGGTTTTTAAAAAACCAAACCTGGTTATCTCTAGCTTGATGCTATAAGGCTAGAGGGCTCGATGCTGTAAGGCCTGGAACAGATGATAAGGGCACTCTTTGTATCTGTTGTGTAGCAAGATAATTAAATGGAATAAATCATTAAAGAGACAAACCATAGCAGAGGCTGATACAGCTGAAGGCTGTGCGGCCATGCAGAGAGACCTGGACAGACTGGAGAGCTGGGCACAGAGGAACCAGATGAAGTTCAACAAGGACAAGTGCAGAGTCCTGCATCTGGAGAGGAATAATAAACTCCACCAGTACAGGTTGGGAGGTGATCTGCTGGAAAGCAGTCCTGTGGAGAGGGACCTGGGGGTCCTGGTGGATAACAAGTTAACCATGGCACAGCAATGTGCCCTGGTGGCCAAGAAGGCCAATGGGATCCTGAGGTGTATTAGGAAGAGTGTGTCCAGCAGATCAGGAGGTTCTCTTCTCCCTCTACTCTGTCCTGGTGAGAATTCATCTTGAATATTGTGTTCAGTTTTGGGCTCTCCAGTTGAAGAGGGACAGGGATTTGCTGGAGAGGGTCCAGCAGAGGGCTACGAGGATGATTAGGGGACTGGAGGGCATGGCTAATGAGGAGAGGCTGAGGGACCTGGGGCTTTTAGTCTGGAGAAAAGAAGACTTAGAGGGGATTTGATAAATGCTTATAAGTATCTGAGGGCTGGCCAGGAGTGGGGGGACAGGCTCTGCTCACTTGCTCCCTGTGATAGGACAAGGAGCAATGGGTCTAAGTTGCAGCAAAAGAGGTTCCGCCTCAACACAAGGGGGAACTTCTTTACTGTAAGGCTCACAGAGCACTGGAACAGGCTTCCCAGAGAGGTTGTGGAGTCTCCTCCTATGGAGACTTTAAAGGCCTGTCTGGATGTGCTGCTCTGTGATCTGTGTTAGGTAGTATTGTCCTGCTCCATCAGGGGGATTGGACTCGATGATCTCCTTGGGTCCCTTCCAACCCCTAATATCCTGTGAGCCTGTGAAATTTACATGACCACTACACCTACACCTTCCCTTTTTGTTACATGATCTCCCATTGTTTTGTTTTCTCCTTTGTCCAGTGGGCTCCTCCTTTTTTTCATGATTCAAATCATAAATTTCATAGTGAGAAAATACCACTCTCAGACAGCTTGCTTTTCCAGGGAGAGATTTCATGGAGAGATGAGGAAATTTTACGTGTCTATGAAGACAACTAAAAACTTACTGCGGTTGTTTCCATCAAAATCCAGGAATCTTCAGCAAACATTTTATTTGGGGCTAAGGCAAAGTTTGTTCATGTACCATATACTCCCTTGTATTAATTTCCTATGCATTTTAGTATTGCTGTAGATTATAGCCAAAAAATCATCCACCAATGCACATCCTTTCCCTTGAGTAGTGAGAGACTGATTTTGCTGTCAGGGATTGCAGAAGCCAATCCTCACCAAAAGATGTAGCAGATATTCTGCCCCTTGGGCAGCTTTTGTGTGCTCTTTCAGTATTTGTGATCCATGTGCCATGCTGGAGGGGAACACTTCTTCTATTTATAAGTGAGGAAAAAAAATCTGCTGTTAAATTCTGCCAATCCCTCAGAACTTCTGTAGCTGTGTTCGCAAACATGCAACCAAATCTGCCAGTGATGTATACATGCTAGCTCTTTGCAGCAGGTAATACACCACCTATGTGGAACACCAGAATCCTTTTGTGATAGCTGTCTTGGTTTTGGAATAGATCACGTAGATGGTAAATGTGCTTTCTGTGCGCAGCATTACCTTTTCAGTTGTCAGCTACAGACTGTTTTCTCCTTACTGCTTGCTTTAATATCAAAATGAGGAACCTAGAGTCCTAGATGTGTTGCGCATAATGCCTCCTAGCAAAGAGTTAGTTTGGATTCACAGCTGACAGTTTTGACTGCGTATCTGTGAGGGCACTCACCTGCCACTTCCAAAGGGAGTTAATGAAATACAGCACAGGTCAGCGAGAGGGACCGCACAGGCAGGCACTTCAGCTGTCACACAGCTTTTGTTTTGATATTCTAGCTCACCAGGATCACTCTTCTGTCTTAGGAATGAGAAACATTTACCGCAGTGCATGTCCTGTTTTTTTCTGAAGGTCTCAGGGTACTTTTGCAGCTCTATAATACAGCTACCATCAGAAAATATTTCTGTTGATGACATGTCCCAACCGTAGCACTGTTCATAGCACACACACACTGAATATTCCTTTTCTTGCTTCTCAAGAGCATGGCTAGCTGGACAAATCTACTGTCCTAGACCACCACTACAAAGACTTTTCTATTATTCAGCAGGATTAGCTCTAACATGCACTCACTGGGGAAATCCGGTGGTAGATTAACCTGATTCTGCTACTTAAAAGATAATACCGCAGTAAATACAATTTTACCTAAGTGTGCTCCTTGCCACCATCTAGTGGGTGGCTGGACATTTTGTTTATCCATATAAATTACAGGGTTATCTTCTGGGAGTAACCACAGAAATACTTTGCATATGTGCCATACTTAAGCAGACTTGTCACAACCAGCTTCACTGATAGCTGCCTCAATAACATGCATATCTGCTATGTGTTTTCATCATATGTACACTGATGAAAGTCAAATATCACACGTCTTTTCTCTGTATCTAGCTTGTCAAAACTGTCTTTGAAGTCACTGTCTTTTCAAAACTGCCTTTTCAGCCCACTGAAAGTCCACAGGGATGCATTCATGGTTTTCAGATGGAGCAGGACTTACCTCAACTTTGCCTTTTACTTTTACAACAAAACACATTGCATATGGGCCAACACACATGTATCTGTATATCTGTATCTATCTATCTATATCTAAAGAGAATCACAGAAATCAAGTCATGTTTTCTTACTCAAATCTGCTTCTGACCTCAGTCAGTCATAACTATTCTCTGACTCTTCAGACATTTGTGCATAAGTTTCCCTACAGCCTGGATTTCATCTAAACTTAAAGCTCTACAACACAGAAGGGGAAAAAAGGATGCAGTCTTAAGAGTACACTTACTATATAAGCAGGTGTTTCGCTCTGCTGTCCTCTTTTCATGTTAAACCTCAAGCACTATCCCTGTTGCAGAAGATCTTCATCTGGCTCTAGCAATACAAACTAAACTACCAAAATCACCATCAGGTACTTCATAAACCTTGAGTTCCAAGAGCCACCAAATTTCCACTCTCTTGCAATGAAGCTTAAAATTTCTAATGTTCAAATGCCAAAATCACAAAAACTGCAGAGTAATATATTAATACAACAGAAAAGAATAATTGTGTGACCCAATGCTCAAAGATATCAACGAGGTTATCAGAAGACAGCTAAATAACTGCTCTTATTCCCCTTCAAGCAAGTTTCCAGAGAAGATGTTTTGAGCAGCCACTTCAGTGAGTCACTTCTTTGTCTCTCTATATGTGTAATTATATATTTATACACGTATATGTGTGTGTGTGCATGTCAGTGTACAAATAAGTCAGCCCACATACATACACTTGCACACATTTCATCTGCTATCATCTGCTTTACCTGTTTAGTACCTTTTTTTGCTGTAAATCGCACATCTGAAGGACTGTCCCCCTCTGATAAGCTATGCTTCCTACCCTTCTTAGCTTCATGAAAGCAATACAGGTAAGGATTAACCATGCAGCCCAGACAGCCAACCGTGTGCTGGGCTGCAGCAAGAGAAGTGTGGGCAGCAGGGCAAGGGAGGGGATTCTCCCCCTTTACTCTGCTCTCCTCAGACCCCACCTGGAGTACTGTGTGCAGTTCTGGAGCCCCCAACACAAAAAGGACATGCAACTGCTGGAGTGAGTCCAGAGGAGAGCCACGAAGATGCTCAGAGGGCTGCAGGACCTCTGCTATGAGGACAGGCTGAGAGAGTTGGGGCTCTTCAGCCTGGAGAAGAGAAGGCTTCGAGGAGACCTTATAGTGGCCTTCCAGTATCTGAAGGGAGCCTACAGGAAGGCTGGGGAGGGACTATTGACAAGGTCTGGTAATGTCAGGATGAGGGGGAATGGGTTTAAACTGGAAGAGGGGAGATTTAGACTGGATGTTAGGAGGAAGTTCTTTACAGTGAGGGTGGTAAGACACTGGAACAGGTTGCCCAGGGAGGCTGTGGATGCTTCCTCCCTGGAGGTGTTTAAAGCCAGGCTGGATGGGGCCTTGAGCAACCTGCTCTAGTGGGAGGTGTCCCTGCCTATGGCAGGGGGTTGGAGCTGGATGATCCTTGAGGTCCCTTCCAACCTAAACCATTCTATGATTCTATGATTCTATGAATACAGTTCCATACCATTAAAATAAGTGTGGGGATTTTTTTCAGACTGAGTTTTATGTATACAGTCTTTGCTGATTTGGTACTTTGCTTAACTAGCATGGGGCTAAACTCAGAACAATAAACCAAACAGAAAAAAAAAAACCCAGCAAGCTGAATTCAGAAGTGGGAACACTGTTTTCATAATCAGGTGCTTTTTCTTTCCTGCAGTCCTGAAAAACAAAATTCAAGAGATGCTTTCATACAACAGTTCCAGCAACAGGCTTAAGGAAGCAAAAGGTAATCATCACTCTACTGTGTGGGAACACTCAAATCAGAGAGGTAATTATCTTTAAAGAATACAAGAACAATGGTAAATCTGTAGTGGTATTTTCAGACACTACATACATCTTCCAAATTTGAGCATGGATTCCTTATCCATCTTTATTCATAATGATAAGGATTTCTTCAAGTATGCCAATTGACCTTGACTGTCTTTCTCTGAGAGTACACACCATCATCAGCTTAAGTGGCCCTTGGGGACCTCCTATGAGAACGCTTTTGTTGCTGAGATATGACTTAATTATTACTGGTAATACACATGGTCAAACACTGAGTGAATTCACAGTGACTAGGCTTTCATGTGTCTGAACACCAATAATACGTTATTCACTACAGTTGTTAGCAGGCAAAGCAAGCTCTCCCACTTCAAAACTTAAGAATCATCAACAATAAAGATGAAGCTCGCAAATTTGACATGGTAGATGTCCCCTGAATGAAAAGCTTGTGTGATAGCAATGCACCCTTGGGAAGAGCTAGAATGCCTAAAGGGTATCTGTCTACAAGATCAAGGGTTTACTTGCAGAAAGATGGAGGCTGAAGGAGCTGGGATTGTTTAGCCTGGAGAAGAGGAGGCTCAGGGGAGACCTTATTGCTGTCTACAACTACCTGAGGGGGGGTTGTAGCCAGGAGGAGGTTGCTCTCTTCTCTCAGGCAGCCAGCACCAGAACAAGAGGACACAGCCTCAAGCTGTGCCAGGGGAAATTTAGGCTTGAGGTGAGGAGAAAGTTCTTCACTGAGAGAGTCATTGGCTACTGGAATGGGCTGCCCAGGGAGGTGGTGGAGTCGCCGTCCCTGGAGCTGTTCAAGGCAAGGTTGGACGTGGCACTTGGTGCCATGGTCTAGCCTTGAGCTCTGTGGTAAAGGGTTGGACTTGATGATCTGTGAGGTCTCTTCCAACCTTGGTAATACTGTGATACTGTGATACTGTAAAAGCAGCTCCTCAAATAGCACTTTTTATAGCAAAATATTACTACTGATTCTATGTTTTAAAATTTAGAAATCAACTGGTAATAATTATATTCATATGTGTTTAATCATTTTTTGGTTGCTTGTAAGGCAAATGGGGATAAGAATTATTCAAGTGTACTTCATATGGTAGTTTGTTTATTTAGGTAGTTAAATTATCTAAGCTAAAGGCCAAAAAAATCTAGTTTCAGGGAAGAGGACAAGGAACATTGTTGATAACTGCACTAATTCAATAAAATACAAATGTGTTTGCATAAATAGAAAGAGAACTAAATGGCTGCACCCTGAACTTACTCCAAATTGGCTTGTCTTCACTGAAATATTAAGCCTGAAAATTAGAGATGAGCTAGTGGAAATGTTAAACTTTGTTAAAAGAAACATGTCCACCCAAGCTGTTAGTCCTGGTTTTATGTGAGGTTGAAGGTGAGAGCTGGGTCATTCACAAAATGGGTGCATGGAAAGCAATTTACCTAGCATCAGCACTTTCTAGCTAAGGGCTGTTACTTTGTTCCACAATAAGCCATCCTACAATTTCAATATAGTGAGAAAACAGGGGAAAGAAAGAGTGATATTATTACTAACAATGACATAATGTCATAGACATGACAGAAGAGATATTTTCTTTGAGAAATGTACCTTTTGAGTTAACTGGCTTAAAGTGAGATCTCAATATATATTCAAAAGCAACATAAACTAAACCAAAACAAAGGTGATAATAAAAGTGGATGGCCTAGAGGTGTGTTATTTGCATGGGATTCAGAAAACGAGTTTTGATTTTGTAGTGGAATTCACAGTAGCCTAGTGAGGGTAGGCTCATTAATCTCTGCTTGTAGCCAGTGGAGCCACACAGGGGAATTCAGAGCAAGAGGACATTAGATACTGGGAAAACTTTCTCCCTTCTCCACATGTTTTTCTTTCTTCATTAGACATTCAAGACCATAAGCAGGAAAGGGTAATTCTGCTCTGAGAAAAACCTAGGGAGTTTATTGCTCATCTCTCAGCTGTAAGATGGATGCAATGATGTGTGAAGGTAGAGCACATGAATGGTGCCAGCAGCTTTACTGCTCAAGAAGTTGAAATCCCTTTTCCAAAACTGTGTGTATACAACACCATAGGAGGCCACTCGTGTAACTATATCAACATGGTTTGGCCCTACAAAATCTTAACAAATTCTTTTCTATCTGTTGTGGTAGGCCTCATAGGCCCGAAGTAGGCTTGTACATGTCCTGCCTTGCCTAGGCATGTTTTTCTCCTCCACCAGAGAGGCAAGCGCAGGAAACAGACACAAAGTACCTGGAGCCACTGAGTCTGGCCTGCCCAGGGTCCTGTGGTGTAAGGTACACACACTTAGCTTGCACCTGCCTAGTGCAAGGCCTGGGCTTTTCCCAAAGTAGGGAAAAGGGAGCCTGTGGCTTTGCCTCATATGGTATGGTTTGGCTAACTGCCATCCTGATTGGCTATTCTGTGTCCAAAGGGCAATTAATCTCGGCCCACATTGACAGAAGGAGATATGCAGGTGAACAACCTGCTTTTGCTTCACTGCTTTTGCTTCCCTGCTCCTTGCCATGCTCTCTCTGCTGGGCCCAGCCAAGCCATGCTGCTATTGCACACTGCCTGATTGCTTGCCTGGTAAACTCCACAGCCGCGAGTTACCAGGAGCAGACCCTGGGTGCCTGCACACGATCAGCCTGTGTGGCCAGCGTGACATCGTGCTGAGACTGCACCACATCCTGCCTCTGCACCTGAAGGTCCTGCCTAGAATTCCTGGACATATACACAGATTGTCCAGAAGAAGCCAGGAGACAAGGTCGGAGACTGTCTGCATCCTTTCCCCAGGAGCCTGGAAGATTCAAGCCTCAACGTCCAACAAGACAGAGTCCCCTGAAACATTTGGGCACTGCCTGGACTGTGGCTAGCCCCTATGAGTGGGTAATAATAATAATCTCTGAGTAAATGCTTAAATGCCTCTTTGTAATTCTCTACTGCCTTCTGCCATAGAGCAGAAAGAGCTTGGGCCCATCTACTGGGCAAGCGGTGTATTTGATCAGAAGCAGCAATGACCGCAGGAATAGTCTCTTCCAGTTCAATTAATGTTTATATATTTGCTGGTTATATTAGATGTAGATATCCATAGAATGTTTCCATAACTGTGTAAGAACCAAAATATTATTAAAATTAGTGGTTGGGGGTGGGGAGAGTTCTGAATAGCAAAATTAATAACATTAATTTTGGAAAATATCATCTCTCATTAATTAATTTCCCCTCCCCAAGACTATCTACCATTCAGAAGAAGCCTACAGCCTTTTAATTTTTTTCCCTCAAAGTTGTTTGATTTCTGTATTTCCAAGATTGATAAACACTTAAGAGTAAATCTTATGATGAACAAACCACCTTTACCCTGCTGCTTAAAGGATTTGATACAGATTATGATGCACCACTCCAGAATTAAACTTATTGAACCTAAACATAAAGTAATAGTTCCTGAAGGAATTCTAAAATCAATGGCATGAGCACAAGTGAGCTGCACAGAAGAAAGCTGTTATTATTGTAGTCAACAAGTATTAATCTTTTGCCACATATTTAGGGGATCATAACTGCACGAAAGCAAATGTTTAAAAATTCATGTTATAGAACTTTCTGGAACAATGTAGTTGGAATTATTGCTGACTATGATTACTGCTTTGGGTCTTTTTTTTTTTCTCCTTATCTTCTACTTTTCTCCTTCTGTCATTCTGCTAAAAAGAGATACAACACTTATTCATGCTTCAGTATACCATTTCTTTGCTACTGCTCACTATTTCATCCAATGTGACATGCTAATAAAACACATAAAGAAAGTAATATATTCTAAAACACATTTTCAGAAGATGGAGTTCCAGTATCAATTCTCATAAAATCTAGAATTTAAAAGTGGTAATACATCTAAAACCCTGTCTCACCATTTTGCATCCAACGAGTTTTGTGGTCTTATATTTATTTCTGCATTTATTTCTGTAGTTAGTGAGCACTGTGATAGTCTTGTAGANTCTTGGAGAAGAGACCAACTCACACCTGGCTACAGCCTCCCTTCAGCTAGTTGTAGACAGCAATGAGGTCACCCCTGAGCCTCCTCTTCTCCAGGCTAAACACCCTCAGCTCCTTCAGCCTATCCTCATAGGGTTTTTGTTCCAGGCCCTTCACTATCCTTGTTGCCCTTCTCTGGACATGTTCCAGCATCAACATCTCTCTTGAATTGAGGAGCCCAGAACTGGACACAGTACTCAAGGTGTGGCCTGACCAGTGTTGAGTACAGGGGAAGAATAACCTTGCTCCTTCAGAAACGTTCACTCATTAAAGTTAATAATATTTTCTATAATGTTGCACCAAGAGATAATTTGGCTAAGTGAGCATAGGACTGCATCCTTGAAAGACACCAGACTGTAGGCATCTGAGGTCAGGAACATGGTATTACCAAGGCTTGATCCTGTGAAACGCAGCAAAGTTGCTTGGAGACAGCTGATATCTTGCAAAATGGTTTCCAAACTAAATATCTTTGGGAAAGGAAGCTGTTAGAGACATGTCTGTAGGTACTAGCCAGAGCTACATCTCTGCCTGGTTCCAATCTTCTTGTTGATCTGCTTTTATAGAAGTACTGCTACCACTGAAGTCAATATACACAAGAGCACATGGCACTTTTCAGAACTGGGTCACAGAATCACTGGGTCCTCAAGCTGATACTAAAAAACATACAAATTCTGCAAATGCCTTGCCAAAGGTTACTTAGAGCCACAGATACCTTTATTAAAAATAACCAATGCCTGGACTTTTGCATCATTTGCTAGCATGCAGGCCACTGCATCTGTGGAAGAATTTCTTCAAGTTTCTGAGTTGCTTGGAAGGGAATAAATACAGTAGTAAGAAACAAGAGTGAAAATGTCTTTCCATGCAGACAAGAAAAGAAATCTCTTAAGTCTTTGGGTTCTGCCTGAAGGTTCTACAGAAAGTTCAAGGAGACAAACTTGCAGAAAGCTCACCATATGTTTGCTTCAGGGAGTCAGACTGGAGAGCATTAATATTTTTCCTTTCAGCTTGCAGACTAGAATAATTTCTTTTTCTTTTTGTCTTTTTTTTTTTTAACATTAATTCACTTTTTTTTTTTTAATGTGTTAAAAAAAAATAACAAACTGAGTAATTGCAAGAGTGCCTATTACTAGACAACCTTGATTTGCCATGCACTGAGCTATCCTTTGCTGTGCTTAAAAACCCTGCTACAGGTATGCCAATATATGAGCCTGTCGAATATCAGCTCTTTTGCAGTCACTGCCTGCATGCACATTGCTACTCTGAAGTACCCTGGGGTAGATGCAAGCAAATTCACCCTTCGGTGAAGTTATTTTTCCTTTATTATCCTGTTGCAGAGTCTATCGCAGCCCAACAATCCCACAATTGATTTGCTGGCAGCTGAGCCCTGGGGCTTGGAATGTAAATAAGACTAGGAATGAAAGTGATGTGCACTGCAGCAGCTGACACTGAGTGCAGGTACTTCATCAAATGACCCGATTTCTGGAAAATTCGTTTGCAACCTTGAAACTTGTTTGCAATTACAATCTTTGCAATAAAATATTAGTCTCCATGGTAATGAGAAGTGCTCTCTTAACTTATTTAGAAAAAAAATGTGAGGAGATGACAGTATCTCTGAGAAAATGAAATTTTCAGCATCATTTCACAGTTGGACAGCTTCTTGCAGACTTGTCAACAGATTAGTAGCATTCCACCCATTTTATACATGGAAAAACTGAGTAATTAATAGCCCTCAGGCCTTCCTTGCAAAAAGGAGATTTAATGAGCTCTGTAGCTGTATCAGAGTAGAACAGCATGTAACTAGTTTTCCTCTGTCCATATAAAAGCACACCACCAATGGAAGGATGGCCCTGCCTTACTCCTTGCAAGATCTACTAAATGTTGGCTGCTCTACCTGTTTATGTGTTGCAAAACTGCAGGGCACAAATTACCTTGTTTGAGCAGGAATTCTGTCTCTTCTGGCTTTGTATGGTATCTCTCTCAATGGGAGCCTGACCCTTAGGCTCTAGCTTATCAGGGTAAAATAATAAATTCATGAGAGCCAAGTATGCAATGGAAAAATAAGAAAAATATGACAGGCACTGTACAAAGCTTGGTGCTCAAGACAAAGTATTGTTCAGAACCACTTATGAACCACTTACGGCTATTACAGGAGTCACAGGAATACGGTTCTAAAGCTGGTTGTTACATCTTTGCCAATCGTTTCCTTGCAGGAAACAATCAAACTAGTAGACAAAAATCTTCAAGGCCAGGAATGACAGAACTGAAATCAGGATGGGGAGAGAGAAAAGAAACATCTTTTTCCTTCCTAGTTAGAGAGCCAGAGACTGCAGAAGCCTGTCCAGGGGGACTCTATCAGCTATACTTTCCAAAGGCCAAAAAAACTTCCAGAATATAAATGGTTAGCTGAAAAAAAAAAAAACAAAACTTGCTTCTCCTGAGATGCAGCTGTCTTGATGGGCAGGAGAAGGAGAGGCCAGTTTGTGCCCTATGAAAATGTTAGGGGCTTACCTTTCCTCTGCTGGCTCAGCAAATTTTTTCTAAAGTCTCAGAATTCCTCACAGGAAGGAAAGCATCACAGAATGACAGGAATGTTCAGGTTGGAAAAGACCCTCAGGATCACCAAATCCAATAGATATCCCTACTCTACAAGGCTCACCNGTGGAGTCGCCATCCCTGGAGCTGTTCAAGGCAGGATTGGACGTGGCACTTGGTGCCATGGTCTAGCCTTGAGCTCTGTGGTAACGGGTTGGACTTGATGATCTGTGAGGTCTCTTCCAACCTTGGTGATACTGTGATACTGTAAAGGTTATCCCCATACCTTAGTTGGTGACTCACCCACCTCCCTGGGCAGCCCATTCCAATGCCTGAACATTCATTCTGTGAAAATGTTTTTGAATCGCCTTATAACCAGCTCTTTTGGGTTCTTTCTTGTTAGTGCCACTGGACTGCTGTGCAATCACAAATAAGTGACTTTATCTCATTATCCCTCAAGTTTCCCACCTCTAAAGTGAGATGCTTTCCTCTGTCAAGCACTCTAGATGACCCCCATCACCACCACCACCAAAAAAAAAAAAAATGAAAAGAAAGATAAACTATTCCTTCTTAAATTTCCTATACAGCCATAATTAGCCCTGGGCAAGAAACAAAAGAAAAAATGTTGTTTACAAATCACAGCTGGAAAAATATCCAAATGCAGCCACTCTCACTACACTCAGCAGTACATGTCTTAAATTTCTCAAGTGCTTTCTTGGGCAGACATTAAAATGTATGATCAGTGTGAGAAATGTGAAATCATTGTATGATCTCATGCTTACAGCCACATCTGAAGAAATTATTTTAGGAAGAATAACCCTCTCAATTCACAAATGACATCAGATAGAAACGTTTACAACAGTCTCTACATTTTATGGCAGTGTCAGGCCACACCTTGAGTACTGTGTCCAGTTCTGGGCTCCTCAATTCAAGAGAGATGTTGAGGTGCTGGAGCATGTCCAGAGAAGGGCAAGGAAGCCGGTAAAAGGCCTGGAACACAAACCCTATCAGGAGAGGCTGAGGGAGCTGGGGTTGTTTAGTCTGGAGAAGAGGAGGCTCAGGGATGACCTCATTGCTGTCTACAACTAGCTGGAGGGAGGCTGTAGCCAGGTGGGAGTTGGTCTCTTCTCCAAGATGACCAGCAATAGAACAAGGGGATACAGTCTCAAGTTGTGCCAGGGGAAGTATAGGCTGGATGTTAGGAGGAAGTTCTTGCCAGAGAGAGTGATTGGCATTGGAATGGGCTGCCCAGGGAGGTGGTGGAGTCACTGTCCCTGGAGGTGTTGAAAAAAAGCCTGGCTGAGGCACTTAGTGCCATGATCTAGATGACTGGATAGGGCTGGGTGCTAGGTTGGACTGGATGAACTTGGAGGTCTCTTCAAACTTGATTGATTCTATGATTCTATGATTCTGTGTTAGCCTCTCATATCCTGATCTGCAGTCTGATGTTATCTAATGGCTACCTGTCAGATTGTACTGCTCACCAGCTTTACCTCTAACACTGATATGATTTTAAGATCCTTCAATCCCAATTTTGGTTTATGAGTTGTATACTAGGTTCATATGAATCATGCACTTTTACCTTCTTTTTTTTCGTTAATAGAGTGCTTCATTGTAAATAATTCCTCAGAGTTCTCTGATCACTTTAAGGGCTAGCTTCAAAGATCCTTTTTTTTTTCCTCCTACTTTATAAATATAGGTCTTGGTCATGAAGTTCTTTACACATGGATGAACTTTCAGGATTTCAAGGAAACCATTGTTCAATAAGTAGGTCTGTGAAAATGGAATAAAAGGCAAGGTTAGATACGTTGCTGAAAAGTTAAGAATAGATGGAGAGGGAAATTTTTGTTCAGAAAAAGGTTCAGGCATCATTTCATTGTTTCTCATACCTCACATCATCATTTTACATTACTCAGTACAAAATGACATCCTTTGATTGATTTATCATATTCACTTAGGTGAATGACTACATGAGGTAAAAAAAAAAAAGTCTAACATTATTAACATTACATAATACAAGGAAAAGCAAATAAACAATTCTCTGGTTCTCTGACCAGAGTTGCAAATACATTTCAAGAGAAGCTACTTCAGATGCTATTAGGTTTTCCAGTAGATTATAACTTCCCTAATCTTCTATTATATTGCCCAGTACAATTTTACACAGTGTCAAATAAACTTCCAATCAATTTAACCCTAAAACAGACACAGCAGTTTTTGTAAGTTCCTATTTATGTTTATATTTGTCTAGATAAAACACTATTAAAACTGAAGGACCAAAGTAACGAACTGCAAATTGGTTGTGACAGCAGAGATGCTTGTACAGCCTCTTGATTAGAACAATACTATTTTTAAGTGTAAATCCTGGAAATATTCTTAAATAATATAATGTTAGCACATGCAATCAGTCTGCCAATGTCTCCAATCTTTTCCTCATACAGCTTGAAATAATTTTAGGAAGACAAATTTCAGTACCTTTGAAAATGATTTAAGAGTTCCACTTTGCATTAAAATTTTCTTTCTCATCTCCTGTTTCTTTGTGGCAAACACATATAGTTGTTTTCATTTCAATGTCTGGCAAAAAAAGAAAGCTGAGGGAAAAAACTTAGCACAGTTAAGTGAAAACTTTGTATTTTCTTTAAGACCACAAAAACAACATAGACGCACATGTGCTAGTTTGAAGCTAGCTTGAATGTTTTGGTGAGAAGGATTAGATCACAGGCTGTGAAAGGGAAACAGGATGATGTCTACTTCACTCATAGGCTTGCTGAGAGGTATAAGAACAAGAATCCAAACATAGGTAAGGGAATCGTTCTTCTTCTTGGGGCATTGCCTGAGCTGCATTTCTCTCTAGCTTCTCTGCCATCTCTCTGATTAATCCACTTTGCTTCCTAACCCCCTGGCTGAACCTCCATTCTTCTTTGGGACTGGGGTAAGGTTGAGAGGGGTGGGAGAAGGTGGAAGGGCAGTTGGGAGCCCCTCCTGGGGACTCAGGTTTCTGGGAGGGCTGTTGTGTTTCTGTATTACCTTTTACCTTGTATATTTCTGTATGTAACTGTAGATACTGTAAATATCTGCTTGCATATTGAGCTAAGCTGTAAATATAAGCTTCATTCAAAATTTCCAGAGCTGGCTGAGCCTAGTCTGGGTGATTTCCAAAGAGTGGAGGGGCGGGGAACACCCAAACCACTACGTAGTTCAGGCTTAATGCTAAACTTTAAATGAATTAGCATAAACAGATTGGTATTTTCCCTGAAAGGTTTAGGTTGATTATTGAGAGACGATTCTTTAATTTCCTATAGAAGTTAAACTATGTCTTGTACTATGTCTAAAGAATTGTAGCAAAAAGTAATGACGAGGATTCCTGTGGTTCGGAGAAACTGCTGAAACTTCTTCATTCTATATTGTCAAGAACATATTTCATAGTCACCTGTACATCAGAGTATAATTCTCATTTTGAGAATTCACTACCATTTAAAAAATGTATTTCTCAGCCATCTATTTAGGAAAAGGAGAGTGTATGATTAAATATATACTTTAGCATAATTTAAGACTGTGAGCCATAATCCTTTGGATCTACCCTAAGCATTCTATGTAGCAGCAACACCTTCAATGAATGTCCTCATGCTCAACCAGTAAGCAACAATATACCTACAGTAGCAGGGCTGAAGGATCCATTACTTGACTGTAAACTTTAAACTTTGCTTCTAAAGAAAATTAAATTTGCAGGGCCTGCCCAGCAATCCTCTTCTAATAACTTCTGTCCCACTTATTCTAGAGTTACAAAAGTAGAGGGGTCTCATACATGTGCAGTTTCTACAGGTTTCATAAAAATCATAACAGCTGTGCAACCCTCCAGACACCTTCCCGGAGAGGTTTAGCTGTTACTGACTCTATATGGTGGCTGACTGGCCAAGGAGCCAGGGCAGGCTGTTTACCTGGGAACACACTCATAGCTCTGGTCAGTCATTCAACAAAGTGAATCTGTAACAAGTGACAAGCCAAAAACCAAATTGAGGAATACAGACAGATCTTAATAAATTATTTACATGGGTCATGAGAGGAACTGCAGATACTAAAGCAGTGGGATATAGGAATATGAGACAGAGGGGGGAAAAAGAAAATAAGGCTCTGTTCATTTCACTCCTCTTGCAACAATCTAGTTGCAAGTTTAGCCTTTGTTTAATTTGTATTTTGGTTTTGTGACTTTTGCTTGGTCAAGACTGCAACAGGCATATGAGTTTGCTTGTGTCTACAGTCCTATACCAGCAGAATCCACCACAGTCTATGTACCTACATGTGCACATACATAAACAAGTATCAAACATGGCAGACAAAACAAGTTACCTAAGATATCCTGCTATTTGAAATGCCTTGTAGCAGAATAATTACTCAGTACACAAACTGCCTAGAGAAGGAGACTTCTGAAGTATTATTAACAGTAGTAGTCCAAATACACATATTATATCTCAAACATTTGCATATATAATGTTTGTTCATGCTCCAAGCATGCAACAGGTAGTGGCCAGTTGATTGCTTATAGTTATGAGCAATTGTGCTCAATAACCACATCCACATATATGATGGCAAAATCCACACCATGGAGAAGATCATTGAATCATAGAATAATAGAATCAACCAGGTTGGCAGAGACCTCCAATATCATCCAGTCCAACCTAGCACCCACTCCTAGCCAGTCATCTACACCATGGCACTAAATGCCTCATACAGTCTTTTCCTGAACACCTCCAGGAACGGTGACTCCACCACCTCCCTGGGCAGCCCATTTCAAGGGCAAATCACTCTCTCTGTGAAGAACTTCCTCCTAACATCCAGCCATCCAGCCTATACTTCCCCCAGCACAGCTTGAGACTATGTCCCCTTGTTCTGTTGCTGGTTACCTGGGAGAAGAGACCAACTCCCACCTGGCTACAATCTCCCTTCAGGTAGTTGTAGACAGCAATGAGGTCCCCCCTGAGCATCTTCTTCTCCAGGCTAAACACCCCCAGCTCCCTCAGCCTCTCCTCATAGGCTTTGTGTTGCAGGCCTCTCACCAGCTTCGTTGCCCTTCTCTGGACACATTCCAGCACCTCAGATGTTTTGAAAAGAGCTCTAGTTAAAGACTGAAAGGTCATTTTAAGCATCTGAAAAATTTCAGTTGAATCCCACATTATCACAGTCCCTAACATTGTATTCTCTCGTCTGCAAAGTCACTGCCATACTCACAAAGGTTGATTCCCTGAAATACAATGTCTTTCACACATAGCTTTCTTACAAAAGAAAGATTGGCCTTTGTGCAGATCTGCAGTGGCAGGCTGCTAAAAATAAGGATGCAATAGCCACTTAGGTAGATCAGTTTAGCATGCTGAGAAAACTACAGTGCAAGAAGAAACTTCATACACATACCTACATACCTTCCCAGAAACTGCAGATTTAAGGGGAAAAAAATGCTGCATTTAAGAACTGTTTTAAAATGAAGTGCTACAATAACCCTCTGAAGAAGCAGACTAAATTATGCAACTGCAGCTGATTTCAATCAGATTTTGAGGGAACCAGGGAACTCTCCAGAACAGGAATTTGATCTGCAGCTCCTCACATCAGTTAAAGTGGAACAGAGGGCCATAATAAAAACTGCTATGTTATAAAAAGCAAAATAATAAACCCCCAACAAATAAGCTTATTTCACAGTGGAAGATAATGGGAAGGAGGCAGTTCTGTGTACATTGTCTAGTTCACAATAAAGTGGTAATCAGTACTGGTGTATTGACACAAGTGGTGATGAGGTGTGCATCTGTACATCTGGCTGTGTGGATATATAAAAATCTGACCAGAACTGATGATATCAGCAGACTTAGACTGAATAAATGAAATTCCAGTTAAAAAGCATAGATCAAGGATGTGCAGATGTGCAAGAAATGTGAGCAAAGGAGCTACTGAGTACCTGATGTGAATGGGCCATTTGTAGAAATAAATACATCAGCAAAAGGGATAAAGTCAAACCCTCTACAGAACAAAATGTAGCACAGAAATGTGAAAGTGACTCAACTAGTAGAAGTCTGGCAATTGTCAGTTAGTTCAGTGAGGTAAATCTCAAACTTAATTCACATACATATGCTTACATTAAAATAAATTCTGACATATGTGTGCTAGTTTGAAGCTAGCTAGAATGTTTTGGTGAGAAGAACCCAAACCACCACAATATGTAAAAATGAAGCATGAACTGAAATTTCATTAACTCACTGGAATTTACAGACAATAGATTAAGTATAGGACAGACTCCCTTTCCTAATTAAAGTTTGTTTGCTCTTTATTTTCTTCTAAATTTGGCCACTCTTCTGTATTGGGATCCTTCCATTAATAAACACAAGTTGCTTTAAATATCTATAAATATTGTGATCTCAAGAAACTTGTTTGGCTTGGAAAGACTGGAAAGATAGTTGACAAAAGTTTGACTTGCTAATACTTATTTGGGGTAGTTTAGGGCTTATAAGTTGAAACTAAGGAAATGTTACAATCAACCAGTACTTCACCATAAAGAACTAATTTGGGAAAGCAGCCATTTTTAGGAAGTCATCTACATCTCAATGCTTTGGGTCTTAGGAGAAAAAAATCTAGAAAGCATATTGCATTTATAAGGCAAAATGACAAAAAGGTCACAAAGACATCTTTCACCTCTCCCATATTTCTGACTGTGAATTATGATACAAAGCTTACTGATTATGTGCACCTATATCACTATGTCAGGAAAGAAGCTAGAATGGATAAGGACATTTTAAAGTATAAGACACAATTTACTGGTATGCAGGCCATGTTTTTTATTTATTTTAGCTCTTATAGGAAAGGAACCAGAACTTTGTGATCAGTGAAGCAAGCTTTGTGTGCTTGGTGACAGCAAGTTGACGGCTTTCCATCACTTCTCAATCCAGAAGCACATCAGACGCTTTCTGGTAGGTGTTGAACAGGCATTAAGTTATGCAAGCTTCACATATATGTGAATAATATACTACCCCTGGAAATTGTGCTGGTTCAGCTGCTGCCTCACAAGCAGCTGAGCTGTCCATGTCATAGCAGCAGATGTTTCAGAGCAGGTGCCAAGTAGACAATTATGGGTAGCAACCACTGAAGCCCTCCCAAAGTAGAAAGGGCTTGAGACACTTGAGAGTTAAAGTCTCAAGTGTCTATAAAATAACCTTGTGAATTTGACACTTTATAATGCAAACATCTCACAAATCCCACTTCAGAGTACACAGACTCAACCAATCATAGAATCAGTCCAGATTGGAAGGGACTACAAGGATCATCTAGTTCCAAGCCCCTTGCCACTAAGTGAGGTGTGTCTTTGCCAGGCTCACTACCAGGATTGCTCATCCAATTTCGGTATCTTAAAGATTTTATTGTTTCTTAGAGAAGCTTTTATCGAGCATCTGGTGTTATAATTCAGCACCTAATTACACTTTCTCCCATGAAAATCGCAACGATGAACGCACGAATAAAGTACACCTGATCAAGGCTTTTGATTTCTCCCTTATGGTATCTGCTCTGCGGGACTACCCCGCAGCAAGCCCCGACAGGACCAGGCCTCAGCGATACCGGCAGGACCGCTCTGCTAACGCGTCCGATGCACAGCCAAGCTCACCCGCAAAGGCAGCCCATGGCACACCACCACTTGCCACCACCCTACTGGCTTTGTAGCATCTTTTCTCGGGGGTACTTAAGCTCGCCATCGCAGGAACCTCGCCTATGAGGGAAGAGACGAGGGCGCTTAGGACACGGAAACACGACTGCCCGCGCTCGCCAGGTTCCCCGGGGCCAGGCGAGCGTCTGTGATGGGAAACCTCCCGCACGCTCCATCCAGCTCACCCACCCGTAACAGTCACGCTAACGGCGGCAGCAGCGGACCGCGAGAGCTGGGTGAGCCCGCTGGAGCCGCACCGCGTCCCGTCTCTCCCACCCCCGCCCTGCTGCCAGCCAGGTAAGCGGGACAGCGACCGCCACGCAAAGACAAGCTTCAGGAACGCGGCACAAGAGGCACCCTACTCCCGCCTTTGTGCGAGGCAGAGGGGGTGTGGAGTTTGGGGTGGAGGGAAAACGATTCGCACCATCCCCGCTGCCACCGCAAGTAATCTCTTCGCTCCGCTTCCTCAGCCCGGCCTGCCGCGCGTCACCGCCGCCGCCAATAGGCGAGGGCAGCTGCGCCGGCGGGGGCGGGGAGAAGGAGAGGTGGGTCGGCGAGCCAGCCAATGGGCTGTGAGGATGTTTCCCGGAGGCGAAGCCGCCGCGGCCCCTCCCCCGCCGGCCGCTCCGGCTGGGGGCTTGCCGGGCGGGAGAGTTTCGCACCCGGGTGGGAGATGCCGCGCTGGCTTCTTCTCCTCGCAGGTAACGCCGCGCGGGGGCTCTGGGAAAGAAGCTTGCCCATGTCCCACTTGCTGAAGGGAGTGCTGGCGGAACTGGCTCGGGCGGCGCGGGTTGGGTGCTGAGGGCCGGGGCGGGACACCTCTCCTCGGCGGAGCTGCCGTCAGGACAAAGGGGGAGCATCGAATGGGTCAAGGCCACCGGGAAACTCCTGGCGGGTCTCACCCGCCCCGTGGTCTTGCTCCGCCTGCCCGCCGCTGCCGTACCAGGGTGGACTTCTTCCCCGAGACCACCCGTCTGGCGCCCACGACGCCCTCAAGTTTTGAGGGCTGCGCGCACGGCCGTTGTGACCCCTTGCTGCGAGCCTGCCCCCAGCGCCCGCTCTCTTTGGCGGGACACTCGCTGCTGGAACCGTGCCCCACCCACCGCCTGGGAGTGATCGGTGGGTCGGCGCCGGACTGGAGTCGGGTCGGGCTCGCCTTTCTCTGAAGGGGGGCGGTAGGGTTGGCTGTCGCGCTGGGGAGACGGCCTCCCATGCCGCCGCTGGGCAGTTGCGTTGTGGCACGGTCGGCAACGGGAGAGGCTTTCGGTAGCCGGTGGGTGCTCAGCCCGCCTGGGCTGTTAGCGCGATGCCCGAGTAAAGGAGCCTTCACAAACTGGCCTGCTCTTCAGCGCGGCAGGAAGACCGGCAGCAGATGTACATCAAATAAATGGATCAAGCATAATGGGAGAAACTTTCAGGGCAAAATTAATTTTGAGTAGACGAAATGTTTTAGTTGGCTAGTGTATATTGATGCTGTATGTATGCTGCTACGAACAATGCAACCCGCCCCCCCCTCCGGTTAAGAGCCTTGCGCTTTTAGTCTTTGTTTTCATCAAACTATGAGCACAGGGGTGAATTACTTTGAATTACTCTGCCTTGCTCTTGAGGAGCTCTATTCCGCCTCAGATTATACAGCTGCATGTTACTGACTGTCTGAATTTGAGAGCACTGCTATATAGTCCCCATAGTGAGAAGAGGCACTGCTGTGACAGAGAATACTGCCTATCCCTGTGCATGTGCATAGAGAGATTGGGAATTCTTGGAGACTGGAATTTAACATTGCTACAAAGCAGTTGCCTAACCAGCTCAAATGGTTCAAGTCTCTTCAAGAAGCCAAATGGCTGGGGCTTTTTCCTAGATTATATGAAGATATTAAATGCATTCTTTTTTCAGAGGTGCCACAGCTGACTTTAAAAAAAACAGTAAAATAAGGAGGGCTGGCTTTGCAGCATCAGAAGAGAGGTCCTTCCAAGTACAAGTGGCTCATGAGTAAACCTCCAGCCATGGAGACTCCAGAGTCAGTACTATTGGATTCCATAGTCTTTTTCATCTACCTAAACAACCTCATAAGTCTATGAATACAGCAGCAGAATTTAGCCTACACTGTATTTTCAGTGTGCAGAGTGAACCAGTGAATGCTACTTTGATCTTAATAGTGTGTGTCTTGTCTTACTCTTCGAATTGCTGAGATTTAGGGCCTGTACCATTAACTGCCATCTGTCTGCCTGTGAAGATCCTATGAATTCCCTGTATGGGCTATGTGGAAGACTAGGTCCTTTAATTCAATTAACAGAAGAGAGTTGAGCTTTTTTTTTAATTGCAATTGGTGTTTATTTTCCATGCTCAGAAGGAAATTACAGTGCTTGCCATTCTCTTCAGAATTTATATTTATAAACACGTGGTGCTCCTGTTTGTTATGTTTGAAAAGAATAGCAAGAAACAGCGCACAGTGGTTTGCTCAAGGTTTTGGAATTTACCTGCACCAAAGTTTTGACTTCTGTTCTAAGGATTTCTTGGCTTTATCTCTGTGCTGCAACCATGAGATACCACACCTTTCTTCCACATTTTAAGTACAAAATTGTTTAGACATTTTCCAGTGGTTAAGGAGCACACAGAGAGAAAAGTGCAATGTTGTATGAAATCTCATTCTCTTCTCCCAACCCAATTTTTCCTTTGATTTTTTTTTTCAAGTTAAATGCAACTATAACTGCATTTGCATGTATTTCTTTCAGATTTGCAACCAACATAATGCTGAAGCTCCCAACTTGCAATAAGTATTTCACAGAATGGCACAAACAGAACCTAATCTGGACCACAGCATATCATGGTTCCTCCTTCCATCGTACTGGGCCAAAACGGTTGTGGCGTTAATTTCCTTCCTCTGTTTTGCTAACAGCTATGATGGAGATTTTGTCTTTGATGATTCCGAAGCCATCATCAATAATAAGGTTTGTGTCGTTTTTCCCTTTGTACCTTTTGACCTAAATGGTCATAGTAAAAGAAGTAGAAAAAGAAATAATTACAATAGGTAATCTAGGTAGGCCCAAAATGTTCATTCTGGTAAAGAGCTTCCATCTGAGAATCCTTCTTCTTCTTTTTTCTGTTGTGCTTTATTGGGCTTCCGTTGGCCTTAAGATTGACAAGCTGTGCTCTACCAAAAAGCTGAATGTGTAAGGATGTTTAACAGAATCTTATTCCTATAGATATTTCAATAACATGACTTGGGTTCTAATGCAGAAACAGGTGACTGAACAAACTAAACCAGCTTTTTTTGTATGTTCATTTGTCTCCTCAGAATGTGTCCCTTTCATTCTTTTGCAAGTGAAATCCCCTGTTTAAGAAGTGTTAGTATCTGGTCAAGAGCAATGGAGCTTTTTGTGTCACACCAAATGGACTTTATCTGCTTGTCATCTAAGAAAGCACTATCTATGTGTTCAACAAATTTGGATGTGATGTCTAGTAGCACTTATTCACAGGGTACCTGTACATCAAGACTGCCTATAAATCTAATTTTATTATCTTGTCTAAGTTTGTGAGACTATGCAGTAGGCTTTTCCAACACCCATTTATGTTAATAGCAGATTCATTCATAATCTTCTCAGTGTGACAAATGAATAAACCCAGTGAATAAACTTACTCCAGCATTGCGTTACTAAGTGATTGTAGGGTGGAAGGATTCTCCACTTGTGGTTTGTACCATGAAAGTGTTAGAGAAGCAAGGAAAGCTTTATTTTCATATGCTTGTTCCCCACTTAAAGTTCCTCTGATAACAGTATTTTTTTTAACAGCAGCAGAGTATTCTTGTGCTCTTTTTTTAAAGCTGATCATACATGCAATAAACAATCTTTGGAATACTCAGAAATTAGCATGTGACTCAAACTTCTAGCTAAGATTCTTTTGTCTTTGAGGAGCCAAGTGTCTCCCATTGCTGAGGCACACTGTAGAATCACGTGTAGCAATGAGTGAGCCTGTGCTTATATGTGGGTCTTGGTATTACAGCTTTTATGCTTTTCTTGTAGGTACTTGTTAAATGTTTGGAAAGTGAAGCACAGGGCAAAAAGAATCACCCTCCTCTCTTAGTTCTGTTTTCCTGAAGCCATGGGTTTACAAGGAAGATTATGGAAACCCATACCACAAGAACAACACAATTCACTTTTTCTTGCACAGGATTTAGACACAATTTATGGAAAATTGCCTTTTAGAATCTCACAGTATTGCTGTTTGCTTAGACAAATTTATATTATGCTTATGCAAGTCATCATACCTTGAGTTATAAATGTATGGGGGGAAAATGCTTCTGCCAAATGGAAATAAATCATAGAATCATAGAATGGTTTAAGTTGGAGGGGACCTCAAAGGTCATCCAGTTCCAACCTCCCACTATAGGCAGGGACACCTCTCACTAGAACAGAATCTTAAAGCTTCTAAGAGAATACTATGGACAAATCAAGAATCTATAACAATTTTTTTTAAGGAGACATTTAAATTGCACAGTTCCTGATTCTGCATTGAATTTGGGTGACAATTACAATGTTTCCTGAAAGAATGCACAAAAAAAATGATGTTAAGACAGGTTGTTCTGTTCATGTGCAATTTCCCTATGTGTAATCTTTCTACATTTCTTTTGGTCTTTACTTTTGAAATGTTTCAGTTTATCTGTACAACACAACAACCTGCACCAGGATTATAGCTGTTGGCAATGCTGAGAAATTCAACCAACTGCTTAAACAGATTAATTCATAGAATCATAGAATCAACTAGGTTGGCAGAGACCTCTAAGATCATCCAGTCCAATCATCCATCCTATCACCCAGCCCTAGCCAATCAACTACACCATGGCACTAAGTGCCTCATCCAGTCTTGGACACCTCCAGGGACGGCAACTCCACCACCTCCCTGGGCAGCCCATTCTAATAGCAAATCACTCTCTCTGTCAAGAACTTCCTCCTAACATCCAGCCTATACCTTCTCTGGCACAACTTGAGACTGCGTCCCCTTGTTCTGTTCGTGGTTTCTTGGGAAAAGAGACCAACCCCCACCCGGCTACAACCTCCCTTCAGGTTGTTGCAGACAGCAATGAGGTCACCCCTGAGCCTCCTCTTCTCCAGTCTAAACAACCCCAGCTCCCTCAGCCTCTCGTCATACATACATAGGTTGAAAACAGGCTTATTCTATCAAATTCCTCTACTATTCCCTAGAGTTTTTATGACATTTTAAGATATATATGAATGTATGGAAATACAAAACCCACAAGAAAAATGAGAAGACAATGAGTCTTCCAGTTTAATGGGGCGGGAGAGCATCTACAAAAGCAGAGTTTATTAAAGTGTAGTGTATTTGATTCCTATGTAATAGGAGAGGCAGCTGATGAAGCAATTGTGTAGATTTACTGGGCATTACTGTACCAGTATTTCTGTGATTACCACATATAGTGACTTGTGAAAAAATTTACTATCTCCTACCACCACCCTGAACTTTCAGTTTATTTTTTTATTTTAGCGAAAGATATACAATTAGTTGACTTTCTGCCTACCATAGCACATTAGTCTTTATTGGGATTCCAGGCTGTTTTCCAGACAGTTTCTTGTCAATTTAGTCATTTAAACTGGTACACAATACTGACTTTTATCTTAAATTACTAGCTTGGCAAGACAAACAGTTGGATTAGTAGGAGCATCGGATACAATGTGTTGTTTCCATAAGCCTTTATATGGAAAAACTGACCTTTCTTCAGATATTGAACTCTGCTGTCTGCAATGCTGCTAATCAAATATTTAGCGATTCTTTGATATCTACTCTTAGTTCTTAAACAGGAAATCATGCACAACTTTAAATAGCTATGTCTTTTAGAGCAAACCATTCCTATTTTAGGGTAAGTCCACCGAGTGGGAAAATTTTAGCTTGGAGAAGAGGAGGCTCAGGGGAGACCTTATTGCTGTCTACAACTACCTGAGGGGTGGTTGTAGCCAGGAGGAGGTTGCTCTCTTCTCTCAGGCGGCCAGCACTAGAACAAGAGGACACAGCCTCAAGCTGTGCCAGGGGAAATTTAGGCTTGAGGTGAGGAGAAAGTTCTTCACTGAGAGAGTCATTGGCTACTGGAATGGGCTGCCTGGGGAGGTGGTGGAGTCGCCGTCCCTGGGGCTGTTCAAGGCAAGGTTGGACGTGGCACTTGGTGCCATGGTCTAGCCTTGATCTCTGTGGTGAAGGGTTGGACTTGATGATCTGTGAGGTCTCTTCCAACCTTGGTGATACTGTGATACTGTAATTAATGTAAGAAACTTTTTCTCACAGAACTTGGATACAGACACAAGACACATGACTTAAGATTGTTAAGTCATATGGAAGTGTAATCTAATCACTAAGTTATTCCATGTATTCAGCTTTTCCTGCTTTCTTCCTATGGAAGACAAAAGGAGACTGATTATAGTAGAAAGGGAAATCTAGCCTTGCACATGTCAAATACATTTCCCATCTCAATTTATTGAAGACTATCTGAAAAGATGTATTTTAAGAATTTTAATACTAAAACAAAAAAAAAAATCTTCTTCACAGTTGTTTCTTTGGCAAACATACTTAAGGAGCAGTGCTGGTGGTTCAAAAAACGCCCACTAGCTGCTCTGCCCACCTGCTGTTGGTTCAAAAAACACCCACCACTCCCCTGCAGAGTAAAAAGGCTTCAGTAGATGCTGGTGTACATCTCAGTCCCAACGTACCCCTGAGAAGACAGGCTATATTGATTTAGTGGGCTACTGGTTTGAGAGTCAAATTATGACCTTTAGGGGTTGTGCATGGTAATGAGGAATACAATAGGGATTTAGATGCCTAAGGCCAAAATTGCAGTCCTGGGAGAAGAAAGAATTTTGTAGCTATTGCTTGGCAGTAGCAACATCTGTGAAAGCACAAAGAAATTTTGCACCTTGATAATTCTGAAGTCTGAATAGGATGCCCTGTGAGTCTTGATTTAAGATTTTCCTTGAGAATACTTTAATTGGCAGATGCAGTATAGGACTTTTCAAAGGCTGCAGTATTAGTCGTGCTCTCTTCTGTGTATTGATTAGTAGCCTATTAGAGAATGCTTCATTTCATTTGACATTTTTTGACATGGAATTTTAGCCTACTTCCCCCTCCTAATTTTTTTTTTTCAACTGGTTGTTTAATATTGGCCAAATTTGATCAAGTGATAGAAATAAGTCTCCTCTTGGATTTTTTTTTAATAGATGAAAATCAGAATGTGTTGAGAGAAGCAAGAAGTATCATATTTTGTATTCAGTTTTGTAACAGATGGTCATCGTGGCCCAGACACACTGTAGCTTGCGACTAGCACCGTTATGTGTTCTCTCTTGCCTTGTTGGCATGTTCAAAGTGCTAGGTAGCTAAAGAGGAGATGGAAAGCACTGAAGACCACAGGAGGTGGTGCTCAAGGTACTGTAGAAACAAGTGAGATGGTAGCAGCATTTGAGAGGAACTAGTTGGTACACCAAGGATATTGTAATGTGGGAATCTTGTAAATAGATGGAGATATAGGAAAAATAAGACATGGGATACCAGGCTTTGTAAGACATTTCATGGAGTTAGCAGCCCTGTTTGTCTGCTTACTTGTATTTGCATTGTCTTGTTAATCTGCTTTGATTTGTTGGTCTCTTGAACAATTTCAAGGGAAAAAGTGGGGTAGAGCAACTGGTGATTGAGTGCAGATGTGTTGCCAGCACTCGTGTGTTTCCTAATACAATTTTGTTCTTGGGTTCTATCTTAGGTGTATTTAACCTGCATGTTTGCTGTAGCGTAAATTGGTGTTTAATTGCCTCAGGGAAGTAGGAGAAGCTGGGTAAACAGAAGATCAATATGTTAGTTTGAGCTTCACAGGTTATCCTCACAGAAAACTGAGACAGATGCTACTGAGGTCTTCCTATTTTTTCTCTATAGAATGTACATTTGCCATTCAGTGGTCTAGGTTAGTTGGATTATGTGGTTTTATGATAAGAGTAGACTTTTCCTTTGCAGTGTTTTTTTTTTAACAGTCTCCTACTACATGCCAGATTAAATTAATTAATTATTTTTCTGTCTTCTGCTCTTACTCTTTTAGAGCAGTACATAGAGATCTTGATTCTTGGCTTCATGTGGTAGGAATTTAAAAAAAAAAAAACAACATTTTTGGGTAGTGTCCTGTGTGAAGTAAGGCTTCAAAAAGAGCTAATTGATGTTTTCAGTCTTTAGTCTTCTTGTTTTGATGCTTTCATTAGTAGTTGTGCTACTGACACTAGTAGAAAAATAACTATTTGCAGCACTTTGTAGTTGGCCTCCTTCACAAGAGAACCTAGACCTAGAATCAAAGACTTTTTACAAAACTGTAAGGTAAAGGGTTTTTTTAATGTGTTTTCTATCTTAGCTATTGAGCAGATTATCAACTGATGTGAATACACACAGCTCTACTGAATTTAATTACAGAATGCAAGCATCTTGACCTTTATGATGACGTGCATCCAAAGTGTGACCTTCATTGCAAGTTTGGGTACCTTGTCAAATGTCAGTAGTGAGTCAACAGATACCTGCTATGTCCATGTTAGCATGAGCTTGTATTTGTTGGGAGCTTGTTTGTGGTTTTGCTGCTTTGAACAAAACAGAAATTTTAATAATCTGATAATTTTGGATGCTTCCTTTCAGGACCTCAGGGCAGAAACCCCACTTGGCGATCTATGGCATCATGACTTCTGGGGTAGCAAACTCAGCAGCAATACCAGTCATAAGTCATATCGACCACTAACTGTCCTAACTTTCAGGTGAGACTTGTCTTCTTGCTCAAGATCAGAATTTTTCTTCCAATATATATTAACTCAATTGATTATAGGGAGGGAAGAGACAGAGTAGCTGGAGGGTAATTGGATACCTTTCTTGAATATGCTTTTCATGTTCACTACCTTATCTCAAATTGAAATTTAATTTTCAGATGTTTTCTTTCATGAAGGATATGTTATTTTTACATTCTGTATTTCAGTGTGCTTTTCAGAGACTGCACATTTTATGCTCTTATACTTTGGGACTAAGGGCATCATCAAAGAACTGGGAGGTGTGCATTCCCTTCACTTAGCCATGCTGCCACTTATACCGCTATTGTAGTTTCTTTTCTTTGCTTTCCTGGTGTCTTGTCAAATGATTTATTTTTTTTATATAAATAATATCAATCTGCTGTGGCCTTTTGCCATAGTATTCTTGCCACTTCTTCCTGCTGATGTTCTAACTTCAAGTGACTGTTTGTGTCTGAGAATCCTAGTGAGAGAGGCATCTGCTTGTATATATAGCTTCCTGGTTTTCTCAAATAACTGACGGTTTGTGAGAATTACTTCTGTAGATATTTAGCTCATGTTTTTGCACAAAGATCTGAGCAAGCAGTAGACTGTGTGGAAATACAGCACAGTAATCGCAGAGGGGATCTTTGAGGTCCTGGACTTAAGTTTCATTATTTTCCCCACGCAACTCAGTATTGTGAATGAGGACCTAGCACTAGTTCTGCAGTTGTGTCCAGTCTAAACCAGGGACTAACTGACTGCAGGAGTACTCCCACTCTTAGTCCTCACATTCAAGGAAAAATACTGACCCTTAAGTACAGTGTCAGTGTTTGAGGTATTTAGTACTGTGAGTTTCACTGTCTATTAGGGCTTTCTTCTCATTTTCATCAAGGAAAATAATGCAACTGAGTGGAACATGTTAGATTCCTAAACATATTAAAGCTTTTGGTGCATTACACAGCAAATACTTTCTCTTTTCAAGGTCTCTATGGTATATTCCATCTCTTGTAACATCCTGGTTAGTCTAAAGAGTAAACTGGGATGCAGTCATTACTATATCTGAAAATTCAGATGAGCATGTGGAGATAGTCCATAAAGTTCCATTTTCACGAATAAGAAACTGGTTTTCATAATTTCTCTAAACTCCAGCTTTCATATGTAGTACATTTATAATAGGTTAAGGAGTTTTAATAAATTTCACTCAAGTGAGAGGCAGGCTGACCAAAGGATCTACATAAAATCCTCTACCCAAACTCAATTTCTGTGTATTTTACGTACTGATGAAAGTATATGGATAACAGCAAGATCTTTCTCCTTTTTCTTCTTCCTCTCCATTTTACATCTCAAGGAAGATTGAATTTTCACTTATGCTTCTTGTTCTAATACTTGCATGAGGCATCTCTTTAACCAGTCTCACAAATTAGTTGCTGAAATGTGCTGACTACTTTCTGGGTAGATACTGATTGTACCCAGATGGTTTCCACATCATCAGTCCAAATGCTGGGATGTTTTTGAGCTAGAACGTCAGTGGAAATCACAGTTTGAGTTTATATCAGTTTCCTCACTGTGTGGATTTAATTAAAATCCATTAGGTTGTTTTCACACATAGTTTCTCTTAAGCCCAAAGTTATGACCCTAGAAAGCTGGGTTGTTTAGCCACAGGAAACTCCTGCATTTGCAGTGTTGAAGTTACATTGCAGTTACATTGGCTAGAAGTCAATTCTAAGGAACCACAGGTATTATAAAAACATAATAGCACTAACATATATCTTTGGAGAGGACAGATACTGCGTTGAATATGGTATTCCATATGAATACCTTTGAGTAAAGATCAGGACACTGTTTCCAGCTAGCTATGGTAGGGTTTGCTGGTATTTTTTAGCTTTAAAATTATTTTGTGCCTATGTGTCTTAATATGATCTTGCTTTTGGCTTGTTAAGGTTTTCTCTTTGCATATCTCTCTAACCATTGATGTAATTCTTAGCCTTAATGTTTTTGTGTCTGTACAGAATTAATTACTTTTTTGCTGGAGGCTTCTACCCAGTTGGTTTCCATGTCATCAATATAATACTGCATTGTACTATATCCGTGTTGATGGTTGATGTGTTCTCAATATTACTGGGTGGACTACAATTCAGTAATAAAGGAAGGAGGCTAAACCTGGCTCCAAAGACATCTCTTCTAGCTGCTTTGCTGTTTGCTGTACATCCAGTGCACACCGAATGTGTAAGTAATGAATAATTAGCTTCAATGTTTTACATCTTTGAAGTTCCTGACTAATTAATTCTGACATAGCCTTACACTCTACACGTTGCTTTTATGTATCTTAATGCTTCTCTTGGCACATGTCTTACGAGAACAATCAAGTATTATGGCTAGTACATCCAAAAGCTGGTAATTCCACAAGGCTGGACCTTATTAAGGAAGAAAAATTAAATCATTTAAGTACAATAACTAAAGAAGGATAGTCCTAAACTACAGAGTTTCCCTAATTACTGGATTAAGAATTCATTACTAGAAACATTAGCTCATGAGTAGCCAAGGAGAATGGAAGATAAACCAAATGCAAATGCATTACCTCTTTTCATTTACATTTACTTTGATAAAAAGCCAAGGAGATAGAAAATTGGAGTCAGGGCATTACATGAACTGTCTGTGTGACTGTATTAGAATACTGCATCCATTTTTTAATCCATGCTGCAAGGAGGATACTGGGAAGAGCCATGAAAATGATTAAAGGACTGGAAATCATCCGATGTCATGAGAGATCAAACTTTATGGATTTATATTTTTAATATGAAGGAGAAGATTAAAGGATTATTTTTTATATGACAGTCTGTAATTATATACATGTGGAACACAAATTTTATAGTACTGGGCCCTTTAGTAGTGCAGACAAAAATGTAACAGTGGCTGGAATTTGAAACTAAAGATGCAGAATGGAAACATGGCACATGCATATCGGCCAGTTAAAATAGCTGACCAGTGATCAAAGTCCTTGTGTAGAAATTCTAATTAAGGGAAAATCTTTTTCTTAAAAAGCCCTTTTGCACCTCATAACTAAGAAAACCTCATGACTTTATGCCACTGGGCTTGCTGGATGTGGTCTCTGATTACTTTATCATGTAATAATAAATGAAGTATAAAATAATCACAAAGCTGGAATGATTTTTGTTTTAGAGTTTGGAAGGACTGAGCTACTGGAAAAAGTATTAATTTTAACTTTGATCTTCGTGCAAGTAATGAATGCTGAATCTTCAGTGTACCTCATTCTGTATATGTGGCACTGATGTTTTTTATTTATTCACAACATGCTATGGTTTAGAATTTTTGTCCTTTGCTTTGCATACGATTGATGGGAAAGAGGTTATGGAAAGCTATGCCTCTCTGTTGACTGGAGATCCAATATTGCATATACTGGAAACAGAGATAGTGCAAAGTTACGTATCAGTAACTTGGCAGCACTTTCTGTCATGTGGCAGAAACGTCCTGCCAATCATTCTCTGGTGTTTGCTTGCCTGCAGAATAACTTCTTTGTGAAAACATGTTATGCTAGTGTCAGAAGGTCCCATTGTATTAGTTCTCTAAAGCCGGTTCAAGATGTCACAGTGAAGTGAAACGAGTCTTCGGTGCTTTTGATGTTCTGACATGACAAGGAATCTCACTTGAGTCTTAACTTTGTAATACACCTACTGCTGACTTGTTTATCAGTATGCATAATTTTATTCACCATTGACTTTAAAAGTATATTTAAATCAGCAGGCAAATGTTACTAAGAGCTTGGCCTTGTCAAATAAATTAGAAGTTACACAGTCTGCTTGCATATGCAAGGTTTGAAGGCTTGCTGATGCTTTGAGGAAACATTGGAAGAGGAGGGTAAAAGGTAGCATGATTTCGTACTGTCTCTTCTAAGAACCAGAAGTGAACAAAGGTCTCTAATCATTTACAAAGTGAATAATAAATTTTGCTACACTGAAGCAGTTACGAAACTGCAATGGTTCTACTCTGAGTGTATGTCAGGCAACATCTCAAAAAGCATTCCTCGTGATTTTAAAGCTGTGAGTTTTAAGTATCACGACACCCTGGTTTTGAAATGAGATGACATATTTTGACATAAAATCATGAGGAGTACATCTGTTTGCTGCTTTGAATTCTGGTATACAGAGCACAAAACAAACTGTCATGTAAAACAGATCTTGAAAAGTTTAATGCTTTCAGTACCATGTAAGAAAAATATCTATCATTTTAAGTAAACAGTATTATGGTGTAGTTCTCTCTTTTAAAATAATGCTTGTTCTTTGTAACACTTGGCTGCTGAAATACTAAATGAAGCATGGGCGTATACCTGATACTGATTTAAAACTCTGGTTTTTATTTACCCTATTACCAGAAATTGTAGGCCTGATCCTGCATCTGAGATACCATTATACTGTTGGAGTCATCTGTGGCCATATGTGTGTTATTAGCCCCTTAATCTCTTTGTTGTAACAAAATGGCATGTAGTTTCAAAATTGTGTCGGTTCACCTTTACTTTTATCTCATTAACTGAAAGCAACTCCTGAAAAAGAAGAAAACTTTGTTATTTTCACCTTTCAAAGCACTCCACAGTTACTGAGTTAATTCTTGTAATTCCTCTATAAGATAGACAAAAGAAGCAAGGAAATTAGATGCATGGCTTGGGAGAAATCAGGAAGTTTTTGTGGACTGAATCTAGGAGTCCAGCAGTTTCTCCTTTTATAGTGCTTGAAGGAAGCTGAAGGTAAAGTGGGAGAAAGTCTGTTTGGTGGATTCAGTTCTACAATCGTGCCTCTACACTTTTCTTTCTCTAATGTTATTTAGAAACAGTTGTTCCATCGTGTCAGACTGGCACACAAAATGCCATTTTCCTTAGAGCCATTAGCAGGTGTCTTTAAATATAAGGAAGATAGAATTTATCTCCTTACTTTTTTTTTCTTTCTGTTCCACTCACAAAATTGGACAACTGGTGTACTGTACAAGAACCAAAGTTTCTGCTTTTATCCTGAAACTTCATCTCAGAGTGGATTAAAAAAACCCTGTAGCCATTCTGCACTGCTTCAGAAAGGCCTCTGTACTTCTCCTGGGAGCACTTCAACACTCAGGGAAGTAGAACTAGACTAAAAAGTAGGGGTTGTTTCCATGATCGTCTGAGTGTATTGAGGTCCCAACATCAGGGCCTATACAGTCCCCTGCCAATCCCTTGTGTCACAATTTCCACAAAAAAACTTGTAATGTATTCTGACCGTGGTGTAACTGAGGAATGAAGATCCAAAAATATTCTAAATGCAGTTTAAGGGCTGTTGAACTAAAGCTTGTTGATAGTCCTGAAAATGTTCTTGAATTAGATAGATCCAGAGTACAGAGGTCCCAGAATACTTTTCTCCTTTTATTTCACGTTGGTACAGATTCTGTTACAAGATGCATTTGCAGGTAGTTCTAACGCAATCAATAATACAGCACAAAAATGAGCCAGGAGGTTTGGTTGGTTGTTGGTTGGTTTTTTTTCCTGATTCTGCAGGCTGGAAACTACTTGTCTGTGCCCGCATGTTTAGAGTACAATTTGAAGGCAGGCTTGTCTTCTGGAAGTGGACAGTCTTGATTTTCACAGTATCACCAAGGTTGGAAGAGACCTCATAGATCACCAAGTCCAACCCGTTACCACAGAGCTCAAGGCTAGACCATGGCACCAAGTGCCACGTCCAATCCTGCCTTGAACAGCTCCAGGGACGGCGACTCCACCACCTCCCTGGGCAGCCCGTTCCAGTAGCCAATGACTCTCTCGGTGAAGAAATTTCTCCTCACCTCAAGCCTAAATTTCCCCTGGTGTAGCTTGAGGCTGTGTCCTCTTGTTCTGGTGCTGGCCGCCTGAGAGAAGACAGCAACCTCCTCCTGGCTACAACCACCCCTCAGGTAGTTGTAGACAGCAATAAGGTCACCCCTGAGCCTCCTCTTCTCCAGGCTAATTTCAGCAGAGGTGTTGGTTTTGTTTGGGTTCAAGATGTTTGCTAAGAGTTCTACAGAAAGGCAACCTGATCAAAAAACAGATGGAATTGGGCTGAATTTATATCTTATTTATGAGTCTATATAATTTCAGTGAGGTCCTTCTTAATTTCATAATCAAAGCAAAATAATCTACCTAATTGATACTAAGAAATACCCTCTCAAAGCTAGATGTGTGTTAGAAAACTGGGTATCATAGTATCATAGTATCATCAGGGTTGGAAGAGACCTCACAGATCATCAAGTCCAACCCTTCACCACAGAGCTCAAGGCTAGACCATGGCACCAAGTGCGACGTTCAATCTTGCCTTGAACAGCTCCAGGGATGGCGACTCCACCACCTCCCTGGGCAGCCCATTCCAGTGGCCAATGACTCTCTCAGTGAAGAACTTTCTCCTCACCTCGAGCCTAAACTTCCCCTGGCGCAGCCTGAGGCTGTGTCCTCTCGTTCTGGCGCTGGCCAATCAGTATCTATCACTAATCCAGTAAATCATGGTGGAAAAAAAATACAGTGATGTTATTTTATATGTTTTACTCTGTATGTGTGTCTATGTGTATCTTTATTTCAGGTTTTCTGAAAATAAAATCTGGTAATCTGAAATTTTCTTTTTTTCTTTTAATAAGGTTGCCGGGATTGTTGGCAGAGCAGACCTTCTGTGTGCCCTGTTCTTTTTGTTGTCATTCCTTGGCTACTGTAAAGCGTTTAGAGAAAGTAAGCATTCTGTTTGCCCCTTTGATTTTATCTTGTGTACGTTTTCTGCTTTCATACACTTCAGTGAAGTATAGCAAAACCTAAAAATGTCAGCTTGATGTGGTTTGAATTTATTAATGTTTATAACCTCATAAAATATTAAAAAATAAACCTGCTTTAGCAGGGTCTTTCTGTTAGAAGAGCTGGAAGGATTCCTGTCTTTAATTCCCATTAAACACTAGTAATTTATTTTAAGAAAAGCTTGTTTTATAATGGGCTTATTTGTTAGATGTTTTATGGTTTAGAAGCATAAAGAAATATTCTAGTGAGTATTTTGGAAATCATACCTATACATTTACATTCTTAAATATTTTAGTACCCTTTGTACCATTATGTCGGGATGGTTTAAATGGGAATGAACTTTAGGAACCTTACTTGTATTTTTAATGAATTGCAAAGAATTATTTATATGAGTAAGCCCTCTGAATTCCTGCAGTATGCAAGTACTGGCATATACATGCTGAATATAGTGTTACTCATAGTTTTTGTAAGACAGCTGCATTTAACATGAACAATTCCTTTGTAGATTTTTTTTCAAGTGAGCTTTTAGATCTGTTGTATTACTTCCTCTGAATGCAGGTTGGCAGTTCAAATGCAGTTGTGGAGGAATTATTGTAGAGTTCTGCTAAATAAACACACAAGAATATATGAATTCCTGGTTATGACAATCTATACAGAACATGCAATCAAGTATCTCAGTGTGCCCCACCACAGGAAATTTGTGAACCCTTGCAGAGCTGTGTTGTGAAGAGCTTGTATAGTATCACTTCAATAGGCATGCTTGTAAGGTTTAACCAGAGCTGGCAGTGTGTTACAGATGTACCTGAGCAGGCTTTAACTGGTCTAGCTTAACAATGTAGTCCTAGCATCTTAGAGGTTACTGCAGGTTGAGAGGTGTAAGTTAGTCCACGGAGGGCTCTTAAGTTGCTGTGAATAGCTCCAGCTAGTTGAGTTTAGATTGTTTAGATCTATTCTGTGTATTTCTATGGCTGACTTAAGTTTAGTTTAATGTTCCCCATTTTAAATGATACTTAGAATGATTCCTGTTCACTTCTGACATTTTTTTCTCCCCTTTGAGTAGGTTTCACTCCTTTCATCTAAACTAATATTTTTTTATTAAAAATGGCCTTAGGATCTTGCTTACTCATATATTCTTTTCTTATCTGTTTTACTGGGCATGATTGTGCTGTCATGTTTCTGCCATTAGTGCCAGAGTAAATTAGACAAATCAAAATATTGACTGTGTGCTTTCCAGTTTTTTTGGTACAAGTAGACCTATATGGCAGGGGTAATATTCTTCACTTGCAGAACTTGAGCTAAATTCTTAGGGTGACTGTTGGAAACTTGTATGTAGGACTCTGTAATTATTTTTTTATGGAGCATATCTTTGGAATGATTAAGAATGTGATGGGTACTCTGGTTAGGGATATTCTGAGTGCTTGTACAATTTGCAAAGGTCAGTTTGGTAACCTTTTAGAAGTCAATGCCATTTTAATAGTCTTCATGTAGTGAAATTATTTTCATTAATGCAAAATCAGGAAAATGTTGTGATGAAGAGGTGCTAAGCAGCACTTAGTATTTTTTATTGGACATTACACCATAATAGGATTTGCTATATGTCTCTTAAGCAGATATACCAAGAAAAAGTACAGTCTGCCACCATAGTTGTGCCTTTTGTCTTTCAGATCAGTTTTCAGTGTTTACTGTCACCTTCACTGCCTGATTTGCCCTCAACCACTTCTTGAAGAAATTTGAACTTTTCTCTATACACAAGGATTTGTATCCAAGTTACATACATGATTCTCTTCCAAAAATTTCCTCATTGTGGGTAGCTTGGTGACAGGTTCAGGTTCTTGCAGATCCTATCTGGCATGTCCTAAATGAGAGAATGAAAAGTTATTTCCAGCACCGTGAAAAGCAGTAATGAGTTCTTTAGCAGATTGTGCATGGAGCCTGTATATGATAGTCTTTACTGGCTGAACTTTCAGGAGGTTTACCCTCTTTGTCACCTTGTACATCTAATTGGGACATGCAACTTAAAAGCCTTTTCTCTCTGCTCCCTCTGTGTAGTCACTGAAATGAGATAGGGTCCTTTGGGTGCCCAGTCAAAGGAATAGCTTATCGTAGGCATTTGCAGTGCCTTCTAGAGGTACCAAAATCTTACATGTGTAGAAGCTTAGGAAGACTGGGTTTGTGACTTGGGATGCATGTACATTGTCACCTCAGTTGGACTGAAGGGCAAGCATCTGTTACAATAGAGCAATCAAGATTCGATTTATCATAGATCACAGAGTGAATTAGGTCAGAAGGAGCCTCTGGAGGTCATCTGTAATCCAACATCTTAAAGCAGAGTTAACTTCATAGATCAGATTGTGTGAAGCCTTAGACAGGTAAGTCTTCAAGCATGGGGACTGGACACACAACATATCACCAGTTCACCTCAGCCACTTTTCTTAGCTTATATTCTAAACCAGCCTAGCTGTCTTAGTGGTTCTTTACTGGACTTGAGTTTGTTGTTGTGTTTCTTGTATTGGACTCTGCACTGAACACAGTACTCCTGGTCTGGGCTCACTCTCATTAGCTAAGTGGAGAGGAACATCTGCTTCCCTTGACCTGCTGGGTATGCTGTATGCATTTAACTTTCTTCACTGCTGCAAAGGCACGCTACTCATCTTCAACTTGTCAACCAGAGACTCCAGATCCTTTTCTGCAGAGCTTCTGCCTAGGCAGTACTGAACTGTTGCAGCATGTTGACTTTGATTTTCATGAGGCTTCTGTTAGCCTACTGCTTCAGCTTGTCATGATCCCTCCAAACAGCAGTCCTTTCTATATGGTACCCATGTGTACTCTATCTGAACTCCACCAATTATCAAAACCAGTGTGTCTGCATTGGAAAGGGCAGCTGCAATGAAAATGGAGGCTCTCTCTTCACAATGAGAAACATGGAGAACTGTCATGGTTCAGACCCAGCTTGCAGCTAAGCTCCATATAGCCACTCACACAGCTGCCTTCCACCCCACAGTGGGATGGGAAGGAGAATTGGGGTGGGGGGAGAAGGCCAGAAAAGAAGGGGGAAAAAAAAAGAAGACACAGCCCCGTGAGCTGAAATAAAGAGTTTAATAGAACAATACAAAAAGATACTGAGCCACCTCACCCTTGCTTCTGTCGTGAAAGAAGAGAGGAAGAGGAAGAAAATAAAAATTGCCATGTCACAGTCACAAGCTCAAAGTCCTTCTTTTTCCCAGGCCAGCCTTTCCTTTGTATAGTGGGCATGATGTCAGCATGGCATTGACTCAGTGGCTGGTTCAGCCACCTGGCTTGGCAATGTCCTCTCCCAGCTTCTTGTGAAAGAAACCACAAACTTAACCTGTCTTAGCTGAACCCTGGACAAAAAGACAAGGGCCAGTGGGTACAAGTTGTACTGGGACAAGTTTCACTTTGATGCAAGAAGTAATGTTTTTTACAATGAGAACAATCACTCACTGGAGCAACCTCTCCAGAGAGGTGGCAGAGTCCCTGTGGCTGGGCATTTTAAGACAAAACTGGACAGAGTGCTAGGTAATACTACAGGCTCCTTTTGGACCACATGATCTTTGGTTCCTTCCAACCTGGGCTGTTCTGTGATTCTATTGCTTCTGTGAAAGTCTTTAGGAAGAGGTAACTAAATATGAGGAAATAGCTGTAATAGAGTATGACATTTCAGTAGTTTTGTTGTATTAAAATAAATGCAGAGTTTTACCCTTGGATGCCTCCATTTTGGTAGTATAAATTTCCTTCTTTGATGAACAGTTCTAGCTATTTCCAAGTAATAGGATAAATAAGGAATAAAGACTTTTTCATCTGAGTTTGAGGGAGTCAAAGACAGGAAAAGCTGTCCTAGTCCCAGTTGTATGCTTACCTCACGTGAAGTGTAGATAAGGAAGAAAAAATATTTTTAAAACATGCACATATAGTTTAAAGAACAGACTTAAACAATGTATTTTAAGAAGAAAAGAAAAAATACCCTTTCTTCTCTCATATTCTTTTCCTTCTGCTGGCAAATCCACAAGATTGGAAAGTCTGTGATACTTTGCCAGGGCACACTGATATTTCTAGTCCAAATTAAGAATTGGTGTTGCATCGCTTTCTAGCTCAGACCAAGATGGTAATTTGTCTTTGTGGGATAGTCTTTGTTAGTAAGAAGGAATGGGAGGAAACAACCAACATACTCTCTGTATTCTATTACATCAGGCTTACGTTTCTAATCAAATATAGCTGCTTTATGATGATCTTAGAGAAAAGTAGAATCTACCGGCTTGCTCTAACATCCTGTTTCCTTTTGTTCTGATGAGTTTTTATACATTAAGGGCAAACATGACTCAGCCCTAGAGGTTCAACTCCATGCATCCTTGCTTCTGGATTTGACTGTCACACATGTATAGATCATCAGCTTTTTAAGGCAGATTAAAAAAAAAGATATTAATAGATGCATGGTAGCACAGCTTTTGGAGTACTTAAAGGAGAGTGCAACTCTTAAGGACTTCAGGATTTATGCACTGCATTTGTACTGCCTTTCAAATACAGTTACTAAAACATACTTGGTGCCAGTTTCCTTTTACTGATGAAATTTGTGCAAATATCAGATTACAACAAGCATTGAAAAGCCTGAGTTGGTGCTACTGATGTGGTTGTGTCCTCAGTAACATACACTGTTTTATCACTAGCAGCACTTCAGTGCTACTATCAAACAGATAGATTATCTAAGCATTTCATAAAGAACCCGATTATGCTTGCTGCAAGGTAACATGAAGTTCATGTACAGTTAAGTTCCAGAAATCTGCATTTCATTAGCATAGGTGTAGTTGTTGGACTGTCATTCTCAGTCTTTTCTAAAGGAGTCCTGGAAAAGAGACTGGTTAATGCATGTTTTCCCCTCATGTCTAAGTGTAAAATGAATGTAAAAACTTTTTTTTTTTTTTTTTTTTTTTTTGATTGGAAGTAAAGACTCTGAAAATGTCTGAGAAGGATTTGGGTATACTGTGGGGAAAGCATTTATAATAGTGCAAGCAATATGGAGATCAGAAAAATGTCAGTGTTAGACTGCAAGAACATCCAAAGGAAACTAATATTTTGTAAAACTCAAGATACACTATCATTGTGAAACTAATATTTTGTAAAACTCAAGATACACTATCACTGTGTGTCTGGTGTGATTTATTTGTAGTCATGGTGGAGTTTTGGGTAGATAGTTTCTTTTAGCTAGAATCTGTAGGTTGTTGGTTGGTTGTTTTTAAGTATAAGCATTTCACACACTGTGTGGGCTATAGTTACTGAAGTTTTGGAATCCTGTTAGTTTTTCCCAATATACAGTTCCTAATGTTACCATCTTTGACAGGATAACATTTATATTTGCAAGGAACTAATCTGTTGTTCTGGTTCTGTCCTGCTGTTTTAAAACACAACTATGGGGACAAATCCACTGTGTAGGCTTTGGAGACAGCAAGAGCTGACAACTGTTTAGGTATGTCCTGGATGGAGTTATGGGTTATTCATTGAATTTTAATGCAGCTTCTCTGGGAATTCATAAGGTGATTTAAAACTGCTGTAGTATTCATTTTGCCTCCCTTTGTCTTCAGCTTTGACAGTGATCTAGTTGCACGTATTTGCCATCTGCAATCACTGAGTGATGTAAAGTGATGAGTTCATGATTTGTTTGATGTGAATAATGCTGCCCTGGATACTAAACAGGGTATCAACTGTTTGCTCATATTTGTGTGTTTCTGTTTTGTTCTGCTCTGTGTAATCACCTGTTAATCATTTACTAGTTCATTGCCAATTTAATAAAGCATGTGAAGCAGACCATAGAGATGAGTTTTGTGAATATTGGAGGTTTGTATTGTGGAGGTTTTCCTATAGTTTTGTCAAATGTTTAAGATTCCTTTGTCAAAGCAAAGAGATCATTTAAAATACAAGGAATTTGTTAGCTATTTTGCAGTTGGTTAAAAGATACTTGCAGCAGAGCCACAGCTATCTCAATATACATTTTTTTTCTTACTTGGTTCAGTAGAGGGTTAAACATTAGTCTTAGTAGCAGTATCTTTTCCGTGGGAACTTACTAGACTACAGCTGTTCATTTCTGTCCATCAAATGTGTACATTTTATATATATATATCCTTAATAGTTAAAATGTACATACTTGTAGAAAGAGAGGTACAATGATTCTATGAAAAAGGATGAGGAGGGACTTTTTAGGCTACCAGGGAGTGACAGGACTAGGGGGAATGGAGCAAAGCTGGAGGTGGGGAGATTCAGAGTGGATATAAGGAGGAAGTTCTTCACCATGAGAGTGGTGAGAGCTCGGAATCGATTGCCCAGCTGGCTGAGGCTCTGGCCAGCCTGATCGAGGGTAGGGTGTCCCTGGACATGGAAGGGGGGGTTGGAACTAGATGATCCTTGTGGTCCCTTCCAACCCTGACTGATTCTATGATTCTATTTAAATATGGGCCCTGATTTTTCAGCTGTGTACTGTATGTTCATACTTGAACACACTTGAAAGGGAGTAGTTCTGTGTGGAAAACCTAACAGTTTTATTATTTTAATGGACAAAGGAGAAACTTTTTTTTGTTGTTGTTCAGAATTAGTGCTAACTTTTGCTTGTCCAATATACTGTTACTCAGGGATAGATGACCCTTTTACTATAGACTATATGTAATGAGTTTGAGATGTTTGGCTATGTTTCGGAATGGCATTTGCTATTGTAATTTCATTATGAAGTGAAACTTTGAGCTGAGCTACTGTAGTATGTACGTTTGAAGACACACAAGGAGATCTCAGGCTTAGGTTAATTCCAACAGTGGATTCTTTAGTGATCTTTTAAGACTAGGTAATCCTTCCCCCTTTGCTTAGCAATTCACAAGTAGGAGTATCTAAGAGCTTGCTTAGATGAATATTTGTAGTAGTTTAGTTGGAAGATACTATCCCCACAGGCAAAGCACATCAGTGGAATATATGAGCCTTTGTGGTCTTTGCAGTTAACACTTTCTGCAGAAGCTCAACTTAAGTTACTTAGCTTTCAAAGGAGCAGGTGTTTTATCAGAAACTGTAACCTGGCAGAGCCTTAAGTTGCTCATTTAGCTTTGAAGACAGAGATCTTGAAGGCCTAAATGTCTTAAACGGTAATTGTTGTTTGGCATACAGTTAGTTTGACTTTAAAGACTAAGCTTGGTATTCTTAATGTTGTACTTTCTTTATAGCCTTATCTTCTGAGGATTTATTTTTTATTGACTTGTAGATTTAGGACATTTGCACCTGGGTTGGCACAATCCCAGGCACAGATACAGGCTGGGTGGTGAATGGCTGGAGAGCAGCCCTGAGGAAAAGGACCTGGGGGTCTGGGTCGACGAAAAGCTCAGCATGAGCCGACAGTGTGCACATGCAGCCCAGACAGCCAACTGTGTGCTGGGCTGCAGCAAGAGAAGTGTGGCCAGCAGGGCAAGGGAGGGGATTCTCCCCCTTTACTCTGCTCTCGTCAGACCCCACCTGGAGTACTGTGTGCAGTTCTGGAGCCCCCAGCACAAGAAGGACATGGAACTGCTGGAGCGGGTCCAGAGGAGAGCCACGAAGATGATCAGAGGGCTGCAGCAGCTCTGCTATGAGGACAGGCTGAGAGAGTTGGGGCTCTTCAGCCTGGAGAAGAGAAGGCTTCGAGGAGACCTTAGAGTGGCTTTCCAGTATCTGAAGGGAGCCTACAGGAAGGCTGGGGAGGGACTATTGACAAGGTCTGGTAATGTCAGGACGAGGGGGAATGGGTTTAAACTGGAAGAGGGGAGATTTAGACTGGATGTTAGGAGGAAGTTCTTTACAGTGAGGGTGGTAAGACACTGGCACAGGTTGCCCAGGGAGGTTGTGGATGCTTCCTCCCTGGAGGCGTTTAAGGCCAGGCTGGATGAGGCCTTGAGCAACCTGCTCTAGTGGGAGGTGTCCCTGCCTATGGCAGGGGGTTGGAGCTGGATGATCCTTGAGGTCCCTTCCAACCTAAACCATTCTATGATAAAATAAAGTCCCTTGAAATAGGGTTAGCATTTAGGAAGAGAGAGTTGAGATGCATCATCAATGTGTTGCTCATAAATTTAAATCAGTCAGCTCCACACTGTAAAATGCTTTGTTTATGTAACCTTACTCTAGGAGTGCCTGTACTTAAATCTCAGTCTAAGTGGAGGAGCCACTGTTTATGGTTTGTGTAGGTATTCACTGAATCCTCTCAACTTTCTGACTTAATGTACGCCTAAAGAAGGACCATCTGAGCAGCATTTTTTGGTTTTGTATAGAAACACTGTATTTTCCTAGCTCAGAAAAAAAATCAAAGCAACAAAAAACCCCAACCACCAAGTACTCTGTTTCTTTGGCATGCTTACAATTGTGTCCATCTGTTAGAGTGGCTCGGTGCCCACTCACAATATGGTGTACCAGTTTCAACCAGGCACAGGTGCCAGTGAAAGATTGGTTTCATTTTCTGACACAGGATTTTTCTGATGGGAAACAGCACTGTATTAGGGGAATGTGCTTTGTTAGGGTGATAACTTCTGTTGGCATGTGTGTATCTCATAATAATAATTGGCATTTAAGCAGTGTTTTACATCTGCAAATCACTGTTAAAAAAAAAAAAAAAGAAAATTTGAAGAGATTGCTGAAAGACAATCTTTTTGTGTCTGTTTTTCCAGCTTAATTCACTGAGATTTCTGCATTTGAGGCGGGCAGCAGGGGAGGTGTTAGGTGTATTGACCCAGGAACAAGCACAAGATAAAATGTGTCTTAATTGACATTCTTTCTTTGAAGTTTAATCACTGATGAATTTTCCTAACATTACAGTTCTATATTTGACTTTGTTGACCTTTTGAGGCTGCAAAGGATAAGGAACAAAAAAAAACCCAACAGAGATTACAGTTTTGGGAAGGAGGTTTTGATGATAGAATCATAGAGTGGTTGCAGTTGGAAGAGACCTCTGGGATTCACATAATCTGACCTGCTCAAGCAGGGCTTCACAGAACAAGTTGTCCAGGACTGTGAGCAGATGACTTTTTAATACTTCCCAAGGAGGGAGGCTTCACAACCACTCTGGGTAACCTGTGCCAATGATCAGTCACTCTCTTAGTGGAAAAGTGTTCTCTCATGTTGAGACAGCACCTCCTGTGCTGTGTTTCAATTTGTGCCTATGTTCTCTGGTCTTCTCAACGGGCAGCACTGAACAGAACCCAGCTTTTTCTTTGCACTCCCCTATTGTGCCTGAGCTTGTTTGTCTCCCAGCTGCAAGATTTTGCAGTTCTCCTTGTTGGATTTGGTGAGGTTCCTACCAGCACATGTCTCCAGCCTCTTAAGTTTCCTCTGGATGGCATCACTACCCTCTGGCTCTGAAGCCACTCCTCTCAGTTTTGCGTCATCAGCAGACTTGCTGACCTCCTCATTCTGGTCTTTAATGAAGAATAGACACAGTATTGACCCCTGGGGTACACCACTAGTTAGTGGCCTCCAGCTAGGCTTTTTGCTGCTGGTCACCATCCTCTTGGCCAGGCCTTTCAGCTAGTTTTCAATGCAACTCACTGCACATCCCAACTTCTACAACAAAAGCTTCCCTATGAAGTTCTTATGGAAGACTAACTTCTAGGCCTTTGACACTGCTTCTCATGAGTTCCCCATTAATGGGTCCCTTTAGAGTGGAGACCTAGGATGTTTAAAAGAAGACAAAGCTGGTTTACACAACTTTGAAATGTACCTGTTGAATGGTGTTATCAGGGGTTTTCACTAGGCCATTTCTCCAGTTTGTCAGTGGAATTCTGACTTCTCAGTAGGCTTCCTGACCATTGCAGCCTGGAAGCACCTCTGGACTTAATCAGCATATTCTTTATTCCGTCATTGGTAAGGGTTGGAGTGGATCCCTCCCCCTGTAACTTCATGTAAATCTGCCCCAGAGGGCAAATTCACCACGATTCAGGATTTGGAAAATCGGAGAATGAAATTATATTTACCAAAAGAAAGACAGTAGAAACAGAAGCAATTAATTATTACAGTGTGTATAGATGTATACGTATGATTAGGGGACAGGAGGGCATGGCTTATGAGGAGAGGCTGAGGGACCTGGGGCTTTTTAGTCTGGAGAAGAGAAGACTTAGAGGGGATTTGATAAATGTTTATAAGTATTTGAAGGCTGCCAGGAGTGGGGGACAGGCTCTGCTCACTTGCTCCCTGTGATAGGACAAGGAGCAATGGGTGTAAGTTGCAGCAAAAGAGGTTCTGCCTCAACACAAGGGGGAACTTCTTTAAGGGTCACAGAGCACTGGAACAGGCTCCCCAGAGAGGTTATGGGGTCTCCTCCTATGGAGATTTTCAAGGCCTGCCTGAATGTGTTCCTCTGTGATCTGTGTTAGATAATACTGTCCTGCTCTGGCAGGGGGGCTGGACTCGATGATCACCTTGGGTCCCTTCCAACCCCTAATAACCTGTGGTCCTGTGATATATGTATATATATGCATATATGTATATATATGCATATAGCATATGCATATAGCATATATGTATATATATGCATATAGCATCAGCAATGGCACAGGGCCCCCCTGCACCTTAGAGGGAGTCTATAATATAAAGAAGCTACCAAGGTCAGAAGAAGCGGCACTTAGTGCCATGGTCTAGTTGACTGGATAGGGCTGGGTGCTAGGTTGGGCTGGATGATCCTGGAGGTCTCTTCCAACCTGGTTGGTTCTATTCTATCCCAGAAGCAAAGCCAAGCAGGCAAGGGCAGAGGCAGCAGCAAGAGAGAGATACAAGCTATGCTGCAAGTTACAAAGTTTTCCATGCTCCAGTGGAATTACAGTAACTTACCTGTTGTTGTCACTTTGTGGCCTATCCCTGGCATGATTTACCTTGCAGTAATTTTCCATTTTTGCAATCAGTGTTTAAGATAGGAGCTGCCACAATCATCCTAAGTTTAAAATGTATCTGTTGGAGTCAGGCAGAGGCAAAATCCAATCCAAAATTCACATTTTTTGTGATGAGCTCTCTACTACTGTTAATGTAGTCTTCCAACCCATTCCGTAATGATTTCATGCAGCCCACTTTTTTTCCTGTTGCATTTCAGTGTCTTCAGTGGTATTTTCATGCTTTTGTGAAATCAAGGTATAGGATGTTTTCAGGTTTGCTTTCATTGTAGATTTTTCCTGTACAAGTCAGAAATTTTACTTAGAAATTACACTTCTGCTTGATATAAATGGCTAAAATAAGTCTTTGGCAAACAATTCTATCTTTTCATGTTTTGGAGAGTCATCTAGAAAATATTTTGTCTAAGTGTTGTTTTTTTTTCTGGATAATTTTGATGAGTCACTTTGGTATTGTTTCTTTAGTTTATCCTTATAGAATCATAGAATCATAGAATGGTTTAGGTTGGAAGGGACCTCAAGGTTCATCCAGCTCCAACCCCCCGCCATAGGCAGGGACACCTCCCACTAGAGCAGGCTGCTCAAGGCCCCATCCAGCCTGGCCTTAAACACCTCCAGGGAGGAAGCATCCACAACCTCCCTGGGCAACCCGTTCCAGTGTCTTACCACCCTCACTGTAAAGAACTTCCTCCTAACATCCACTCTGAATCTCCCCTCTTCCAGCTTAAACCCATTCCCCCTCGTCCTAACATTACTAGACCGTGTAAAGAGTCCCTCCCCAGCT
>WAAF01014791.1:329183-400637 GCA_013400475.1 Tricholaema leucomelas | reverse complement strand
GACCATCCAGCCAATTCCTTATCCAGTGAGTGCTCCACCCATCCAGTTTGTGCTTTTCCAGTTTGGTGACCAGGATGTCACGTGGGACAGAGTCGAATGCCTTACTCAGGTCTAGGTAGACGACGTCAGTTGCCCTTCCCCTGTCCATTGCAGCTGTGACTACATCATAAAAAGCCACCAAATTTGTCAGGCATGATTTGCCCTTAGTGAAGCCATGCTGGTTGCCACCAATCACCTCTGCCTTATGTATCTCTCTTCCCCTTTAAAAGCATGCATGTAAGCATTATTTCAAGCTTCTAGATTCTTGTGATTTTCACCATTTCCCAGAGATAGCACTTGAGATTACTCTAAATTCTACAGGACCTGCTAGAGTAAATGCAACCAGTTGTTATAATCTAAACCAGATTACCTTCTTTGTAAATTCTATGTATTGTAGTTCACTCTTTTTGCTTTTATTCTTGCTCTGTTTCTGTTTGTGTTGTGCTTGCCATATGATTGGGGCTGACCTCTTCCTGAAAAAAAATAAGAAGGGAACAGAAGACTTCCCTTTTCTTGGTTTTGTCCATTTTCTTTCCCGCTCCTTCTTTGATGTTCCTCTTATTAATATACCCATGGAATTGTGGAGTTTGTGCTTTACATACATTACCTTTCCTCATTTTGCATGTGACCTTTCTGTGTTGTTTCTGTGTGAGTGTGCTGCTGTTACTACTTGTCCTTGATAATTTGACCTAGTTCCTTTTTTCCTACTACTCCTACGTTTTGAATCATCAAAACATTTGTGAATCACCAGCTGGTCTCTACTATATATGCTACCCACTGTTTTCTGTGTTAAGATAGTTGGTATTTGTGTACTGAGTAACACTTGTCTGAGAAGTGCTTAGTTGTCCTAACTTCTTTTTACTAGAATTTGATTGTGAGAAGAAGAAATCTCTCAGTAGAAGAAAGTATACTTCAGTGAAGTCCACTGGCTTTGTTCACTGTTGTGCCTTTTACACATAGTAAGAATGACTGATAGTCATTTTGTGAATACAGTGGATTGTTTTGCCTTCCATCTCCACGTTCAACTAGTTATATTTCTACCTTTAAAAAAAAAAAAAGACCCAGCCAAGCAACAACAACAAAACCACAAGATAACAACAACAACAACACAAAACTGAATTTCAAGAACTGGCTGAAGAGTTTGTTGTGTTGTAATCAGAAGAGTTAAAGGGCTGCTTCAAGGGCTGTATTTAGACAGGTTCCTTTTATCCTTGGCAATCTTAGAACAAATTTTGAAGCTGCTTCCACCATGAATTGCAATCCTCAGCTGCTCTTCTGTATAATTTTTGTGAGCTGGAGTTTCCTCATAGCTGCTTTTGTTGGGGATTTTGTTGTTGCTGCAAGCTTGTATGACTTCTTTCCTTGTGAAGGCTTTCTTTTAACTTGGTAACATCTATGCATCTCATACTAAGCCTTACCTCACGTGTGAGGACATAATTTGGAGTGGAGGGAGAAGGAGCAAATGCCTGCCAGGTATTGCAGTGATGATTCTCAAACATATTAATTCTTTTGTAGTTTTTAAGTCTTAGAAAATAAAAGACTGCCAGAAGCAACCTCAAAAACCTGTTTTTTCACGTATTTTTATGAAACCTTCTGCTCTCTGCCACAAAAGAAGCAGTCCACTTCAAAGTGAGAGTGAAGGCCAATGTTGTCAGATATTTTTCACACTTGTGGTTATAGTTTGTATCTGACCCAAGATCACCTGAGCCAGTATATTAGTTTCCCTTCATAATCAGTGAAGCAAGAGCTAAGCAACTGCATTTAATTAGAAAACTTAATCCCTAAAAGTTCTCTCAGCCAGTTGGAAAGGAAGCCTACTAGACTAGCTTACATGTAGGTGCCTACTTATGGTGAAATTTGTCTTAATTCTGCCATTTACCCTTCCCATAGTCCATTGTTGCAGTTCTGTTTAAGTACTGGAGGGCAAACTTGCCATTAGCAGTAGGGAAGAACTGCTCTAGAGAGAAGAAATTTAAGAGTTCAACTCTGTTTCTTCACGTGCCAAGTCAAAGATTGTTTCTTGTGATGCCTGTAGAGCCCATGTTGCTTGAATCAAGAAACTGCCTCTGAATGAACAGGATGCTTCCCTCTGTTGTTTGCACCTGTGGAGTAGAGGTTGTGACAGGTTTTTTATGTGAAGTACCAATGTACTCTGTGTGTGTGGTAGTACCTTGGCTGAAATAGGGCTTATTGTTCTATTAATCTCAGAAATACCTTCCTGTAGTACCCAAAGTCAGCTAAATGGTGCAGTCTTTTTTGAAGACTATTCCTTTGAGTAGAAGCTGTAGTTACTCTTGATCTCTTAACCCCAGAGTTCTTCACCCTGCTGTAAAACTGTTTCCTGAGTGCAAGAACTAACTGCTTCTCTGCTCAGATGCTGAAATTTTTGAGCTCCATGACATTCCATTGCAGTGCTAATGAAATGACATGAGATACCTGCTAAATGCAGCAGCCCTGCAGAAGCAGTTCATTGTGCCTTTGTAGATTAGACTATAGTTATAACAGTTTGTGTGTGTGAGGCTTCATGTGTCTCTATTAGAAAGAATTTCTTGTTCTTAGGGTCTCTTGGAAGAGAGTGGCCAGTAATGGTAGAGCTCTAGCTAAGGATGATAAATGTGTCCAAATATTGGGAGTTAACCTTTGCAAATGATGAATTGCAGAAACTGTGGGAAGCTTCTGCCATTCTAATTAACATCTAAAATGTCTAGCAAATAGGGAGAGTTCTAATGTTTCTGAGAATAGGGAATGACAAATGCCAGCATATTGCAGGAAGGTGCCCTATGTTTTCTAAGTCTATGTATCCATATATTGACTGATTGTGAGATTAAATGCTTCATATTTTTTTTCACTCTAATTTTAATTAAGACTTCTAACATTATCTTCAAATGTGGAAACCTAATATTATGGCATGGTTTATTTTGACAGATAAAGAAGGACATAATTTTTCTATGTTCTGGGTGCTGGTGAGTGTTATCCTTGGTGCAATTGCCATGCTGTGCAAAGAACAAGGAATTACAGTACTGGTAAGAATCCTCTTGGTAAAATTTGACCTCAGCATCTATCAGATGCAGTTGTAAAGCCTACAAAGACTAATTGTTTCCACAGCTAATTGCATGCACACCTTTTTTTTTTCTGTTCAGAAAACTAGTTACTGTTGACAGAAAAGTATTCCAGTAGATCTGTCTTGATTATATCCCTGCCAGTCTGTTGGAATTCTTCAGTTTATCTTTTGTAAGTAGGTTGCCTAAATCCATTAATTTTTTTTCAAAATTTGAAAAATTTACAGTGATACTCTTAATGCATATGTGGTGGTTTGGGTGTCCCCCGCCCCCCCACACTTTAGAAATCACCCAGACTAGCCTCAGCCGGCTCTGGAAATTTGAATGAAGCTTATATTTACAGCTGGCACAATTTACAAGCAGATAGTTACAGTATATACAGTTATAGACAGAAACATACAAGGTAAAAAGGTAATACAGACACAACTCCCCTCCCAGAAACCTGAGTCCCCAGGAGGGGCTCTCAACCACTCCCTCACCTTTCCCCTACCCCTCTCAACCTTACCCCAGTCCCAAGGAAGAATGGAGGTTCGGCCAAGAGGATTAAGAAGCAAGGTGAATCACCAAAGCAAATGGAGGGTGAGGTTAGAAAGCAAGATGGAGTTCAGCCAGCACACCGAGCTCTCCAGCAGGCAAAGAGCTGAGAGCACAGCCCAGAGAGCAAGCAAGTGTCTTTCTTCTTTACACATCTCAGCAAGACTGTGAGCAAAGTAGACACCATTGTTTTCTTTTCTCAGCCTATGATCTAATTCTTCTCACCAAAACATCCCAGCTAGGCTCAAACTAGCACAGCACATCACATTCATTGGCCTTGGTTTGGAATATGATTGTTGAGATAGCAGCCCAGAAACATCTCATTGAGGGCTTATGAACAAAGATACAGCTGGAGGAGAGCATTTTCTAAGGCTCTACCTTCTTGTTTTTGTGAACACTGAATTTGAAGTTGGGTCTTTGTTTATGCGCTTCTGATATTGAATCTCTTCCTTCTCTTATTTAAGGATTTGTCTATGCAAACAGATACAGTTACTGGTGGGATTCACTGGACTCTTGCATTTTATTGCTTCAGTGAAGACATTCTGTAGCAGCTAATAGAACTTTGCAGCAACTTTCACTTTGTATATTAGTCAAAAAAAAAAAAAGGCAAACCTGATACCTCTGTTAAATCTTTGTGAGCCTTTGTTTGCTATGGCAATTCATGTGCCCTTTAAAAATAATATTTCTGACACTAAAAATGTGATGCTGCACAGCAACGAAAATAAGTAGAGGGCTTGAAGCAACTCCACCTTACCGACAGAAGCCTGGCTGTAGCACTGATACTGTAGAACATTTGGGAAAGAAGATGGAGAGCCAGAGTACTGTCGTGACCATGATACAGAGGGACCTAGACAGCCTGGATAGGTGGGCAGAGGTCAATGGAATGAGATTTAACAAGGCCAAGTGCAGGGTTCTACACTTTGGCCACAACAACCCCAAGCAGCACTACAGGCTGGGGACAGAGTGGCTGGAGGGCAGCCAGGAAGAAAGGGACCTTGGGGTACTGGTAGATAGTAGGCTGAAGATGAGCCAGCAGTGTGCCCAGGTGGCCAAGAGCGCCAATGGCATAGAATCATAGAATCAGTCAGGGTTGGAAGGGACCACAAGGATCATCTAGTTCCAACCCCCTTGCCATGGGAAATGCCAAGGGCATTCTGGCCTGTATCAGGAACAGTGTGACCAGTAGGATGAGGGAGGTTATTCTTCCCCTGTACTCAACACTGGTCAGGCCACACCTTGAGTACTGTGTCCAGTTCTGGGCTCCTCAGTTCATGAGAGATGTTGAGATACTGGAACTTGTCCAGAGAAGGGTGACAAAGCTGGTGAAAGGCCTGGAACACAAAGCCTATGAGGAGCCGCTGAGGGAGCTGGGGTTGTTTAGCCTGGAGAAGAGGAGGTTCAGGGGTGACCTCATTGTTGTCTAAAACTACCTGAAGGGAGGCTGTAGCCAGGTGGGGGTTGGTCTCTTCTGCCAGGCAACCAGCAATAGAACAAGGAGATACAGTCTCAAGTTGTGCCGGGGGAGGTATAGGCTGGATGTTAGGAGGAAGTTCTTGCCAGAGAGAGTGATTTGCCATTGGAATGGGCTGCCCAGGGAGGTGGTGGAGTCACTGTCCCTGGAGGTGTTGAAGAAAAGCCTGGCTGAGGCACTTTGTGCCATGGTCTGGTTGATTGGCTAGAGCTGGCTGCTAGGTTGGACTGGATGATCTCAGAGGTCTCTTCTAACCTGGTTGATTCTGTGATTCTATGAAGGGTCTAGATTGCTGATACATGATATTCCCTGAAGGATTATTCTACATAGTAGGAGAATCCTCTTTTCAGTAACATGATAGTCTGCTCATCTGTGCTCAAGTTCTCAATTTACTGTTCTACCGTCATTACTAACAACCTATCTCTTTACTTGTTTGGGTTCAGAATTAGGATATAGGATAACTCATGGCAGAAGTAGAATTTACAACTTATTTTTTCTAAATGCATTTGTAGTTAGCTGTTCCATCTTACACCCTTTATTTTTCTCCTGCTTCCTTAGGGATTGAATGCAGTGTTTGATGCGCTAGTGATTAACAAGATAAATGTTTTGGAGCTTATTCAAAAGCTATTGCATAAGGACAAGTCATTGGAGGTGAGTCTACAGATATTTTGTTCATTCTGGCCATACAGAAGACAAAGATACAGATTCTGACAGTTCTGTTTTTGTTGAGAATTTAAAAAAGGAAAAGAAAGGAGGTGCTTTCAGTCAGCCCAGTAAGATAACGTGCTGTGACAACTTCACAGCAAAGCGAGCACTAATGGGAGGCACTGGAACGTGTTGCCCTGGGAAGCTGTGACTGCTCCGTCATTGGAAGTGTTTTAGGACAGATTGAACAGAGCTTTGAGCAACTTAAGCCAGTGAAAAATGTCCCTGTCCACGGCAGGGAGGCTTGGACTAGATGATATTTAAAGGTGCCTTCCAACCCAAACCATTCTATGAGTCTATGGAATCTGTCAGACATTTTTTGGAGAGTAACTAAGCATGAAGAGATCAAAGTGTTAACGCTTCTATTTTGTGACTTTTAAACAGTTCTGTCTGGGTGAAGAAAACATCAAATGTGCTTTTTTTCTTCTTCCTTGAATAGAAGTAATTAATTTTAAGTCCTGCCAGCTACAGAAATCTGGTTCATTTTGTTGAAAGGTGGATCTTAAATTCTTTTACTTGCAGATTTTTTTTTCTCAATTGAGGCAGGTTTCAGTTTTGTGCCAGCTTTCAGTTAACTCTAAAGCAAAGACGATGATGATAACACTTCTTCCACTCTTAAAATTCTGCCTACTATGAGATTTTGTTGCAGTATGTGAAATCTGACCTTTAAGAATCTGCAGGTTTTCTTAAATGAATCTTGGGATAAGAGATTTTGTGTAGTTAATCTGTCATAAGGCAGTTATAAATTGTTACCATATGGTTTTCCTTCATAGCACAATTCTATTCCAAAACAGCAAGTCCAGAGGAGATCCACAAAGATGATCAGAGGGCTGCAGCAGCTCTGCTATGAGGACAGGCTGAGAGAGTTGGGGCTCTTCAGCCTGGAGAAGAGAAGGCTTCGAGGAGACCTTATAGTGGCTTTCCAGTGTCTGAAGGGAGCCTACAGGAAGGCTGGGGAGGGACTATTTACAAGGTCTAGTAATGTCAGGATGAGGGGGAATGGGTTTAAACTGGAAGAGGGGAGATTTAGACTGGATGTTAGGAGGAAGTTCTTTACAGTGAGGGTGGTAAGACACTGGCACAGGTTGCCCAGGGAGGTTGTGGATGCTTCCTCCCTGGAGGCGTTTAAGGCCAGGCTGGATGAGGCCTTGAGCAACCTGCTCTAGTGGGAGGTGTCCCTGCCTATGGCAGGGGGTTGGAGCTGGATGATCCTTGAGATCCCTTCCAACCTAAACCATTCTATGATTCTAAGAGTAGTTTTCCTATAAATCCCTATTGTAATGACTTAGCTTACTGAGATATGTAAGTTATAACCAACCATTTGAGCACAAAGACTAACACATAAAATCACATTACAAACTTCTTTATACTTAGACATTAATCTAAACATTTTATGACTTTGTTGTCAGCTTCAAACATTTTAATTCTTTAAGTCTTCAGAAATAAGCAATATTGGTTTCCTAAATAACTATGGTGGTGCTTGATAATCAACATACTGCAATTATAAGTAATAATAATCAGTGTGCCAGCTCCCATGGGGAACAGAACTGATTGCGGTAACTAGGAAGTAGGCTTTTAGAGGTAATAGAAGGATATCAGAATAAGAGTGAAAGGTGGAAATAAAGGAAAGTTAATACTGGAGACCATATGCCTATATTTTTTAGGATCCAGTCAACTCTTCCATGCAAAAATCCATAGTTTACTGACACTTTCATCCTCAGATGTGTAATTGTAAAGTGAAGTTGCCCAAGTGAGCTATAACTTCAGAGAAATTCTCGTCTTTATTCTGCTTCTCTAATGACTTGTTGAGATTGCATGAAATAATTTCCACCGTAAGGTTTCAGGCACCTATGAGGCAGACCTACAGCATTGCAGTATCAAGGGGTCAGAGAGAAGCTGTGTCCTTCTTTTCCTGTATGAGTTACCATTTCCTAGCTGAGTAGAGTGTTGAAAGCTTGGATTTACACCTCAAATCTGTGGCTGAGATACTGTTACAGTTACTGATGGTTCTCTATCTCTAGATACAGAGTATACAGTGTCTTTCTTTTCATTTAGGAAGCTGATGTGTTCTTGGAGAAAAATGTGTTATATTTCAGAGGGGGAAAAAAAGAAAAATCTGTCAAATTTAGTTTCTATGACATCACTTCTGTCTTTTATGTGAATTGTCTTGTTTAGCCCCTAAAATGTGTAATAAAAAATCTCATGTAAACCAAGTTAATGTAGATAAACCTCAATTTTTTTTGTACCTCTTGGGTTTAGCCTGACCAAAGTTATTTGGGTACATGTCTGTCATTAGCTTTTTAATCACATGAGTAATTGTGAAACTTTTAACTCTGCCTCTAATTCCTCCTAGCTTCTAACTGTGGTTTTCTTGTTGCATTGTATACCTCTAAAGTGGTCTTAAGTCAGAAAAAAACTTTCTGTGATAAGCTGCCATCTGGATAGAATTATTTAAAACAAAATTCAAAAAATAGCCATCTTCTGTATTTAAGAGAAAAGATAATTTAGTATGCTGTGTACTGAGGGCTGTATTCTGCTCAAATTCGCTGTCAGAAATTGATGTGGAGAAATTGCATCAGCTATGGAATGACTGAGGATTTGCAGAAGAGAGACTTGTTGAATGAGAAATTTTCTGTTTGAAGAGAAAATATAATGTTTGCAAAAAATATCTTGCAATTGGTGAGTTAAAGCATAGCAAAAATAATAATGTCAACTCTAATAGCAAAATTGCACAGGAACGGCTTCTTTCTGAGACAGTGGTGAAAAGAATGTGAATGTAGTAAGGAAGAGAATAAAATAATGATTTTTATATGATTATTTGTGAGGGTTTTCTTTTTTTTCCTGCAGAATGCTGGGCTGTTGAGGAAGGGTCTACTTTTCAGGATAACTCTCCTGATGTCTGGAGGGGCCAGTATACTTTATATACGCTGGAGGATTATGGGCACAGGGCCACCAGCTTTCACTGAAGTAGACAATCCCGCTTCATTCGCAGACAGTCTGTTTGTGAGAGTAAGTTACAAAGTTGTTTTTTTCTGGCCAGCTCAGAACACTTGGGTTTGTCATCAAACTGAATTTTCTTTTCTGTGCTTCAAGGAATAAACTAGGCAGTCTTTACATTTCAAGATGTGCGATAAGTCATCTTCACTTGTGCTGTTGTGATTAGTTTCTGCAGTATGTTAAAACAGTGTACCCTGTATATTCTTCGCATTCAATTTATCATGCACAGCACACACTGAAGTCCATTTCCATTTACTCACTCTTTATCCCATGCATGCAAGGATTTTGCTTTTGCTGGATTTCATCCCTTTTCCACATACAGTGCTTGACTTTTTGTCTATTCTTTCACAATTGAAGAAAACAGCATAAAGTTCTGGTCTGGTGCATTTGGAGTATGTCTTGGCATTGTATCTCTGATTGCATTAAGGCTCTTTCTGGAGATGGAGAATGAAGGACAAAAACCATGAGTGCTGTCTTTTGACATTTTCTTCTGTTACAAGAAACTCTTTTTACATGTGAATATTGGTTGGATGACACAGAATTGCATTTCCCTGCTCTGAATGACAGTTATGCTTAAAAAAAAATTCACAACTGTAAAATGAATGGCTTTGTAACTAGTTGTAGTCTTAACAGTACTTAAGGCTTCTTTCTTTTATACAATATATTTTGTGATAAGGGAAATGACAGAGAAGAAGGAAAGTTGACCCCAACTCCCTGAAATTTAGTATCAAATGAATGTTTGTTTTCTTTTTGACTGACAGGCTATAAACTATAATTACTACTATTCATTGAATGCATGGTTGCTGTTGTGTCCCTGGTGGCTGTGTTTTGATTGGTCAATGGGCTGCATACCCCTCATTAAATCCGTCAGTGACTGCAGGATAATTGCACTAGCAGCACTTTGGTTCTGCCTAATTGGTCTGATATGCCAAGCTCTGTGCTCAGAAGACAGCCATAAGAGAAGGTAAGAGACAGTGATGAATTTTAAATGCCTGGCCAACTTGAATACAGTGTTATTTTGTTAAAATTATCAGTAGTGGATTTAACAATTCAGTGGAACCAGTGTCTAGCAAATACAGCTCAAATATTTACAGCTGTCATTACATTCTTATCCCAATTTGGGCCCATCACTGTACATTGAATAGTGGAAAACAGAGTTGGAGGAGAAGGTATGGATGGCTGCTTTATTTTCTCTCCTGAAATGGCATTTTGAGATCCTTAACATTGTAGGTGATAAAAAAGTAAATATGTGCTCAAAGCAGAGTGGGAAATTATGTATTGTATTGCCTCGAGCTCTTACAAGTCATCATCTCCTTTAATCTCATAGTAATGAAAGAAAGAGGAGCTGTGCCTTGAAACAAGAAATACTGGCTGTGGCCATACAATTGAAAAGTAAAATGCTGACCAGTAATACCTACTGAAGAAACAATGTACTTCACCCAAAAGAATTGGAAAACCATTGTAAACTTCTGTCTCACAAAGGGGTTGTTTAACTTTCCAGGCTCTGTTTGCGTGGGTTTTATGTATAATTAATTTATCAACTCTTTAAAATTTTACAACAGCTCAGTCTCATCAAGGTGGTTGTGTTATTCAGAACACTGAAGATCTTCTTTTTCTTTTTGTGTGGCATTTTGTAATTTCATCTCTTCCCTCTTGTCCTCTCAAATGTTAATATCCCACCTGCCTTTCTTTTCTGCTGTTCCCATATTCATTTACGCAGATAGAATTATGTTGGAAAGGAGTGGAATTCTTGCAACAAGTGATGGTTGTACATTCTAGTAAAAACACACTCACTAAATCTGTATTGCTGAACATCATTTTAGTAAAAAGTAAAGGTGGAAAGTATGATGAAGGCCTAAGACCCTTGGGGATAAGAAAAGAGGAATAGAACATGTCTACACTACCATATAGAATTTGTTTTGTAATAGATCAGTCAATAGATCAGATCCTGTGGCCTTTATAACCAACACACCTGGCACAGGGCTAAGATTCTTACTCCACTATGTCATCTCTGTAACAGTAAGGTACCTAGTCTCAGTTGTCTTAAGATCTGTATAAAGAGTTATCTGTTGAGGATTACTCAAGTCCAAATAAATGCCTGAACAAAGGAAGACAAAATGCCCTCCGGAAGTGCCTCTCTCTGCTGACTGTAGAAAGTGCAGATTGCTAATGTCCAAGTGGTTAGTTGCAAAGGATTCCACTATTGTTAGGAAAAGAAACACTCTCTCAGAAGGATGTGTGCCTCAGTTACTTTTTTAACAGTGCCCTGTGTTTTTCCCTTGTTACTGTCTTACTACTTCCAAAAATAGACAGGTAGTTTTTACCACTCCTTTCCCTGCTTGTGTACTTTAAATAGGAATTATGTCATCAATATGTAATGGGGCCTGGAAGCATGAACATTGCTTTTTCAGAAATTATAGCTAGGATTTAAAAAGTGCCTGATGGAGTGAAGTATCAAAACCTCACCAAAAGTTAATCTGATTTTGTTTTGTTAGTAGCTTGCAAAGGCTGGTTTTGACTGTCCTGTTTCACACAAACATCATCTGCAATCTTTATTTAAAATTTATATATAAAGTGGTACTTTTACTAAGATTTGTGGCTAATCTGAGAATCTGTTTCTTGTTTGCAGAATTCTTACACTGGGACTTGGATTTCTTATTATCCCCTTTCTTCCTGCAAGTAATCTGTTCTTCCGAGTAGGATTTGTTATTGCAGAGAGGGTCATCTACCTCCCCAGTATTGGATACTGTATTCTGTTTACGTATGGATTTAGTCTCCTGAGTAAGCAAGCCAAGAAAAAGGTACCATCAAAACGATCAGCAAAGTTCATAATTAAGTGCTTTAATTGAATGGTTTGTTCCTTAACTTGTCTCTCTTTCCTTAAGAAAATTCTTGCTGTGGCAGTACTTGGAATCTTGTTGATAAATGTTATGCGCTGTGCACTGCGCAGCAGCCAGTGGAGGTCAGAGGAACAGCTTTTTAGGAGCGCGCTGTCTGTGTGCCCTCTGAATGCAAAAGTAAGTCACTCGTGAACTTCTAATCTTTGTGGTGGTGGGTTTTGATTTTAAGTGGTCTGAAATTTGGGACAAAGGGGGTGTAATGTATAGTTAATATATTGTGGTACAGGGTTGCTGACAGTCTTGCTTAGTGGAGGAATATGGCATTGACATGCCAAACAACTAAATTACAGTGGCAGCATGGTCAGAATCCCAGACTGTACAAATGATGGTATCATAATTCAGAACTTGATTGTGGAAGTGAGGAGTTGAGGATGGAGCAAAACACTTCAGGAAAGGTATCCAGTAAAACTAGAGGTATCACACACACACACAATATTAAAGGTTGGAAGGTACCTCCAGAGATCATTGAGTCCAACCCCCCTGCCAAGCAGGATCCTCTAGGGTAGTTCACACAGGAATGCATCCCAGGCGGGTTTTGAAAGCCTCCAGAGAAGGAGACTCCACAACCTCTCTGGGCAGCCTGCTCCAGGGCTCTGCCACCCTCACTGGAAAGAAGTTTCTCCTCACATTGAGGTGAAACCTTCTATGTTCCAGTTTGTAGCTCTTGCTCCTTGTCTTATTGCCGCAGACCACCCAAAAGAGGTTGGCCCCAGCCACTTGACACCCACCCCTCAATTCACTAGAACAATTGCATATAATTCCAAGTTATTACAAGAAAATATTAAAAAGAAAGTAGGTAGTAAATTGTAGCAGTGTATTTGCCTGGATAATGCCTACTCTGTGTTTTAGAATCCTCCCAGTGGTACATACAGCACATGCAGCTAAGGGACAAAGCAGCGTATCCTCGGCGTAATTGCGGTATATGGAGGTGCAATCTTTGCTCCTGTTCCTACTCTTGTACAGTGGCTGAATTGGCTTGTCTTGAGACATGGGCATTGAGAAAAACTGCAATGTTTGCAGCAAGGCTTAGTGAGGGAACAAGTGAAAGGGGGGGACAGGATAGAAATGTTTCACTGAACTAACACCAGTGTTTGGCATATCAGACTGAACTTACCCTTCCAATAGAGGCAATCTCCACAGCAGTCTTTTTTGACAGCTGAGAGTGCGATCTGTTGGAGCATACCACAGAGCCCTGGTGTTGTGTGAATTGTAGCAGAGACTCTTCTTGAAGATCCTAGGAGTGTGCAACTTGTCAGTAAAAATCTACTGATGTTTTAAAATACTGGATTTCTGTAAATGTAGAGTAGTATCCAGATAATGCAGGTAAAGACAGAATTTTAAAAACAACCCCGGAATGTTCAACTTTGTGAAGAAAATTATGATCTTAGCACCTACTAGAATACAAATATGCAGCAGTAAAAAACATGTATGGCCAGTATTTCCAACATGGTGATGTCTTTAAATAAATCTCAATACACTTTGAAAGAGCCATTGTATTTTATTGTGTGGCAGTGGTAGGCAACCGTCTTTTTTTTAACGATGACCTTGGTATATCTTGTTTTCTGGATGGCAAGCACATCCTATAAATGGAGTAAATGCAGTCTGTTTCTTTGTGTGTAACTGCATCCATCTGCTATGGTAAGAGTGCTTTAGACAGATCCACACTCTTTGCCTGAGCTCCAAGCTCTTTGGACTTGAGCCATGTCTGGCTGGGAAGCTGTGTAGCTGTGTTCACACAGTGCTGTTCTTGAGCTGATAAGCTGTGTGCAAGCTACTGAACTAATGCAGCTGGTTCAAAGCCAGTAAGTGTACAGGGAAAATGGGCTTGTGTTTGTCAACACTGAGCCGTGTAGACATGCCTGAGCTGTAGTGCTGCTAGTGACAGCCTGTGCAAATGGAAAGCGTGGATGTGAACAAGGAGAGTTTTGTAGGCTCGTGTTCCAGTTTTCCTGAAAGAGTAACTTTGAAATAACAGTATTAGGGAACTTTCCTAGGCAACAGCATTAGAGAGTGGATGTGTAAGAGCCAATCTTTTTTTCTTTATGGACTCAGCTATGTTTATTCAATTTTGACAAAGGTAAACTTAAAAATAGGAATTAGGTTCTGTTCTGTTTTGAAATTGCAGACCTCCTTTAAAAACCACTCCACAGGACTTTGTTTCAGTGCCTTGTTTATTTCAGTGGGAGGTTGATGCAAACCAAAAGATGGAACGTAGCTAATGGCTTTTTCTTGTTCTTAGAATATTTTTAATATATGTAATGTGGTCATGCTTTACTTCCCTTACATATCAGGATCCCAGCATCTCCAGATGTCTCCCAACTAGCAACGAAAGCTGCAGATCCTTTTTCGTGTTTTGTGGTACAGATCTTTCCAATTCAAAGTTGTCTGTATGGGAGCAATGCACTCTTACCTTGATTCTAAGTAACAAATAGAGCAGCGCCTTCTCTAATTTCAAGGTTTATCTTCTTTAAACATCTCTTTACATAGAGGTGTGGAAACTGCATGAAATCAGATTGTCTGATAGAGGAGTGAATCCGTCCCCTTGAGTGATGGACAAAAGGATGAAATTCAGAATCAACTTTGACAGATTGTTCTTAAAGTGATTTTAAAATTTACTGGTGTGATGGTTTGGGTATCCCCCTCCCCCATTATTAGAAATCACCCAGACTAGACTCAGTCGGCTCTGGAAATATGAATGAAGCTTATATTTACAGCTGGCACAATTTACAAGCAGATATTTACAGTATATACAGTTATATACAGAAATATACAAGGGAAAAAAAGGTAATACAGACACAACTCCCCTCCCAGAAACCTGAGTCCCCAGGAGGGGCTCTCAACCATCTCTCACCTTCCCCCTACCCCTCTCAACCTTACCCCAGTCCTAAGGAAGAATGGAGGTTCGGCCAGAGGGTTAAAAAGCAAGGTGAAGCAGCCAAGCAAAGGGAGGGTGAGGTTAGAAAGCAAGATGGAGTCCAGCCAGCAGCCTCAGCTTCTCCCCAGCAGGCAAAGCTCCCCAGCGAAGAGAAGAAGCAAGTGCCCTAATCTTTGTTTTGCCTTTCTTCTTTACACATCTCAGCAAGACTGTGAGGGAAGTAGACCTCACCATTGTTTTCATTTTACAACCTATCATCTAGTTCTTCTCACCAAAACATGCTAGCTAGGCTCAAACTAGCACAACTGGAAATAATTAGGTACCATAAAGGAGTTAGAAAGATTTTTACTTTAGGAAAAAAGTTCACAATACAGATTTTACAATATGTTTTTGATATTTTAAATGGTATTTATTGTAACCATCTATAACAGATTTTTGTGTTTTACTTAAAAAAATAGAGATATTATTATTTTTTATTTTTAAGAGAAAGAAGCATGTGACATATCGTGGTTAAACATGTCCAGGAGCATGTCACACACTTTGAACTTCCATGGTCTTGCACTTAATTTAGTTTCAAAGGTTGTTAGACTGAAGCAGTGTGCATTTTTAACAAGTTTGGCATCTTTTTCTAAGCTGAACAGAAGATCCTTGTATATTGATTCAATTTCCTCTTACCACCTTTTTTTGTACTGTATATATTGACTTCATTCCTGAAGCTCGCTGGTAATACACATAAGTTTGAGTTAGAACCAGGCCTGTTTCTGCTAAAGCAAAGTTTGCGAACCACTACATTGTGTATTTTCTCCTGATTTGTTGAATTTATGTTACAAGTAGTTTGTAACTACTTGTAACATAAAGCTATTTAAGCTATTGGCTTAAAAGGGTCCAATTTGGCATCTTTTCATTAAATGTCATTATGTTGCAAGTCTGTCCTAGAGTACTTTTTTTAAGTGCAGTTGGGATAAAAGCATAACTGCTGTTTCACCATGTCAGGCGGCTGTCTTGAATTTATCTCTTTAGCTTTAGATATCTACATCTAAGAAAGTCAGCCAAACTCCTTCTATAACTGGGAAAGGGAAGGAGTCTCTTTTGTTATGTGGTTTGTCATGATCATCAACTAAAACACCAGAAGGTCTGCACCCTAGTTGTGTGTTTCTCTTCACTGATGATAAAAACAGTCCCAACAACTAAAGCAGATACAGATACATAAGGTTGTGTGAGATTTTGCCTTTGCTCTGCTGCTGCTTGCTACTTCTAGACATTGCTCTATTGCTTCTCACTTTCTGAGGTCATTACACATTTTGTCTTTTAAAGATTGTTCCCAAAAATACTCATCTTACTGCCTTTATTTGCCATGTGATAGGTTACTGTTGGAAGTGCCAAGTTACTTTCTCTCAGCATTTAGCAAAGCCACAGCAGCTTTTAAAAATGCAGGGATGGTCTCTATTTCTGGATGACTTCTGATACTTGATTATCTAAATAAAAGTTGCAAATACATGGGAAATAGACTTGAAATGCATTATTAGAAATTGTTAACATTCTGTATGCAATCTCTACATTCTCCTTTACTTTGGCTTTTCTTCAAAGAATGTAAGTTGATAATCTTTAAAAAGCCATTTCACTACCAACACTTTCTCAGTAATAAGCATGGAAGTTACATACTCCCAACAGAATTTGTTATTAACTAAGCCTTAACATACTAAGTGTAGTAACTTTGCATTTAACACTTTATGCCTGTAATTATTTTAGATACAAGTTCATTAAAGACAAGCTATGCTTATACTGAAAATGTACAAGTTTGTGAGATTACTTTCTAAGCTTTCTTAAAAGGTCTTGCAAAGCCTCTTTGTGGCTGTTTAAGGATTTATGAAGCCAATCTAGAGAGCCTTTCCTTTAGAAACTGAGAATTTTTTTCCTATGGTATATAAAAAAAATAAAGGGGATTATCTTCTGCAGAATTTACCTTAAGTGCTGTGGGCTGTGTTCACAGGAGCTATCTGCAGAGTTTTGCCACACAAATAGCATTTTAGAATACAATTTTTTTGTATACAAGCACAGTCACACAGAAGAACCTTTAGACAACATTAGCTGCACAGACAAAATGTAAAGATCAAAAAGACTTTACTGTTATTTAGAAAACAGAACTTCAGTAGTAAATAGAGGAATGTTTGATAAAAGAAGCTGGCATTGAATGGAAGCATCTGCATGTTTCTGTCGAAGTTTTGACGTCTCTGTCTTGCTTCCATCCTTCTCAGCAAATGTTCATATTTGTTGAAAAGGTGATTATAAGCATCTAAGAGAGAGAGAGTAAAATAGTTGATGACAGTAGCACTCCAACTGAGAGGGTGCACCTCCTAGAAGATGATACTACTTTTCAATGTCTTTATATTCTGCTCTGAAGAGAAAAAAAAAATCATTTTGACAGTAATCTTGGTTTGCACAGATTTTTTTTCTGTCTTCCTCATTTAAATCTGTGTGTACATTTAAACACTTAAGAATTTAAACACTAAGTATGTCTTAACATAGAAATACACAGTGCTTTTGCTTTTTTATGCTGCCTTCTTAAGCTGACTGAAGTATTGCAAACAGCAAAATACATAGAGACAGTTCTTCAGCTAGACTATGATGCCATGCTTAGGTAAACTTTAAAACAACATAGTTGTTGGGATCAGCTAGGTTCTATCCTAGGGGGTTTTTATCTAATGTCCCTGATTGCAGAGAGTACTGTGTTGTTGGTATATACATCCCTGAGAAATGCTCCTTTTAGAGCTATTACTGTAAAGTAATTACCTGTTTAAGATTGATAAAGGAGCATGTGGGCATAATGTAGTATGTCACTTTTAGTTAATATCTATCTGTCTTTAATCATTTAATAATGAAATGCTATGTCTGCTCTTAAATGTTTAATTAGGAAAGGACAATTCTCCATCCCAGACTGGCATGCCCAGTATCTGTCAGAGGTAGAAGAACCACATCTCTAGAGATGAAATTTAAAACATCACACCAGATCCTCATTTTTAAAGGCCAGATTATTTTCAGCCAGTGGATTACAGACAGTGCTTTTATCCCCATGCTGTGCAGGTAGCAATCATAGAAGTCAAGCAGAGTTACAGCATTGTGCTTAGCAGAGAGCAGATAGTTGAAAGCCTGATTTGGAGGTGCAGAGCTAATCTTGGCATCCCTCTGTCATGGTCAGTGAGATGCGAGACATGGCTGCATGGCAAAAGTCTCCTGCACCTCTCAAATGACTGTGTGCCTCAAAACCTTTGTAGTACTGTGTACTGTAATTCACTGCAGAGCTGGTGTTGTCATTGGGTATTTATGACAGACTGAGAAGTTCTTACAAAATGTTTTAGTTTTCTTCTTTTCCCTTCTCTGTCACCATTATACTAAGATGAACTAAAGCTACAATTCCACCTGAAAGGAAACTGCATATAACCAGAAGCAATTAATTTTCAAGGATATCCTTTCACACAGAAGCTAAGTCTCGGGACGGAAGAAATATGCCATCAAATATGCCAGTAGTTTGGGTTTTTTTCTAATAGTTCTGCTATTCTATTCTATTCTATTCTATTCTATTCTATTCTATTCTATTCTATTCTAAAGAGCATTTCTGAAGTAAAATAATGTGTATAGCAACATCATCATAGAATCAACCAGGTTGGAAGAGACCTCCGAGATCATCCAATCCAACCTAGCACCCAGCCCTATCCAGTCAACTAGACCACGGCACTAAGTGCCTCATCCAGTCTTTTCCTTAACACCTTCAGGGCCAGTGACTCCACCACCTCCCTGGGCAGCCCATTCCAATGGCAAATCACTCTCTCTGTCAAGAACTTCCTCCTAACATCCAGCCTATACTTCCCCTGGCACAACTTGAGACTGTGTAATGCATTTTTATACCAAGACAATAATAATGTTCATGTATGCTTGGAATTTTTTTCATCTTTGAAACATGTAGCTTAGTTTTTCTGTTAATGTTGAGTTTATTCAAGTTCTACAATGAAAGTAAAGTTTTAACACTGACATTGTTCTAGTGTCTCTTCTGCTGTGGTGGGTTTCATTTGAGTCAGACATTCTCTTACTTAGATAAGAAGTGAATTAAATGAATAGCAGGAGGTCTTGTGGAAAGTGTGGCAACCTCACTTATAGAATCAGGAAGTGAGTAACCTTTCCTTAGTACCTGGAACAGGTAAACTCATTTATAAATCTATTCCTCACATTTTGTCTTTCTGTCTTCATTTTATGTATTGTTCACCCTTAAGTATCTACCTACAAAAGGCAGCAGTAAATGATGTAAGTGATGACTATACCTCTTTGGAGTCAGAATTGTTAGCAACTTGGTTCCACAAAATATCTGACTGTATAGTATCTGCTAGAATGTTCATCTGTGTTTTCAGGTGCACTACAATGTTGGCAAAAACTTGGCTGACAAAGGAAATCAAAGTGCTGCAATCAAATACTACAGAGAAGCTGTAAGGTATTGGGAATTTTATTGCTTTAATGAACTATCCTGAAATTGCTTTCACATTTAACATTAAGAAAATGCTTAGGTATTCATTTTCATCATCTGCAGCATTGCAAAGCTAGCAATTTGCATTTTGTAGTACATCTCCCATACACAATAATCATCTCTTAAATTTTGAATTTTAGGTTGAATCCTAAGTATGTACATGCCATGAACAACCTTGGAAATATTCTGAAAGAAAGAAATGAACTCCAGGAAGCAGAGGAGTTGCTGTCCTTAGCTGTACAAATACAGTATGTTTAGAACAACGCTAAGCAGCGTTTTGCACCAAGCAGAAATTACCCACTAGGATGTTACGTCTGAATGCTCAATTGTCCTCTCTCTTGTTCTTTTTCCCAATTTGCCCAGACCTGATTTTGCTGCTGCATGGATGAATCTAGGAATAGTACAGAACAGTTTAAGACGGTTTGAAGAGGCAGAGCAAAGCTACTGGACAGCAATTAAACACAGAAAAAAATACCCAGATTGTTACTACAATTTAGGGCGATTGGTAAGTGCTTCTGAGTAAGTGATAACTAGGACAGAAATCTCTGTGTGGATGTGCATTGTATATGTGCAATTCCACTGTGCTGTTGGATGCTGATAGTTATTCCTGTTTGCTTGACTTGTAGTTCAGGGTTTCATATATTCAGTACATTTTCCTTTTGCTTTCCTGGTGTACTTGCTGCTTTACTAGTCCTGCTTTTCATAGAAAGAGGTATAAACAAAAATACAGATTGTGGTCTTTTGCCCAAAAGATACTATTAATCATCTTCCAACATTTGACCGTCTTGCAGTTATTTAGTATTTTGGTAGGTAGTAGAAGTATGCCCCAAAAAAATCCTTTTAGATTCTTGGAAGTTGTCTTGGTTCTAATTTAAATTTCCAGAGACTCAAATATATTTGATAGAACCAATAACAATTTTATAGAGTGCCCTTCCTTCTTCTTTCTTCTTTCCAAAAGAAAGAAAATTAGATGTAGAGAGAGAGGAAGGTAAGCATACCCAAATAAATAAATCTCACTCGATTTGGAAGTTAAAAAGAAAAGATTAACAATAAATTAAAAAGGTATCTGAGGTAGGAAAGTTACAGAGGTATAGGGAAGGGAAAACAAATACAAAATGTGTAAATACAACCAGATTTAGATGGTGATGGCTTTGTCCTCCTCGTGGGCGATGGCCACGTGGTAAAACAAAGAGAACCAGGAACAGGATGGTGATGCTGGTAAGCAGGGAGGCAGGGGGCAGAGAGAGAGAACAGAAAATCCCCCTGTTTTTATAGACCTTTAGACAGGAAGGGGAGTGGGCTAACCATGAATCACCTTGTGGTGTTCAGACCCACCCCTGGGGAGGGGTCAAGACCACCTAGGGTCAGGTTCAAGGTCACTCCCCTTGGGGAGTTAACCCTGTACAGAAGTACTTATAGTAAATATTTGCCGGTTATCTTGTGTATATCTCTACATTGTATGGTAGTTTTCCTTCCTGTCCCATTGGTACATGCATACCTGAAAACAAGCCTGGGTCTCAAAGAAAAGCAGGGGGAAGTCAGTGTAAAACTCCTATCTTCAATACTAACATAGCATCCTTTTTACAGTTTTTATTTTTGTCTATAAAAACAAATTTTACTAGAATGGAATGAGACATCAGCAACTCTTTAGTGTCTTTAGTGTGTGATAGGAAAGTGAAGTAAATCAGAGTGAAATTACTGGGTTTTTTCCTTTCTTTTCAAGTATGCAGATTTGAATCGCCATATAGATGCATTGAATGCATGGAGGAATGCTACAGTTCTGAAACCAGAGCATAGTTTGGCTTGGAACAACATGATTATATTGCTTGATAACACAGGTATAAGCCTATTTGAATGTTTTAATGAATAATTCAGTGTCTAGCAAACTGTGATGGTTTGGGTGTTCCCTGCCCCCCCACACTTTAGAAATCACCCAGACTAGACTCAGTCGGCTCTGGAAATTTGAATGAAGCTTATATTTACAGCTGGCACAATTTACAAGCAGATATTTACAGTATATACAGATATAGACAGAAATATACAAGGTAAAAAGGTAATACAAACACAACTCCCCTCCCAGAAACCTGAGTCCCCAGGAGGGCCTCTCAACCCCCCTCACCTTCCCCCTACCCCTCTCAACCTTACCCCAATCCCAAGGAATAATGGAGGTTCGGCCAGAGGGATTAAAAAAAGCAAGGTGAAGCAGCCAAGCAAAAGGAGGGTGAGGTCAGAAAGCAAGATGGAGTTCAGCCAGCAGCCACGAACTCCCCAGCAGGCAAGGAGAAGAGAACAGCCCAGCACAAAGTGCCCCAAGCGAAGTGCAGAGCAAAAGTGACCTAATCTTTGTTTTGCCTTTCTTTTGTACACATCTCAGCAAGACTGTGAGGGAGGTAGACCTCACCATTGTTTTCATTTCTCAGCCTGTCATCTAGTTCTCACCAAAACATGCTAGCTAGGCTCAAACTAGCACACAAACCTTAAAGCTTTATTTTTATTTGGCTAGAAGGAGTTCTGATACTTCTTTGGCTACCCAGACACTCTCTATAAATACATGAATACCTTCTGATTCATTAGTTTTAAAGAATCACTTGAAATCTAGTCCATAAAATTAATTTTTGATCCTTATTTGATTACAGAAGCATGTTTGTATTAAAGACCTTTTGAATCTATGCATTGTTGTCCTTCTGAAGGCAAAACCAAAGCAGTTTGGAAACAAAATGGAGGTTTTCTGTTGTCCTATTCTGCAGGATTTTACATTTGTGTTTGTGTGATACCTGGTTTTCTTTAAAAATGCATGTATTCAGCTATTTGTGCTATGTGCATATTCAAAGCATGAAAAGTAATTAATAACATTGTGTTGAAAAATGCCTTCTTTGTCAACTCCTAGGCAATTTAGCCCAAGCAGAAGCAGTTGGAAGAGAGGCCTTGGAATTAATACCTAATGACCATTCCCTTATGTTTTCATTGGCAAATGTATTAGGGAAATCACAAAAATATAAGGTAGGTAATGAGCTTTCTGAGTGTTGGTTTTCAGATCTGGTTGGTTTTCTTCCTGTTAAAACTCTCTGTAAGCTTCATGTAGAAACTGTATGAACATGTCATTGTGAACTAAACCTGAGATAATAAGGGTTCAATGCCCATTTCTCTCACAGGATTACTGTATGTTTCTGGTGGTTCACCCCACCCTATTTTAGATGGTTACAAGTGTTGCTGTCCTGAAGTATGTCAGTGGTCAGTGGAGAGAAATAGGCCCATGAGCACACTAGAGGGCAGTTAGGGTCTTGTATTGCTCCACAGACAACAGAGAGCCTGCTCTGACTTACAGGCTCCCCATTCAGGAACCGAAATAGATGGAATCCGCTAATCCTTTTGTTTTGGATATGTAAGGGAAGCGACATTTACCATCACCCAGTGTGATAATGCCTCAGACTTATCTAAAATAGTAATACACAGACTGAGGATGGGATACCAGTATTATTATAAGAAAATGTCCATACATTCAGCATTGCTCTGAACTTTCTCTTGGACACAGTGTGCAGTGGAGCAGGCTGTGAGTGGTAGCTCAGCTTTATAGAATCATAGAATCATAGAATGGTTTAGGTTGGAAAGGACCTCAAGGATCATCCAGCTCCAACCCCCCGCCATAGGCAGGGACACCTCCCACTAGAGCAGGCTGCTCAAGGCCTCATCCAGCCTGGCCTTAAACGCCTCCAGGGAGGAAGCATCCACAACCTCCCTGGGCAACCTGTTCCAGTGTCTTACCACCCTCACTGTAAAGAACTTCCTCCTAACATCCACTCTGAATCTCCCCTCTTCCAGCTTAAACCCATTCCCCCTCGTCCTGACATTACTAGACCATGTAAATAGTCCCTCCCCAGCTTTCCTGTAGGCTCCCTTCAGATACTGGATACTTTAGCTACTTAAGATTTACAAATAGTAAATGCAATGGAACTGATGAGAATGACTTTTGAAAAGGAATTGTGTGAACTGACAGAATAAATCATATGCTGTTAATATTTAGTTGTTTTAATTAACTCCATAGTTGACCAAATCACATATGTGATAGGGACAAATTAATAAGAAAGGTTTTGGCATTCCTAAGAAAATCCTGATGTACTGAACTATGGCTTTTGGGGGTTTGGGTGGCTTTTTGATAGTGATCATGTTAGCTGCACTGAAGGAGCATCTCCAGTATATTCAAAGTAAGAAGACTTTACAATGTGAAACTTCTCAGAATACATACATTTTTCTGCTGTGTCCACTTAATATTCTACAGCCCTGTGAGTCAGTGACAACCAAACACTTGTTTTTGTTTGCTAGCGATGCTGTAAGACACTCCTTTACTGTTTTTCAGACTGACCTGGAGGTTTTTTTCTGTGCACTGTTTCTTTTTTTTTTCCTCGACCTGAGACTGTTGTATTATTTTAAGTTACATTAACAAAGTTCCAGAAAGATACAAATTAACATCCAGACGTATAAGGGATGAGATTATGGAGGAGGTCATTGCTGGGGTTATTTTAGTGAGTCGTGACTGTAAAAGAACAGAGGGTTGTATAGGTATTCATCAAAAAGCATATGCAGCACGACAGAATAAAGAGCATTCATAATGAAATAAGTGGGGAAAAAAACATGAAAACAAGCTAGAAAACTTTTCCAGGTGTAAGAAAAACAAGTCTATCATAATGGATTTTAAAAAAATCGAAAAGGAAGTACTGATTTTGATTGCTAGCTCTGAAAGGTCATTATGCTGCAGGGGAGCATGTTGGAGACAAAGCAGAAATGATGGTAGGGGAAAATGAAGCTTCTTGAATAAGCAAAAGGAGCAGTGGAGCCCAGGGAATAAAGCAGGGAGCCAGTGAGTGTTTCAATAGTTCAGCAAGGAGTAGCAGGTTTGTGTAGAGCAAAAATTTTAACTAGTCACTTGAAAATAATGGGTTATAACAGGGAGAGCAAATTAAGGGACTTGGAAAGCCGACTCACTTAGAAACGGATATGATGTCAGGAACTGTATTTTGCATCACCTGGAAAGAGGAGATACAGATTGGTTTTGTTGTTTGGTTTTGTTTTTTTTTAAGTGAGAGAATGCTAAATGACAATAATAAAGCACTGAAAATTAAGATTTCTTGGCCTCTTCCCACCATCTAAAAACACAGAAGTGGATGGCTCTTTAAGGACTTTTATTTATTGTGTGATTAGGAGGAGAGGAGGAGGGGAATGGAGACTGAGGTCATGAAGGTAATTTTTCAGAAGGCTGCCTGGCTGTGTCTGATGTGTTGTTTAACCTCAGGCATTTCATTTATTAGGTTACTTTTTATGTGTCTCTATAAAAAGTTGTTACTGTATTGGCTCTATTGCCATAAAGTATTTATTCTGGGGTTTTTGCTACCTTTTATTTTAAAAGACACTGAGTCAAAAATGTTTTACTATGTTACGAGAGATTTCCTTCTAATAAGCACACAATATTCTCTTTCAGTGTCAAATGCACTTTGATTTTTCAGCAGATGTTTTTCTTTAAAAACCTCAACTCTTTATGATTTCTGTTTGTATCTGTTCATGAATAATTTATTGTTCCAGAAACAAAAGCACATGAAGGATGAGCTGGTTCGATGGGTTTGTTTTGGTTTTTAATTAACATCTGTTATACTAAGTTAGAGATCTCCTTTAAGTGCTCGTCCTTGTCACAACAGATGAAGAACCAACCTATCTTTAGTTCTTTGAAAATACATGTGCTGTATTTTTGTTACATATACATCTATGCTTTTTTGGTAAAAAGTACAATAAGCTGAAAACATTCAGCATTTTTTTGTATTTGAAGTAAAGCCAGACTACAGTTTTGTGCTCTGGCCTTGGCAGCAGATGGAATGCAGCGTGCTAACTCAAAGCCTTTGCGGTATGCAGTATGCAAGTTTCTTGGCAACACTTAAAGATTTGGCAAGACACAGCAATGTGAAATACCACCAATGTACTGGAATATATATTTACTCGATATATCATACTCTAATATGTACATGATGCACCTTCAGTAGCATCTGAGAGATCATGGTGGACAGACCAGCTTGACAGAGGGTCTTTGCAGAGGAGATGGCAGGGCTAGTTGACAGGGCTTTAAACGGTATGTGAAAGAGGGGGGGATAAAGTCATCAGGCTTCCATGTAGCAAGGTGTGAGAGGACACACCAGTGTGGGAGCAATGGGGCCCTAGTAAGCACTCTCAATCTGCTGCCCAGAAGCATGCTGGGGACAAAATAATGCAGTCAAAGTCTTGCAGAGATGAGCCACATCCCCTTCAGGTAGTAGCTACCAACAGGAAAACATCACGTGGTAGTGATGACACGAGGGCTAGAGATAGGTTGATAGCAACAGAGGTGCCTGAGCATGGACAGGTGGGATCTGACCCTAGGACTGGAGTACAGATGGAGAAAAGAATTCCCAAACATAAGGGTAAGGGAAAATCAGTCAGTAACCATCATGGCTTCACCAAGGGCAAATCATGCCTGACAAATTTGCTGGCTTTTTTATGATGAAGTCACAGCAACAGTGGACAAGGGAAGGGCAACTGACATCATCTACCTGGACCTGAGTAAGGCATTTGACTCTGTCCCACATGACATCCTGGTCACCAAACTGGAAAAACGTAGTCTTGATGGGTGGAGCACTCACTGGATAAGGAATTGGCTGGATGGTCACACACAGAGAGTGGTGATCAATGGCACAATGTCCACCTGAAGACCAGTGACAAGTGGCGTCCCTCAGGGATCAATGCTGGGACCAGTGCTGTTTAACATCTTTGTCAGCGACATGGACAGTGGAATTGAGTGCACCCTCAGCAAGTTTGCAGATTACACCAATCTGTATGGCACAGTTGACTTGCTAGAGGGCAGGGATGCCATCCAGAAGGACCTGGACAAGCTGGACAGGTGGGTCTAGGCCAACCTCATGAAATTCAGCAAGGCCAAGTGCAAGGTCCTGCGCTTGGCTCGGCGCAATCCCAGGCACAGATACAGGCTGAGTGGCGAATGGCTGAGAGCAGCCCTGAGGAAAAGGACCTGAGGGTCTGGGTTGATAAAAAGATCAACACAAGCCAGCAGTGTGCATGTGCAGCCCAGACAGCAAACATGTCCTGGGCTACATCAAGAGAAGTGTGGCCAGCAGGGCAAGGGAGGGGATTTTTCCTCCTTTACTCTGCTCTCGTCAGACCCCACCTGGAGTACTGTGTGCAGTTCTGGAGCCCCCAACACAGAAGGGATATCGAACTGTAGGAGCGAGTCCAGAGGAGGGCCACGAAGATGATCAGAGGGCTGAAGCAGCTCTGGTATGAGGACAGGCTGAGAGAGTTGGGGCTCTTCAGCCTGGAGAAGAGAAGGCTTCAAGGAGACCTTATAGTGGCCTTCCAGTATCTGAAGGGGGACAACAAGAAGGCTGGGGAGGGACTATTGACAAGGTCTTGTAATGACAGGACGAGGGGGAAAGGGGTTAAACTGGAAGAGGGGAGATTCAAAATAGATGTTAGGAGGAAGTTTTCTACAGTGAGGGTGGTGAGACACTGGAGCAGGTTGCCCAGGGAGGTTGTGGATGCTTCCTCCCTGAAGGTGTTCCAGGCCAGGTTGGAAGAGGCCCTGAGCAACGTGTCCTAGTGTGAGGTCTCTCTGCCTATGGCAGGGGGTTGGAACTAGATGATCTTTGAGGTCCCTTCCAACCTAAACCATTCTATGATTTTACGACTGAATATGAGCCAGTAATGAGCCTTCATGACAAAGAAGACTAATGATGCCTTGAGTTGTGTTAAAAGTATTGCCAGCATGTTGAAGGAGGTGATCTTTGCTTTCTGCTGGTGGGGCCACACCAGCAGTCCTCTTTCCAGCTCCCAGAGAGCTATGAATGTACTGGAAAGAGTCCAGCAATGGGCCACAAACATCACAGTATCACCAAGGTTGGAAGAGACCTCATAGATCATCAAGTCCAACCCTTTACCACAGAGCTCAAGGCTAGACCATGGCACCAAGTGCCACGTCCAACCTTGCCTTGAACAGCTCCAGGGACGGCAACTCCACCACCTCCCCGGGCAGCCCATTCCAGTGTCCAATGACTCTCTCAGTGAAGAATTTTCTCCTCACCTCAGGCCTAAACTTCCCCCGGTGCAGCCTGAGGCTGTGTCCTCTCGTTCTGGCGCTGGCCGCCTGAGAGAAGAGAGCAACCTCCTCCTGGCCACAACCACCCTTCAGGTAGTTGTAGACAGCAATAAGGTCACCCCTGAGCCTCCTCTTCTCCAGGCTAAACAATCCCAGCTCCCTCAGCCTCTCCTCATAGGGCTTGTGCTCGAGGCCTCTCACCAGCCTCGTCGCCCTTCTCTGGATACGCTCAAGCATCTCGATGTCCCTCTTAAACTGGGGGGCCCAGAACTGAACACAGTACTCAAGGTGTGGTCTAACCAGTGCAGAGTACAGGGGCAGAACGACCTCCCTGCTCCTGCTGGCCACACCATTCCTGATGCAGGCCAGGATGCCATTGGCTCTCTCGGCCACCTGGGCACACTGCTGGCTCATGTTCAGGCGGGTATCGATCAGCACCCCCAGATCCCTCTCTGTCTGGCTGCTCTCCAGCCACTCTGACCCCAGCCTGTATCTCTGCATGGGGTTGTTGTGGCCAAAGTGCAGCACCCTGCACTTGGAGCTATTGAATGCCATCCCATTGGACTCTGCCCATCTGTCCAGGCAGTCAAGACAACATGATGAAGGGACTGGACCATCTTTCCTATGGGGAAAGTGTGAGTCTGGAGAAGTCTCAGAGGGAGGATCTCAGTGTACACCTGAAGGGAGAATCAAAGAGGTTGGAGGCAGGCTCTTTTCAGTGGTGCTGGCTGACATGTCAAGAAGCAATGGGTTCAAACTAGAACCAGGGATGTTCCTTTTGAACATCAGGGAACACTTTTTTACTGAACTAAAACACTGGCATAGATTGTCCAGATTGGTTGCAGAGTCTCCTTCCTAGAATCACAGAATCATCCTCAGAGATGCTGCATGGACATAGACTCATAGAACGGTTTGGGTTGGAAGGGACCTTAAAGATCATCTAGTTCCAACTCCCCCTACCATGGGCAGGGACACCTTTCACTAGACCAGGTTGCTAAAGGCTTCATCCAACAGGGTCCTAATCAACTGTGTGTGCCTCTGCAGGGAGGCTGGACTAGAAGACCTTCAGAGGTTTTTTCTAACCTCAACCATTCTGTGATTTCTGCCAGTTCATTTCTGCCCTGGCCTGGTCCCTCTCAATAGCAACTTTTCCCTTCATTGTATTGATCACTCCCTAGGTGCTCTCTCTAAAGTTTTTGAAAGTGGATTCGGTCTCATCATCTAAAATACTAATAAAGACACTAAATAGTACAAGTTTCAAAGAGGCCAGTGCATCCAGGAACATGAACGGTCTGAGAATGATGGAGCTACTGCTTATGCCAAGGAAAAACAATGCTAAAACTTGCACTGTGGAGTCATACTCCCTGAATTTCCAGACATCTGGTTCCCCTGTTCACTCTTATCCAAGTGTTCCTTGTTCTGAAACAGAATGTTTTTGCAAATGGAGTTTTTGAGAACCCTAGGGTTTGTCATTTCCTTAATCTGAGAAGATGAAGGCACTTTCTGCATTAGTCTCCCTTGATTTGAAAGTGGCAGTGTCAGCTTTGTTCAGCAAAGCTTTGAAAAGACCATGTAGTTTGAGTTTGGACATACTGGGAATCTCCTTGTTCCCTGAGGAACTTTGACAGACTTATTTCATGCTTCACATGAGAAGGTGGTGGAACCTAAAATCTGGCTGACAGGTTTTCTTTCTCAGTAGAGCCTGCATTGTGTTTTGAGGATGCACATAATAAAAGCTTAGCATAAAGGAAAGGCCTTTCCCCCAGCTTATTGTTCTCACATACCCCATACAGCAAGTATGTGCATTCAGACAAAATCCTACTACACCGAGGTAATTTTATCTTTAGGTCATTTGCCTTGAAACTGAATGGGCTGCTTGCCCTGAAACACAGCACAGCAGAGACATCTATGCAAAAGTCACTTTCTAAAGCACATAAACTTGCATGCAAGCAACTATGTTCTGTTTGTATTGGGGAGTGTATCTTCTTTAACTTCTGCAGGAAATAATGCCCTTGAGCAAAGTATATTGGCAACTAGTTTGGGAAAATAAAAATGTTTGGGTTCAAGAATGAAGTTAGTGGTAAATTGTTCTGTGAATACTGGTGAAGGAGCTCAGGTTTTCTGAGTAATCAGATATCAGTGGTCCTTGGAGCACACAAGACAAGTGGGAGTATGGAAAAGGTAACTTGCAAGGAAATGTGAAGAATATTTCAGCTGGCTTGGTTTTGTCTTTAAGTAACAGGGATTCAGCTGCCCTTGATTGAGAAACACACTGAAACGTCCATTTGAAAGGGATTTACTGAAATGCCCCCATTATAAATGCTAAGGATAGGGCTGGGTGATGGGTTGGAAGGGATGATCTTGGAGGTCTCTTCCAACCTGGTTAATTCTATGATTCTATTCTAAAAACTTTTAAAAGGAAAGATGTCTAAAAGCACTTTGCTCAGATACTGAATTATATTAACTTGATGGATTAAGTAGGGAAAGCTTCAGTAGATAATGTCTGAAAATAGTGTAACTATTAAAAGATAATTTAACTCCTTTGCACATTTCACTAGTGCTTAATAGCTTTCTGCTAAAATAAAAGCAGCCTGTGAAAGTGAAAGCATGACACTTATCTGTAGCTTTACTGTTTTCTGGAGGCTGTAGCCAGCTGAACTACGGGGTCATAGGGGCTTAGAATTTATGGTGGTATGATATAGATGTGGCATAGTTTGGGTGGATTTTTAATTACAGTTGTGGATAAATGGTGCATTACTTTGCATACTACAAAAGTAGACTGTCCTGTTGACATTTTCTTCTAAATTATTCAGGAATCTGAAGCTTTGTTCCTCAAGGCAATTAAAGCCAATCCAAATGCTGCCAGTTATCATGGTAATTTGGGTAAGAGCCTTTCTAACTCTTATCAGCTGTATTATTTGTTTGCTTCACGTTCATTGTGTTTAAAAAGGAAAAGCAATCTTTTGAGCCTTCTTCCTGCTGGGCAGATTTCTATTTTACTTCCTAGAAAAACTGCCAGCCAGAAGAACAGGGCACTAAACCAGAAAAGCTGTCACACGATATGACAGATCGAGAGGGCTGCACTTCAGTGTCTGCAAATTGGTTCATTTATGCTATGCTTGTAACTCGCAATGAGCTCACCAGATAAGAGCTGCCATTTATGGCTGAAATGCAATTCATTCCATCATCATTCCCATGCCAGTTCTGCTCCCAGGCTTTGCTCCTGCATTTGGCATCAGAACAAGCAGCTACTGTGCCACCAGCTAGTGAGAGACCCTCACAGAAACAAATGCTTTAATGTTGTTTTCCAAGTGATTGGCAAGATTGCACGTTTTTCAACCATATTGCTAATGGAATTGCTCATTGATGTTCCAGCTGTGCTTTACCATCGCTGGGGAAATCTTGACTTAGCAAAGAAGCACTATGAAGTCTCTCTGAAGCTTGACCCCATGGCACCCGGAACCAAGGAAAACTACAATCTTTTAAGAAGAAAACTGGAGCAATTGCAGAAGAAAGGCGGTGCCTGATGTTTCTTTTCAGGTTGTCCGTGCATGCTGTTTACGATTAATGCTACATGGGTAATAATCCACGCAAGGGATTCAGTCATTATTTCACAAAAATACTACCACCACCAGCACTGCTGAACATCCATTTAGGCCCTCCTACAGATCCTAACATTTCACCCTGAGGGACCCTTTTATTTTACTCTTGAACTGCTTTTAAAAGATCCTTAAAACACTTTTATAGGTATATGAAAGTAATGCAGGTGAATTTCACAGCTTTCACTTGTAATCTGATATCTTCATCTGACTTTTTAGTAGCAGGATGAATATCGAAAGGCAGTTTTATTTCTGAAAGTGATTCTTTTAAAAGTGCAATTTCCTGTTTAAATCCTGATCCTTTCCAAGTATGAAGAATATCTCTTCACTTCAGTTTTATTACCGCTTTCTACTGCCAGTCCTGCAGAGACAGTGGAAGAATGGATTCTCTCCAGCACATCAGTCTGCTCATCTAATTTGAGTTATGCCCTTGTTCTTGTTTCTGGCTCCACCTTGTGAAGTGTCAGATTTGTACAGGAGTCCATGAGGACAAGGATTTGACCACAAATATTTGTCAACCAGTGTACTGTTGAGGTATGCCTGAGTGGAGGAAATACTCTTAGAATCTAAGACTGAGATTTTAGCAGGTAGCAAAGAAAAAATTGTGAGGTGACAGAGGAGGAGTCAGAGTTTCTGTTCTTGCAGGCAGCCTCATCTAGCATAGACAAACTGGGCAACAAGTTAGCTTGGTAGACCAGTGATCTAAATAGAATGTAGTGTCATCTGTAGGAGCTAATTCCTGTGTTCTTGGGTATTTCGGTGCTTTCTGGTTAAGGACATTACACCTTTCAGCTCCTCGACTGATAAATAGTAAGGATAGTATTTCTGTAGCAAAGGACCTGGCCTTGACTGTTGACATACCAACTAGAAGGAACTCAGCTTCACCTTTGCCTCCTGTGGCTCATGTGTGTTTGCTGAAGTGGCAGTTAGGTAAGCATAGCTGTTAATGCATAAACTGATCACACCGATGTGGGATGATGAGTTTTCAGAATGTGCTGTGCTGTAACACACATTTAAACTCTGGCCATCCGTTTGTCTTGTGCGAGTGCTTACATTCCTGCTTCATGAAGTAGTCACATGTCTGTGTATTTGTTGGAGGTTTTGGTTATTTTTGAAGATTAGAACATTGCTATTGGACGTGAAAACTGAGGAACTTTACATCTCTTTCCATATTCCTTAAAACCTTCTGATCATGCCCCCCAGGAAGAAATTGATAGTGCAGCATTTGCAGCTAATTTGTCCAATGATTAGTATATAGAAGACTGTAATATTCTTTATACACAATTCATCTATGTGTGGAACCACTTAAAGTGTTAGGGGAATACATGCCATAGGACAGGATGTCACATGACCACCATATAACTGTTCTATATACTATATTTTGACCCTACAATAGGCTACTTTTACTTTATATATTTGTTTGGAAATGACAGTTGTTTCAGGAACCAAATGTGTCTACAGAGCAATACTGCACAACTACCAAAGCATCCTCTGACAAAGCTAGTTTGGGTACTACAAGTATCACAGTATCACAGTATTACCAAGGTTGGAAGAGACCTCATAGATCATCAAGTCCAACCCGTTACCACAGAGCTCAAGGCCAGACCATGGCACCAAGTGCCACATCCAATCCTGCCTTGTAAGTAGTGTAATATTCTTGCCAAACTAATGTCAGTCTAGCCAGCAAGGCTATGTGCAGTGTGGTGCTGTCCACAAATCTGGGTTTGAATTAATTTATTTGCCTACATTATAAAGTATGTTGCCATTTTAGTTGAGGTACTGGCAACATGTATTTGTGTTAGTGCAGTGCTCCTTTCAGCAAATACAGCCTGGCTTCTGACAGGACTAATTAGTTCATACAGGGTACTAATGTGATGCAGTTGTTTCCATTTCTTCTGGTTTCTAGATAAAATTTTCAGAAACTGGTTTCTGAATATATTTGCAGGATGTAAATGTGCACTTTGTTAAGTATCTTGTCCAGCAGAATGCTGCAGCAGTATGGACAGTCATCTTCTGATAACAAGCACAGTTTAGTCAGTACCAGCTTCTGTACCTGAAACCTGCTGAAGTACATGTGCCCTGCAGCACAATCAGCAGACTTTTAAGGCTTTCCTTACACAGCCTACAGATACAGAGAACACTAAGCTACTTCAGTCATGAGTTATTAAAAGAGTTGGGATCTGGCTGGATGAGCTAATCTGTAGCAGAAGATAAATGTGTTTAATGAGATCTGTATATTTGGAATATGACATACTAAGTTATTATTCTCATCATGAAGTTCACATGTATAGTTTCCCCTGTTGCCAGCCATATCAGCTTTACAGAAATCCACGAGATCAATATTGTATATTGGCTATGAATTCTCTCTCGATCATTTAAACCAAAATTACAGGAATTCCTCTGTGGAAGTCAGCTTGTCCTCCTACTCAAGCATCTTAGACATTCCAACAGACTGGATGTTTTGTTGGTATTTATTCTTCAGTACGGACAACATAATTTCTTCTTGATTTGTTTTCTGGCTAACTGTATATATTTTTGTGAGGGTTTATTTGTGTTATTTTCAGTGCTACAGAACTTTAATGTAATTACTTGTGTGATTGTATCCAAGTGTAATGTTGAGGCAGAATTGGGTTCCAAAGAAACTACAAATGAAATTGTTTTTTTAAATAAAAACTTACTTAAGAGTTTCAAGAATGCTGTTTTGTTTTTTTTTTATTTTCAGAAATATTTTGAATGCAAACAATACTGTGAGTTTTCTTAAAATAGTTAGAATGTTGTTTGTTTTTTGCATACCTCATAACTGACCCCAGAAATAGTACAGAACACACAACCTGGAAGACAGAAAGGTAAAGAAAAATTTGCTTTGTACATAACTGTTGCTACAAACACTGTTTCCAGTGTGCTGAATTATTTTTTTTGCCCCACCTTACCTTTCCACCATTGCTAATTATAGAAGATTCAAGTTCACCATTTATCAGCTGGCCTGCTTGATTCTGTAGTGAGATTAAGAAACTTGGATTTGATTTTTTTTTTCTCACTCAAGGATTGCTTGTTGAAATACAGTTCTGAAGAGAGAAATACAGGATTATTCAATTCACAGAATGGAGTCAATATTCACAGTGATTGCTGTGGATTACAATCTTTTCAACAAAAACTTCCAAGGGAATTCCCTAATTGTATGTTTATCTCTTGTTCGGACCAATGCCATGCACATGAATTTTCCCGGCATTTAATACTTAGAACTTAAACTTCAGAGATGTGGGTTATGTGTATGAGCACTCAGAAATAAAGGTCTTTAAACTTTTGAATGGTTTGTTAAAAATATTGGACTTATTCAGTGAGAACTGTTTCCTTCATATTTGTGATACCTGCATCCTAATTTTTCTGTCACCAGTGAGAAACAACAGAACCAAACCAAACCAAAAAAAACAACAGGTAACCTGAAGCATAATTCTAAAGGAAACATCTTTAGGATCTCAAGCATCATGTACTTCATTGAAGCAAGTATTCCTCTTCACTAACTTCAAAGGGTAACTAAGGTGATACACTCATATATATGCAGAAAATGTTGCTGCTGCTCTCAACTGAAGCAATCTGGACCCATACATCTCTATCATTCCCTCACATTATCTGCACCAAGAATATGAAAAGATTGGCATTGAAGCAGATTGGCAGGTACTTGCCTTGAGAATTACAGAGTAGCTGGATGGGGAAATAGGATGGAACAAATTAAGAGCGCGTTGGTTTATCCAGACATTTAAATGACTGATAAAGTGTTTGAATGCCAAATTTCTGCCTATGGAAACACAACACTCAGGTCCACTTCAATCCATGGCTAGCTTTTCTGTGATCACAGTAAATGATAACAACTTCTTACTGAATTCACATTTGCTGTTCACTTACAAAGCAACTGTAAATTCGCAAAGGTGAGGATTTTTTTCTGAAATTGAAGTCTCTATGTCAAGCTATAGCTGTTAAGAGTGTTAAATGTGATAGCATAGCATATGATGTGGGTGCATTAGTTTAAATATCTTATTTATTTGCTGATTCCTGTTTGTGTTCCACATTTCACATGAGCATAGGTAAATTTACATACCTATCATTATACGTATATCCCCACATGATTCTTGGTTTGTCTTTTCACTGAATGTGCTTCTTTCCACAGCTCTTGATGTGTCTCTATCAAATGCTTGTTTATGAGGGTATGTTTAACTGGAAAAGACTACAATTTTTAGAAACAAAAGTGAGATCAAATGGCTGAACTTCTGTGACATAAATGCTGAGGGAGCCAAACATCTGCCATGTACAGCAGGTACCACTAGGAATGGGTACTTCAGACTGTGTGCCAGGCTCTACAGTGTTGTGATGTACATAGCTGTAATGTTACAACCTAGATCCTGCGCTTTAAGGGGAAAAAACACTCCAAAGAAGATTTGTGTAGATGCATGCATGCACTGTGTAGCACTGGAGGACAGATTACCTGTGTATTGGAGAGCTGTGCTGCAATATTGTGGCCCAAATGTTACATTGTGTGTCAGAGACAATATATGTCAAGTGGTTCAGGGCTTTTTAAAGTATTTTTGTTAGGAAAACATCCCTACAAACAATTAACAATTGGTAGCTTGTGACTGCTGAGTTGAACTGTTTTTTAATGTAGTGTTAATCATTTAGATTGCCAGTGGGACATTTCAGCTTATTTTCAGCTAAGCCATTTGTAATGGAGCCATGTAATAAATCTGCATTTTGGTATCCTTTTGTATAGATTTTAATGGTGATAGCCGTGTTTGGGTCTGTAGTAAGTTTTTCATTCAGAGTTCTGCTGTAAGTTAGGAATAAAATCTAGTGGGTGTGATAGACTGATACCCTGAAACTCTACACTTAGGAGTGGTTCAAAATCTTGATTCTGCAGAGAACCTTATTAAGGTCAAATACATGTGCGTTAAAACACAGCACTTGAGGAAAGCCATAAAATATCTACTTAATTCAATCTCTAAAACAACTAAGAGTGGAAGTGAAAGCAGGAGCTAATTCATCAAACTCTGAGCAAACTAACCCTCATTTAGAGCTGGACTAGAATTACTGAATATTAATTCTCTAAGAAAGGGATTCAGAGTCTATATGTGACTTGACTTCCCAACCTAGATGGAACCAAAACCAAAACAGTACTTGCTGCCCCAATGTGTGGGGCTTGTATGCTCTCGTTGACAAGTACTTAATAATTGAAACAGAACATGAGGACGTCTTACTCTTCCCGTTCTATCCTTTTTCTTACTGCGTGAGTCTCAAGATGCTTTGCTAAAATTAGACTGAGACAGCTTGAGGAGGCCTTGGCTGGGAATTGGGAAGCTACCTGAAAAGCAGACAAAACATCCACTTGGCACTCACCAAGCACGTTTGCTTTGGCAGGCTTAAAATCAGCCTCCGTCTACAGAGAAGTCCCTTCTGTAGCCAGTGTCAGCATTACTTTAAAATCAGAGATTTTAGAAGTTCTTCGAAAGCCAGGCTTGCTGCCGGACATGCGGTGCTCCATGCCTCTATTGCAACCTCCAAGACAGAAGGCCGGGCGCTACCGTGGTGTTTCGGTCTGGTTTTTTTAGCTGCGGTTCTCTTGCTTTTTTGGGAGAGCGACTCTCCCTGGGGAGTTCAGGGCGCTGCACTTTGCTATTATTTTCGCAGCTGGCACGGGCTGCGCCGCACGGCTGACTGCTCTGCCCAGGCTCCCACCGCCCTCACAGGCACACTCCGGCCTTCTGGCAGCCGTTGCTGATCGAACGAACCACTCCACCTTGCACCGCCGCGGACGTTCCCCGTTGCCCTGGCCAGCTGCGGCGGCCCCGCCCCCGGCCGCCCAACCGCCAGCCCCGCCCCGCCGCTCCGCCCCGCCGCCTACTCCCCAGAGAGGCGCCGCAGGACGGGCACAGAAGGCGGCGGCTGCAGGCGGGAGCGAGGTCGCGGAGGCACCGGCAGCACTGGCGAGTGAGTCCCGCGGGCGGCCGCGCGCGCGGCCACGGCAAGTTCGAGCGGAGCAGCGCGGGGCGCCCGGGCTCGCCCCGCCCTCTGCACCACGTGACGGTCAGCCCCGGGCGGCTCGAGCGGCCGGTGCTCTTCCGCCTGCCCGCCCTACTTTCCCCGCTGGCGGTGACGGCGGCGGGGCCGCGGGACCTCCTCGCGGCCAATAGGCCGCTGGCGGGGGGGGGCGGGTCCCGCGGCAGACCTTTGGGCTTGGGCGTTTCACTGGCACTGCCTCGTGGCCTGGCTGATGCTAGTGCGCGCCTGGTGGAGGGGAGGCGAGGCGGGCGGGTGCCGAGTTTGACAGGCTGCCGGTTCCGATGGGGCCTTTTGGCCAAGGGGACGCAGCGGAGAAGGGCTCTGCCGGCTCGTGGAAGGGGCCTGCCGGCATCGGTAGAGAGCACCCTACAGCTTAGGCCAGCGCTGCCCTGCCTACGGCCGTCCGGCTCAAGGCAGTGGAGGTGGCCGTGTAGTCTGTGGAGCCGGCTGGGCTGAGCAGCGCCGGGCTGCGTGGGGGTACTGCGAGCGGCCCGGAGCCCTCCGCCCCCGGCCGCTGGGCTGAGAGCTCCCTCGCCGGGTGCGGCGCTGCTATTGCCCCCGCGGTGACCTGCGTGTCCCTGGCCTGAAAGGTCATAGCGGAGTGCCTCGGCGTGCTAGGAGCTGTTGGAAGCGTTGTGCGCCAGTAACGCGCCCTCGCTCAGGGAGAGCTTTCTGTAACTCTTAAAATCGAAACGCTGTTGGCGGGTCGAGGTGGAAAGCACCTTGTTTTCTTCTGGTATCCAGATGCTTAGGGCATCCTCCAAACAAAAGTGTTGTGATGCAAATGCTCATTTTAGTAACATACCCCTACCTTGTAGGGGTTAGTGACGTGGATTTGATACCTATAGCTTTGCAAGGTAACACTTAGGAGCATTTATCTTGTTGCTTGAACTGAATTGGGTTGTTTTACTCTTTGTTTTTTTTTTTTTTTACTGTTATTTTCCTGTGCACTTTACGCATTTTCCATTTTGAGCTCCGTAAACCTGCTTTTGAGCTCGTCTACTTGTATCTGTGTTAATGCCAGAGAATTCCTCATTTTTTGCTTCAAGGCATTTTGCTACTTCTGTAACTCTTGACATGCTTACAAAATACTGAGGTAACAACTTACATAGAGCTTAACATACAGAGCCACCATAATAAATATTTCCATGACTAAGTTGTTCCACGTGTTAGAGCTCTGCTAACAGTGGGCTTGTTTTACATGTTCTCTAGATAAAGCAGGTAGTCAACCTGGGAAAGCAATTTGTTGACAGTTGAAGCTGTTTACTGTGTGACATAGGGTGTTAAGAGAGGCTTTAAGTTTTGCATGTATGAATGAAGAATAGGCATCATTCTCCCTGAGAAAACCTAGACTGTGTCTGTAGCAGGTCATTCTGCCTCTGTACTCTGCACTGGTCAGACCACACCTCGAGTACTGTGTTCAGTTCTGGGCCCCCCAGTTTAGAAGGGACATTGAAATCCTTGAGCGTGTCCAGAGAAGGGCAACGAGGCTGGTGAGAGGCCTCGAGCACAAGCCCTACGAGGAGAGGCTGAGGGAGCTGGGATTGTTTAGCCTGGAGAAGAGGAGGCTCAGGGGTGACCTTATTGCTGTCTACAACTACCTGAGGGGTGGTTGTGGCCAGGGGGAGGTTGCTCTCTTCTCTTGGGTGGCCAGCGCCAGAACGAGAGGGCACAGCCTCAGGCTGCGCCAGGGGAAGTTTAGGCTCGAGGTGAGGAGAAAGTTCTTCACTGAGAGAGTCATTGGCTACTGGAATGGGCTGCCCAGGGAGGTGGTGGAGTCGCCGTCCCTGGAGCTGTTCAAGGCAAGGTTGGACGTGGCACTTGGTGCCATGGTCTAGCCTTGAGCTCTGTGGTGAAGGGTTGGACTTGATGATCTTGGAGGTCTCTTCCAACCCTGATGATACTATGATACTACTGTGATATGTCCTCATCTAGCACGCCTCTTCTGCCCTTTCTCCATTATAGCTGTCAAAGTCATATGGAAACTAATGTGTCATCTTATCCCAGTGTAATGTGGCATTCTACTGCAATCAGTAAGTAAAAGCTAGGCGGGAACCTCTGCTACTGTCTTGAGAGCTGAATTGTGAAGGGTGTTTTATATTTAAAAATAGACTTCCCCTATGAGACTGTGTTTTGAAATCTGCACCCTGTTTCTGACAAGTGTTAACTATTTAATACATGTTGTACTTCACGCTGCTTGGGTTCTGGTAGCCTGTTCAGTCCTCACTTTTTGAATTACTGTGATGTTCTGCACCAGATTTGCAAGCGTGTACCTAGGAGATGTTCCTGAATTTGTTTTGGTACCACTAAAATACTGAAAAAACCTTCATGCAATCATAGAAGGGAATGAGTCATGTAAAAATCTCTCGTGCCATCTATTTACAAATTTAGTGACTTCTTTCTATGTGTGATCAGGTTTTTTTTTCTGTTTATTTTCTTGTATCACTTCAAGATACTGCTTTGAATTCTTAGTTTAGGGCAGTGTCTGCTTTTTATTCTTTAGAAAGGATCACCATGTCAGTTCATGCTTTCCTCAGCTGTTTTTTGACATGGAAAGCTAGATGCCTTCAGAGAGTACAGAGCGCAAATCAAGCCTGGTTTTGCACTAAGTGTCCTGCTGTTTCTCCCACCCACAGTTACACTTGAGCACAGTCTCTTTGCTTGAAGAAAACGTTGTCTAGCATTGGCTTTAGCCTTGCTCTGAAGGGGAGGCTGGGCTAGGTGACCTTCAGAGTTCTCTTACCAGGAACAGCCTTCTGACTCCCCATTGTATGCATTTGCATGACTCTCAGTAGTAACCCAACTACCTATTTAGGAAGAAGTTTCCACCTAAAAGTTAACTTTCATCTGACTGCTGATGTAACCAAGATTTTTGCCTTTTCAACTGTTCATGTGATTGTGTTTGCTGTTTTGGGGAAGTCTTCAAAAAGTAAGTTTATGTGGCTGCCTGGTCTACATTTTGAGTTTGGGAATGTAGGTACAGATGCAAAGGTGCAGTCATGAAAGTGTTGTGAAGTAAAATAAGGAAATAATACATTTCAGGGGTATCTTGTGGCATTTGCTTTCTGCCAGCTCTGGTACACTTTTGATCTCATGGATTGACCAAATTATTTTCTGTGTACTCACAAGCAGCATTAAGTTACCATCCATAGCAAACCACATTTTATTTCACTGGAGTTCTTGTCATCTTTTTTACAGCAGTGTACTTGTTCATTTTCTACTCCTATTCAAGACTTTTATGTATCTCATGTTCTAAAACCATATGTGATTTGAACCTGATGAAATAATTTTTATAACTTTCTTGATATAAGTAGAATTGAATGTGGAACTTGCATGGCATTTTAAGCAACATGAACTGCTTAAGCATAGTACACATGCAGCGATAGGATGCATTTTGTATACAAACTGATTATTATTCCTGTCTTTCAGAATATTTAATGGCAGCATTCTGATGGTAAATTTTACATAGATAGTTTATTAATAGATGAGGGAGATGTATAGATGTTGTAATATCATTGAGTTTGCAAATGTAATAGCTTTTTCATTCTGTCTAAAGAGTGCGTTTAATACCTTTTTCTTATTCAAAACCAGAACTGCTCAAGCAGTAGTAGGTCATCGTTCTTAAATCAGGGTCAGTAGCTATTTAGAACTTCCTAATCTTTTTTTTTTACTCCAGAAGTTTAATTACATTTTGGGGACCATGTCAGATTGAGTTCTCTTTCCCACTTAAAAAAAACCATTAATGCTGAAGACAGAAAGACTGTGCCAGGATAAGAGATCCATTCAATTTGTTCACCATTGCACTGTTTTCCAAGAATGGCCTTTACATTAAGATCTTAGGTCATTGTGGTTTTTTTTTTTAAACTGTGTCATCTATTTGCTCTTAACATCTTGGGAAAACATATTAAATATTACTGTCACTCCTGATCTCTGTCTTACAAGGCACCTCTTTTTGTTTGCATGTAACCACCTCATTCTACAGTGATTTGACTGTACTCAGTCATGTCCTCTACCAACAGCTGGAATTACCATTGTATTGTTGATGTTCGGACAGAAGTTCTTGGCTACACAGAATCACTTTTTCTCAGCCCTTCCCTGAAGCTTTGCCTTTTTGCAGTGCCACTGTAACTGTGAGGGAGATCATCCCACATGCACCAGACTTCAGCTGGGTATCTGTATTAGGATGATACTGCAGTTTTAAATTGCTATCACATAATACCAGAATAATTACAAGTCTGTTTTTTCTTTATCTTCTTTTACTCCACTTATCTTGTCTAGCCTGATGCAGTCACACAAGTTTTACTGTAATATCATTTAGGTTGCAAGAGACCTTGTGAGTCTTTAGTTAAATCTTATTCAGAGCAGATGAGGCTGTTCAGGACTTTATCCTATGTGTCTTGAAGACCTACAGGGATAGAGGCCACACAGACCTGGGCAGTTTGCATCAACATTTGTCTACATAATGGAAACTCTTCTCCTTGAATCGAATCTTGGGCATTCATACTTTGATTTGTAGCTCCAACTCCCACATGCACCACTTTGAAGAGCTTAGCTGTGTTTTCTAAGTAACCTCCTCATAGGTATGGGAAGTCTGCTGGGAGGTCACCACAAAGCCATTTCTTCTCAGCCTGGACAGGCCCAGTTTTCTGAGCCCCTTACCAAGTGCTCCTGCTCCATGACCATCCAAACTCAGGCAGTTTATTGATATCCTTTATGTATTGGCAGGAGAGATGGCTCTGAAACTGGATGCAGTATTGCAGGTGTGGTCTAGTGATTGTCAAGTAGAGGGAGAGCATCACTTAATCTGCTGATTGTGCTGCCATTAACACAGTGGTGGGTACACTCCATCTTTGCGTCTTTCTTTGTTCGTCAAGGTGTATTCATGAGTCTTAAGAATGAACAAAGTCACTGAGACATCAGAGGAAGCCTGGATCTCAACCAGTATCATCTTGACTGCTGTGCTGCACTTTTACTCTTCAGTAACAGGATTTTAACATCCCTCTAAGTGAGGAAGGCTATTTGTCTAAAATTCATAGTTTACTTTCCAGAGATCCCAGCAATGTTGGCATTATGTTACTTTCTGGTTAACAGTATCATGGACAGCTCAAATAGCATTTTCAAATTGTAGTATAAGAGACTTCTCTATGTTTTTTGGTTTGTTGGGTTTTTTTTTGTGCTGATCTGGACTCAGTCTTTATAGAGCTTTAAGCTCATCAAGACCGGCCACCAACCTAAGACCATCATGTCCTGAAGTGCCACATCCACATGTTTCTTGAACACCTCCACACATGGTGACTCTACCACATCCCTGGGCAATCTATTCCAATGCCTGACTACACTTTCAGTAAAGGAACTTTTCCTAGTATCTCATCTAAACCTCACCTGGCACAATCTGAGGACATTTCTTCTCATCCTGTCACCTGATACTAGGGAAATGAGACTGACCCCCACCTCACTACAGCCTCCTTTCAGATAGCTGTAGAGAGCAATGAGGTTTCCCCTCAATCTTCTCCAGACTGAGGGTAAACTAAATAATCCAGTTCCCTCTGCTGCACCTCTTAAGACTTGTTCTCTAGACCCTTCACCAGCTTTGTTGCCCATCTCTGGACACACTCTAGCACCTCAGTGTCTTCCTTGTAGTGAAGTGTCCAAATCCGAACACAGTACTTGAGATGTAGCCTCAACAGTGCCAAATACAGGGACGGTCACTTCCCTGATCCTGCTGGCCACACTATTCCTGATACAGGCCAGGATGCTGTTTGCCTTCTTGTCCACTTGAGCACACTGCTGTCTTATGGGCAGATGTCTGTCAACCAGGACTGGGTAGCTTCCCAGCCACTCTGCATCAAGCCTGTCGCATTGCATGGGCTTGTTGTGGCCCAAGTGTAGGACCCAACCCTTGGCTTTGTTAAACTTCATACAAATGACCTTGGTCTGAAACTGTCTTCTGCATTTCTTTTGTATCTCTCCATATTTTGCCTATCAGCTCTACTGCCTTCTGCATCACAGGGAGTAAAAGCTGCCTATGTATCTAGTGAAATAGGTCTTTTGATGCCTTCTTGTACGCAGGTTAGTTTGTATGGGGTGCATTATTTAAGGTTTTACTGTTTTCTTTGGACACAATACTGATAAAAATCCTGGATTTATATCTCACTGATATATCCATCTCTTCCATCTACTTCTGTAGATGACAGATTAACATTTGAAATGTGTGCTTCATTTTTAGGCAGCTCACATCAACTAATGAAGCTTAAATAGAATCATAATTTCAGGAAATGAAAGTTAATTGATTCGTAAGAAATTGTCAATTGCATTCTTTCTGAATTCTTCTACACTAAACCCAAGTGTTTATTGTTTAGCTGTGTGTTAAACAGACTACACTATAGGCACTTAATTTCAGCACTAAAATCAGTGTGTTCTGTCTTCTGTAAGTTCTGTAAGGAACAGGTTTGTTGTCACTTGAATCTCAGGATGTGTGAATTTCTCTAGAAATCAAAGGTAACAGCTTAGATTATTTCCTATCAGGAGAGGCATGGTCTACATATACAGTAATAGTGAAAGCTAGGAGGAAAATAGAAATAAACCCATTTTTTTCAAAACATTGCTGAGAAAAATGATAGTGGAAGTGAGAATGTAAGGAGTGGCTGAGAGCTAAGGCTATTTGGTTTAGATTATATTGGAAGAATGATGATTTTGGATGACATTTAGATCTAGTGGTGAACAGAGGATGCATGTTAGTTGTGATACAAGAGTAAGGTCGTGACACAATTCCATTAGCTAATAGCATCACTGGAAGAAATTATGGGTTGCCTTCACGTAGGTAAAGAGGCCAAAGTACGTGGCCTCTTGTGTTGTAGTCTTCTTGTGTTTTATTTTATTTGTATTCTTTAAATTCACTCTTAATTGTATTGTTAGCTTTGGTTAAATTAGCTTAGAAAGGACAATCACGTGACCTGAAATTCACTGTGGGTGCTAGAATAAAACATTTCAGATTCTGGTAGCACATATAAGATAAGCTTCAAGACTGAAGACTGTTAAGGATGCTTAATGTTTGATATAACATCCACAGTTGCAATTCCTAAGCTAGAAGTTACAAAATAATTGGCACCAGAGGGAAGCGAATTTGCAGGCACAAGTGTTGGCATGTCCAGAAGTACAGTTAAGAGATCTTGCCCAGTGAAACATCCTTCAGGTGTCCAGTGAAGGGTTATTTGTCCCTTGTTTGGCATCTCTCTTAAGTTTAGCTTGTACAATACTTTATTGCTCATGTTAGAATCATAGAATCAACCAGGTTGGAAGAGACCTCCAAGATCACCCAGTCCAACCTAGCACCCAGCCCTATACAGTCAACTAGACCATGGCACTAAGTGCCTCATCCAGTCTTTTCTTGATCACCTCCAGGGACAGTGACTCCACCTCCTTGGGCAGCCCATTCCAATGCCAATCACTCTCTCTGGGAAGAACTTTCTCCTAATTTCAAGCCTAGACCTCCCCTGGCACAACTTGAGACTGTGTCCCCTGGTTCTGTTGCTGGTTGCCTGGCAGAAGAGACCAACTCCCACCTGGCTACAACCTCCCTTCAGGTAGACAGCAATGAGGTCACCCCTGAGCCTCCTCTTCTCCAGGCTAAACAATCCCAGCTCCCTCAGCCTCTCCTCATAGGCTTTGTGTTCCAGGCCCCTCACCAGTTTTGTCGCCCTTCTCTGGACAGTCCATCTCAGTGCTGCTAGACACCAGCCTTCTGTTTGTCCTTCTGTGTAGCTCCTGCCTCCCTTTTGCAATGACATTGTTCTGCCCTATTGGTTTTTTCTTTCTTTTCCTGTGCTCAGGTAGTTAGGGAGCTATACACTGTCAATATGTATAATGAGTCCCGGATTGTTTTCTTGCATGCATGGGAATCTTTTATGGGCTTTGTAACTGAATCATGGAAAAGTAAGAGAAATGTTATTAGGCTAGAGAAGGAAATTTGTAACCTAAGTATCCATAGTAACAAGCTGATGAAAAAAATCACCAGATTTAGATATTTTTATTGCTGAGATCAAATTTAAGCTCACAGTAGAACTTGTTTAGAGATGAGCTGTTATCAGAGTATGTGGGTGCGAAAATTAGAGGCTACGAAGAAGAGTTACAAGCAACAGTAGTTGAGTACAGATGATCAGATCAGGGATGAAAAAAAAAAAAAGAAAGAAAAGGTAAAATACTTGCCATGGCTCTCAGATGAGATATGATGGTCTTAGAGTTATGGACAGAAGTAAGATATAGGCACTAGGTTTTCTTATTGCCTTGACAGCATGCCTGCACAGGTGCTGAAGGGAGATTGTGGCTTGAGGAACAGCTTAAGCCAAAGCTTATTCTGGGCAAAAGAAGAACTCTAAAGAAGATGCAACAAGCCTGCAGAGATTAGAAAATCGAAGGGAAAAGATTATTAGACATTCTTTGGTGAAAAAATGTGATCTTGATGTGATTAAATGCCAGCAGTTAAATATGTTCAACAGTATTTATCAATTGCTATTGATTATGATGTTGTTGTTGTTTTTGAGGTTGTATTTTAGTGAAGCCATCTGAACTCAGGTATTTTTCTGTAGAATGAGTGAGGATCTGAGTTCAGTGTTGCATAGCATTTTCACTGAAAAGAAATGGAGTACAGCATGTGTGTGGAGTGCACCAACATGTACTCGTAGTGCTTTAAAACTCTACATCACATTGCACATGCTAAGTGCTGCTTTGTGCTGCCAGTGACATGTGGAAATACTGCTTGGTAAGTATTACTTCGAGATGTGGCATAGGAGAATAACTCAATTAAGTGTAGAGGGGACTGCACATACCTAAGCCTGCACTGTGTTAGAAAGATGTGTAAGTAACTGAGAAACTTTATGAATAAATGTTTTGACAAAGCTTACAGAGTGGACCCAGAGGCTTCATTTTGCCTTATCTGAAAATCACGTAGGGAGTAAATCCCAGCAGGACATAGACGTTTCACACATCAAACTACTAACTTGCTCCAAGGCTGCAATGTCTCTGTGTTGTAGTTCAAATATACCAGCTATGAAAACTTGCAGTATATGAATCCAGCCACTGGCCAAATCTTACTAAAGCTTTCTGAACTTCATTTCAAATGTTAAAAGTAACACAGAGTTCTATACCTATGATTGTTTTTCGGTCGGGAAAAGTGTGTTTGAGGAAGGTGATGTGAATGCCTCAGAAAGAGGAATCACTGTCTTTTGTGGACTCTGTAGATAGGGACCTATTGTCTTAGCAGTTATCTCTAACAGGAGTCTCTAATTCAACAAAGAATGTACGAGACTGAAAATCATCATTTAAGATATTTATATTTTATGTTAATTATTTCTTTCTGATCAAACTGTTCTAAGGCAGTGTGCCTTACTTCATAATTGTAGTTCCAGGCATATTGTCTTTCACACTAATGTGATTATGTCATTACATGAAGCCTAAGGTAGCCTGCATAACAGAAACAAAATTCTTGGAGAAGGCAGAGAGGTACAGTAAGGAGAGAAGAAGTCATTGGTGTTCATCTTTTTATTATGGGACTTCTTAATGAGCTAGAATACTGGTTGGCCAGTGTGGGGTGTTTTTCCTCTACACCTCGAGTACTATGTCCAGTTCTGGGCCCCCCAGTTTAGAAGGGACATTGAGATGCTTGAGCGTGTCCAGAGAAGGGCGATGAGGCTGGTGAGAGGCCTCGAGCACAAGCCCTACGAGGAGAGGCTGAGGGAGCTGGGATTGTTTAGCCTGGAGAAGAGGAGGCTCAGGGGTGACCTTATTGCTGTCTACAACTACCTGAAGGGTGGTTGTGGCCAGGAGGAGGTTGCTCTCTTCTCTCAGGCGGCCAGTGCCAGAACGAGAGGACACAGCCTCAGGCTGTGCCGGGGGAAGTTTAGGCCTGAGGTGAGGAGAAAGTTCTTCACTGAGAGAGTCATTGGACACTGGAATGGGCTGCCCAGGGAGGTGGTGGAGTCGCCGTCCCTGGGGTTGTTCAAGGCAAGGTTGGACGTGGCACTTGGTGCCATGGTCTAGCCTTGAGCTCTGTGGTAAAGGGTTGGACTTGATGATCTGTGAGGTCTCTTCCAACCTTGATGATACTGTGATACCTATATCTCTTTGGAATATTAAGAAACTAGGTTAAAATATATGTAGATCCATCTGTGCATGTAGTCTGAGCTACCACAGTATAGTAACTGCCCTTCTAAGTAATATGTATTAGCATACATTGTTCTTTTTGATAATCCAGAGCAAAGCCATAGGTTTTACACCCATGTGTACATGTAACAGTTTACCTGTGAAATCTCCAGTGAGGTCACACATATTGAAAACAGTCTGTATACAAATAATATTCAAGATTCTTTCCTGTATGTCTAGGAAAATACTGGTGTATCTTGTCTACTTTTTCCACATCGACAGCTTGGAGGAAAACTGCATGAGAATATAGATTTCTTGGTTTTGTTGGGTTTTTTTTTTCAATTATTATGTATTGAAGTTATTTATCTCACCAGTTTTGTGTCACTGAAACAAAGTGTATGCCTATAAATAAAGTACATTTAAAAATCTGTAAGGAACAGCAGTTATTTCAGAGCTGCTTGGGATTAAAATGTATCCTATCTGCAATAGGAAAAAAATAGACAAAACCAGGAGAAGCCTTGAATTCTTTTATATATATATATATATATTCAGATGTATAGTTACCTTTATGTACAATATGTAAAACAAGGTGGCTGCCTTGGAAACACTGAGAGGCACCGTTGTGTGTAGCTTTCTACCTGGGAAGCAGAAGCTTTAGAGAAGGAATGGTAACACTGAGTTTTGCAGCTATTCTTGAGACTGTGGTGATGCAATCTCACATTTGCCTTTTGTTGACCAGAGACGCACAGCAGGACCCAAACTACTCTGCCTTTAAGCTAGGCGGCACACCTCCAAGCAAAGCCAGCTTCGGCAGTAACAGTCTTTTGCACCATCTCCTAGACAGAAGAAACAATATGCTCATTTCCTTTGTCCCAAGTTGTCTAACCCAGGTCTCTTAGGAGCACTTAGTCTTGTTTGGTCTTTTTAAGCTGGATCACAGTGCAGAAAGCAAAAGAAGCCACTTAGGATTCTATCTCTGAATGTATTTGGGAGGTGCTGTGTGAAGCAGGAAAAGATGGAAATTAACATTTCGTTCTCTCTTCAGAGTTCTTGCTGTTTGGAAAAACTAGCCTCAAAAATTAGCTAACTGCATAGTGTACTACCTATAAACAGACAGGGAGCATCATCTAGAAATGTCCTGAGGTAGCAAGAATCTAATGACTGGACCACAGTCAGTCTCTTGCACATCTCCATGAGAGTGTTTCTTTCCATGCATAGCATGTGAATTGAGCTGCCTTTTGCATTTTAAAGGGGAGCCAAGAGACTATCCCATCTAGTTCATTGGCAGAATGCAAATTTAGCAGTTAGCAGTGTTATTTCTGACCGAGATTTGAGTGACTTGCTGTCAAGGATAGTGAGCAATGAAGGGTTCCCAACCTTCTTGGATAGTCTGTCTGTCTAGGCTCTTCCTGGGTACTGTGCTTACCAGTAGATGTTTAGTCTTTCTGTTAAACAGTCTTTCAAAACTGTATTTAAGCAAAGTATCAATGGTTGTTGTTAAAACAGGTTTTTCTAGATCACTTGTGGGAATAGGTAGGGACACTTAGAATCATAGAATCAACGAGGTTGGAAGAGACCTCCAAGATCATCCAGTCCAACCTAGCACCCAGCCCTGTCCAATCAACTAGACCATGGCACTAAGTGCCTCAGCCAGGCTTTTGTCAAACACCCCCAGGGACGGTGACTCCACCACCTCCCTGGGCAGCCCATTCCAATGCCAATCACTCTCTCTGGGAAGAACTTCCTCCTAACATCTGGCCTGTACTTCCCCTGGCACAACTTGAGACTGTGTTCCCTTGTTCTATTGCTGGTTGCCTGGCAGAAGAGACCAACCCCCACCTGGCTACAACCTCCCTTCAGGTAGAAGCTCTCATAAGAGAGCTTTGAGCACCTTTTCCTTCATGTTCAAGATTGGTGTACACCCATGAGTAAGAAATAAAGCCCAAGAGGCAGGACACCTTCATGGATGAGCAAGAGGCTTCTGTAAAACCTCAAATGGAGGAAGGATGTTTATGATATGTGGAAAAAGAGATTGGCCACTTAGGAGGAATATAGGAACACTGGCAGATTATGTAGGGAGGCAGAGAGGAAACACAAAGGCCTCAGAATTAAATTTGGTGAAGGATGTAAAAGATTGGAAGAATGGCTGTCAGTGAGAAGGGGAAGACTAGGGAAACTGTGGGCTCACTGCTGGATGGGGTAGGTGTGCAGGTGATAGAGGATACAGAGAAAGTGGAGATACTCAAGTGCCTTCTTTGCTTTAGTCTTTAGTGTTAAAACCAGTCTGTAGAAATCCCAGTACTTGGAGGTAACAAAGCCTAGAAGAAGGAAGGGACTCCTTTAGTTGAAGGGGACTGGGCAAGTTAAACACCTGCCAATCCCTGGGCCCTGATGGAATGCAGTCAGGGAAATGGCCAACATTATTGCTAAGCCAGTCTCCATTTTTTGAAAGCTCTTGGAAAACAGGGGAGGTGACTGGAGGAGAGCCAGTGTCACTCTAGTGTTCAAAAAAGGGGTTGACCTGCTGGACTATAAGCCAGCAATGTGCGCTCGTAACTAACTAAGAAGGCCGGTGGTATCCTGGGGTGCATTAAGAAGACTGTCCAGCAGGCCATAGGAGGTTCCCTTCCCTCTGTGCTCTATTGAAGACATGTGTGAAGTATTGTGTCCAGTTGTGAGCACCCTAGTTCAAAAGGAACAAAGAACTACTCAAAGGAGTTGAACAGATAGATGGCTATGAAGGTGATCAGGAGACTGGAGCATCATCTCTTACAAGGAAAGACTGAGAGGCCTGGGGAAGACTTGAGAGTGGATCTTATCGATGCTTTTATAACTCTCTGAAGGGTAGATGTCACAAAGATGGGACTGGGCCCTTTTCAGTGGTGCCTAGTAATAGGACAAGGGGCAATGAAGACAAAGTAGAACACGGGAAGTTCCACCTAAACATATGGAAAAACTTTATTTTGAGGTTGCCAGAGCACTGGAGCAGGCTGCCCAGAAAGGTCATGCAGTCTCCTCCTCTGGATTTCAGTGCCTGCCTGGATACACTGCTGTGCAAGCTGCTCTAGGCAAACTTGGTTTAACAGAGGGGTTGGACTAGGTGAACTCCAGAGGTCCCTTCTGACTGCTGCCTTTCTGCAGTGTCATGACCAACACTGTCAAAACTTGAACCATCTAGATCGAGATAGATAGCTTCCAGCATCTGGACATCTTTCCAGCTGTAGAGGTAGGAGAGTTCCTCTCTGTGTATTCTGAATATTAGTTTTTATAGTAGAAGTATATTTATTTTAGTAGAAGGTCTGCATCTCTTTCTTCTGTAGGAACCGACACTGGAAACAGGGAGCATCTCCATCCAAATGGTGTCTCCTAAGGTCTCTTTTGGCAGGCTGTTCCTGATCAGCCTCACCCAGGCAGCTGGAGCTTCTCAGCCTCTTCCAATGAGCACAGGTCAGGCAGGATGTGTCAGGCTATTCTGCTGAGCAGCTCTAGGCAAACCCTTTTTGGCTTGTGTGTTACTTCACCAGTTGTACTTCTGCTTCTGTTAATGTAAAGTATAAATGCATTCTGATCCAGTGACCACTGAACAGTTATATATTTTGGAGGAAATGGAAGAAAGGAGCCTTTAAGACCTGGATATTTGTGGGTTTTCCCTTTTAAAAAGGGATGATGGGATAGAAAGCCCTAAAATAATTGACACTTTCTTACAGTGGTTGCTTGGTTGGGGGGTTTCTGTTGTTGGAGCTGGTTATTTTGGGGTGGGTTGGTTGGTTTGTTTTGTTGTTGTTGTTTTGTGTTTTGTTTTAGGTTTGTTGTGGCCATGGGATGGTTTTTGTTTGTTTTTCTTTTGTTGTTGCTTTGAAGTGCTGAAGAAACTGGAGAGAACAAGTGGTAGTGTTAGACTAAATAAGTCATGCATGTAAAAACCTGTTTAACTCTGTTGGATAACCAGACTTAAAATTGTTTGTTAGCATCTGCTTAAATCAAACAATTGTGGGAAAGATCCTTTTTATTAATGACTTTGCATCTCTCTTCCTGGGCTTCAGCTTTATTTTTGCTTTCCATGACTTTATTTTTGCTTTCCATGACTTTATTTTTGCTTTCCGTGACTTTTTTTTTTTGCTTTCCATGACTTTTTTTTTTGCTTTATATAGGGTTATGTTTCTTGGTAGCACTATGCAAGGTTTCATTGCTTGGGTCTCTTCAGTTCACAGAATCACAGAATTAACCAGGTTGGAAAAGACCTATGAGATTGAGTCCAGCCTCTCACCTAGCCCTTCTCATTAACTAAACCATGGCACTAAGTGCCTCATCCACTATCCTTTTCAACACTTCCAGGGACCGTGACTCCACCACCTCCCTGGGCAGCCCATTCCAGTGGGCAATCATTCTTTCCATGAAGAATATTTTCGTAACATCCAGCCTAAATTTGAGACTCTCTCCTCTTGTTCTGTCACTGGGTGCCTGGGAGAAGAGACCAGCTCCCTCCTGGCTACAACCTCCTTTCAGGTAGTTGTAATTTGATCTTCTGTCAGCAAAAAAGCTGGCCCCATAAATGAGTTGAGAGGTAGATAAGTGTCTTGCTGGAACATAGGGATCTCTTCCAGACATTCTCTATCTATTCACCTGGAAATGATTCCTGTGTTGGTGTTAGCCTTTCTGTGGATTTTAAAGCTAGAAGAATGGGTAGTGAAACCTTAAAATCCCTGTATCTTACTGAAACTGTATTGTAAGCTTTTGGAAAGTCTGCTGTAGAAAACTCATGCATAATTAGTGGAAGCATCAGTCTGAATATGTTTTTACAAAATTAGTTACAAATAACTTGAACAAATCTTCCTCTCCCTACGGAATTTTCTTCCAAAAGAGAGAATTCAGAAGCTTCTGATTCTGAAGTGTTGCACTCATTGGTCGTAATGCAATATTTCTAACCTTCCTTGTAAAATAAGCTTCTGATTTTTCTTTCAGAAGTTTGGGATTCTTTCATTGATTTATTTTTAAAGTTTTGGGGCTTGTTTTTGTTTTCAAAAAAGCCAGCCCATAGCACAACTTGCACCTTATGCCAGCTGATCTAACTGCGTGCCCTAATTCCATCGATATCAAAAACTGAGGAAACTCTCACTCTCTTATGCCCATTATCTGAACTTTAAAGGCAATAAATACATGTACTTGGTCATTAATGAAATACAGAATCACCCTTTCTGACTTTGCATTTTCTATGAATTTGTCATTTTCTTACCAGCTCTGTCTTGCTGACAGAGTAGAAGGAAGCAAGGAAAGATTAACCAAATCTTTGATACTCAGTTTTCTAGAGAGCCAAGTTGCTCCAAACAGTAATCCCTATCTCTGTTCTCAGTGGAACCATTATAGTAACCAGTTAATACAGCTCTAGACTGGACTGAAACTTAGAGAATCAGAATGGTTTAGATTGGAAGGGACCTCAAGGATCATCCAGCTCCAACCCCCTGCCATAGGCAGGGACACCTCCCACTAGAGCAGGTTGCTCAAGGCCTCATCCAGCCTGGCCTTAAACGCCTCCAGGGAGGAAGCATCCACAACCTCCCTGGGCAACCTGTGCCAGTGTCTCACCACCCTCACTGTAAAGAACTTCCTCCTAACATCCAGTCTAAATCTCCCCTCTTCCAGTTTAAACCCATTCCCCCTCGTCCTGACATTACCAGACCTTGTCAATAGTCCCTCCCCAGCCTTCCTGTAGGCTCCCTTCAGATACTGGAAAGCCACTCTAAGGTCTCCTCGAAGCCTTCTCTTCTCCAGGCTGCAGAGCCCCAACTCTCTCAGCCTGTCCTCATAGCAGAGCTGCTGCAGCCCTCTGATCATCTTCGTGGCTCTCCTCTGGACCCGCTCCAGCAGTTCCATGTCCTTCTTGTGTTGGGGTGATTAGCCAGTACAAAAATTGATTGCAGTTGGTTAAATTCTAGTGTATCAGAACTTAAACAGTTAAAGCCTCTTTGCAGAACAAGTGTTAAGGTTTAGGTTGCTCAAAATACGAAGGTACAGCAGAAATTTCACTTTGCCTTTTTTGACCTTGTACTAAGGGATGAAGGTTTTTGGACACCTTGAGTTTCATTTTAAAATGATCTGTTGTGGTCAGATATCCAACCATGTATTGTTTAATCTTGAAATTGTGCATCACCTCCCATAATTTTCTATGGTTTCTCTTCTCTCCCTAAAATCAAAGCGCACACACACCCCACTGCAGAGCATTTTAGGAATGTAGAGTGTTATTCTGGTGACACCAGGTGTTGAAAGTAAAAAATGTAATGTATTATGTATTCAGAAGCATGCCTTTATTAATAGCTAGTTATCATGGGGTAAACAGGGGAGGTTTGCAATTTGACAATAATTTGAGTTACCAATTTTAAGTGTTGTGTGCACGTGCTGAAAATCAGAAGCGACTTGTTCACTACCTGTCATCTTAAGCCTTATCAAAAAGACAAAATTAAATTCTCAAACAATTTCTCTTCTTCTTGCACTGTTTCTTCATTTATAGCTAGTGTAACTCTCTAATTATATTATACATTTTTTTCTTTATTCATTAGTGTCACTAAGCAAGTATTTGCTTCAAGAAGGCAGAAGAAAAATCAGCTGAGGTTTCTAAATGTCCCTGGATACTATTTGGCAAAAATGAGATAAATGGTGTTCTGAATAATAATACATCGGCATCAGTAAGTTTGCAGATGACACCAAGCTAGGAGCAGGTGTTGATCTGTTGGAAGGTAGGAGAGCCCTGCAGAGGGACCTAGACAGGCTGGATCGGTGGGCAGAGGCCAATGGGATGAGATCTAACAAGGACAAGTGCAGGGTTCTGCACTTGGGCCACAACAACCCCAAGCAACGCTACAGGCTGGGGACAGAGTGGCTGGAGAGCAGCCAAGAAAGGGACCTGGGGGTACTGGTAGATAGTAGCTGAAGATGAGCCAGCAGTGTGCCCAGGTGGCCAAGAGAGCCAATGGCATCCTGGCCTGCATCAGGAACAGTGTGGCAAGTAGGACAAGGGAGGCTATATTCTTCCCCTGTACTCAGCACTGGTTAGACCACAGCTTGAGTACTGTGTCCAGTTCTGGGCTCCTCAATTCAAGAGAGATGTTGAGATGATGGAGTGTGTACAGAGAAGGGTGAGAGGTTTGGAACACAAACCCTATGAGGAGAGGCTGAGGGAGCTGGGGTTGTTTAGCCTGGAGAAGAGGAGGCTCAGGGCAGACCTCATTGCTGTCTACAACTACCTGAAGGGAAGCTGTAGCCAGGTGGGGGTTGGTCTCTTCTCCCAGGCAACCAGCAACAGAACAAGGGGACACAGCCTCAAGTTGTGCCGGGGGAAGTATAGGCTGGATGTTAGGAGGAAGCTCTTGCCAGAGAGAGTGACTGGCATTGGAATGGGCTGCCCAGGGATGGGTGGTGTTGCCGTCCCTGGAGGTGTTCAAGCAAAGCCTGGACGAGGCACTTAGTGCCATGGTCTAGTTGACTGGCTAGGGCTGGGTGCTAGGTTGGACTGGATGATCTTGGAGGTCTCTTCCAACCTGTTTGATAATGGCACATCATAAATGATGGGCTTAAAGTTACAGTAATTTGGAGGAAAGTTGCTAAGGAGAAATTGGTTTTACATGTCAGCTTGTGCTGAGATGTGTGTGTTCTTAAAATGTCAAATGCAAGAAGGAACTTTTCATTTGGGATAGAGGGCTCTTGGAACTTGCTGTTCCTGTCTTACTCATCTTGTTTACTGACTCTGAAACTGGAGTAAAGTAAAGCATAAGAAAGTTAATGGGAAGATTTTCTATATACTACTGTGTGCTTGGGACATATTTGGAAAGGTGAGATCCCAGGAAAGCCCTTTGCAGCAGGTATGAATTGTTTCTCATTTTTAGACCAAACCCTGGAAAAGGTGAATACAGTGTTTGTTGTCACTTTTGCCTCACATCCTATGCTTTAGGCAGTGGATACAGCTTTGGACATTTCCCCTTTTCGCACTGAAGTCTGTGCATCTCCTTTGGTCTGCTTTTGTTGACTACTAATGCATCCAGTCTAGCTACCATCTTTTGTCATATTTTTGTGCTTTTTGGGGTATGTGAGGAGTCTGTTGTGGGGACATACTAAAGCTAGATGTAGGATATGCTAATTTATACTTGTGGCTTAGAAACCTTTGCTTGGGATCTGCTCCAGTCTGAAACTGGCTACATCTTAAGGTCTAGCTTGAGCATTTGGAAAGTTTTATCCTGTAGCATTGCCTTGCCTGCTCTCTGTGCTTTCTTTTTTCCCCAGTGCAAAGTCTAGGTTGATGAGTAGGTGTAGTTGGACACTCTCCTAGATAGTTGAATGCCTTAAGGTATGTGAGTTTGCTTTGATTTGCACACTAACTTTGAAGATGCATGTACCTAAAATGATGTTTTTATTTAAAAAGGTGGGTTTTTTTCACCTACTCTGCTGTCATAGTGCAGGAGCACACTGAGGATAGAAACCACCTGGTTTGCAGAGGTAAAATCCTTCACAAAATTACCTAGTGCTGGAAAATGGGAGATTTTTAGATGAATAGGAGCACTTGAAGTCATTACAGATATCTGTAACAGCAGAAAAAGAAGCAATAAGAGTTTGCTCAAACTCACACAACTGTACAAAGAACAACACGCTGTATTTGCAAGTCTAAACCATTCCTTTATCTTTAACCCTGTAAAATAGAGTGATTGGGGAAACAAACAACTTTCCCATCTCTGCACTCACTGAGCCTTTCCTTGATGTTTCCCAGTACAAAAACCATATTCTCTTGCAGACACAGGTGCCTTTTGCAGACGATGAGGGCAATGTCCTGTGCTTGTATTTACTTTAAACATCTGTGCACTTGTTCGTGTGAGAAGAGTGAACCCTCTGAATGAGAATGGTTGGAAAATGGGCATATACATTTCTGAGGACTGTAAAACGTATATGATTCTTCTTGCACTATTTTCTTCTGTTCTGTAGCTTGGTTTTGTTCATTGCTTAGTCTCTGATTGACCAAAATATATGGAAGTGTTTCCTTTTATGACAAGGTCATCCAACTAGTTGGCCAAGGGATGACAGTAGATGTGGTGGGTTTGGATTTTAGCAGTGCTTCTAATGCTGTCTCTCACAGCATTCTTCTGAGTAAACTCTCCAGCACACAGCTAGAAAAGTCCATAGTATGTTGGGTGAGTGATTGGCTGAGAGGTCAGGTTCAAAGAGTTATAGCAAATGGGGTTACATCACACTGGTAGCCAGTTGCCAGTGGGGTTCCACAGGGCTTACTTTTAGGGCCAGTATTCTTTAATGTTTTTATGAATGATGTGGATGCAGCACTCAGCTTACTTTGCTGATGTTTGCTGATGATGCTGAACTAGGAGGAGCTAGGGACTCAACAATCACCAAGTGCATGAAACCTAACAAGAGCGAGTGGCAGATTCTCTGTCTCGGGTGGGCTATTCCCAGTTATGCATACAAATCAGGTGGAAAGAAGTCTGGAAGTTTGGGTTGATGGCAAGTTGAATATGAGTCAGATGGTGTGCCCTGACAAGCCAAAAGTGCCAGCCATGTGCTGGGGTGCATCAAGCACAACGTGGCTAGCTGGTCGAAGGAGATCATAGCCCCACTCTGCGTGCACTGGTGCAGCCCAGTCTCAAGTGCTGTGTGCAGTTCTGGGTGCTTCAGTATAAGAACATCAAGCTATTAGAGCGTGTCTAGAGGAAGGCATCCAAGATGGTGAAAGGCTTTGAGGGCAAGACATAAAAGTAGTTAAGGTCACTTGGCTTGTTCTGCTTGAACAAAGTTGAGGGATGACTTTGAGGAAGCTGTAACCTGTAACAAGGGAGGCAACAGAGGGGGAGGTGCTGATCTCTCTCTGGTGACTAGGGGTAGGACATGAGGAAGTGGAAGAAGCTGTGTCACAGGAAGTTGAGAATGGACATTAGGAAAAGTTTCAGCACCAAGAGACTGAGTAATCTCTGGAACAGGCTCTTCAGGGAAGTGGTCTAGGCACCAAGCCTGTCAGTTCAAGGAGTATCTGGATGATGCTTTTAGTCATATGATTTAGGTAGTCCTCCAAGGAGTATCGAGTTGGACTCCATCATCCATATGAGCCCCTTCCAGCTTGAGATACTGTACAATTCCTTTGCAGCCTTCATGTGATAAGACCCCAGAATTTCTTGTCAGTGGTCTCTAGGCATATGTTTCTGCACTTTGTATTACTAAAAGCCACCTTACTTCAATCCTGGATTTCACAGGCCATCTCTCTACTGCATCCACCAGTCCACCTTGTCTGTGCGTGATACATCCTGTCATAGGCACAAATCTACTCCTGCCAGCAAGAACACTAATAGGTAAAATATTCCTGAGGAATATGGCCAGTAACTTCTGCCCATAATTGCTACTCCCTGTTTTATTATGGTCCATCATATGCTTCCCTTAACTCCTTATCCATACACAGTTCTTCCTTATGACTTGGCTTGGAGATATATTGACTGCCTATTAAATATAGTATTTCACTTCACTCCAAGTTCATTGTGTTATCCTTGTTGAAGGAGGTTGTTTTCTGTGACATTGGTCTGTTTTTTTTTAACATTTGGAGCTGGATGATCCTTGAGGTCCCTTCCAACCTAAACCATTCTATGATTCCCCTTCTCGTTTACTTCGATTGCTTGATGCCATTCTTCCTTTACCAAGTTAGTAACAGAAATTCCTTCTCAAAGGTCACTGAAAAGAGGCTGCACAGTGTATAAAACTATTTTAATTTGCACAACTGTTTCATTTGTAAATAATTCTGTCTTATGAATGATATACACTTTTATATATGAATATTGCATAACAATGTCATATTACAGCCACACCTCTGGTTTAAGATGCCTCTCGTTAAGGCTTCCTTCCAGGCATCAAGAACACTGCCAAGGAGACCTTCAATTAGAGTAGATTCTATGTAGGAATAGAATAGAATCAACCAGGTTGAGAAGTGACCTCCAAGATCGTCCAGTCCAACCTAGCACCCAGCCCTATCCAGTCAACTAAACCATGGCACTAAGTGCCTCATCCAGTCTTTTCTTGAACATCACCTCCCTGGGCAGCATGTTGCATTGTAAAACCAAAATAGCTGTGTTGTTGTAGATGTATAGCTGAGTGGAATTATGGAATTATTTCCATCAGTATTCTTGTCAGCCTCTTGTGGCTCCAGGAAAAGATTCAAGTGTTCGTGCAGCTGATGTTTCTCATTCTTCAGTGACTACAGACCTGTGTTACATTTTGCATCACAATGCAGAACCTGTTTCTGCATTGGAGACCAAACTGCTCCTTATCTCAAAGTAAACATTTCATTCAACATAGGACACACACAAACAAATAGAGAATTTCTTGTCTTGCTTATCTTTTGACTCTTTACCAGGCAGAAGGATGTTTGAGTTTGTGATCAGTATATTTTCTGTATCTGAGAGCAATTACTGCAGCACCAATGCTGAGTGCCATTTCAGACTTTTCTAAATGCTCCCAGCATATGTAGTTGTTCCTTTTATGTAGAAGACAGTAGGCCAGTAGATATATTTACTTTGAGATAAGGATACCTTCCCAGTTGATGAAGAAAGAAGTAAAGTATGTTTCAGAATTCATTGCAGGACTTCACAAGTGGTTCCTGGAGAACAAAAATGATGGCCAAGACAGCTAAAATTACTCAACAGTTTTCTGTTCATGATGATCTGTGACTTTTTTGTCTTTTCTGTAGTAAATGGAGTACTAATTTCTAAACAGAAGTGATATGCCTCAGTGGTACTGAAGTAATTATATAAATCTGGTCATGGTGCTTTGTAGTTTTGATTTGGTGCTCTGGTTTGGGTTGTATTTTCTTACCTTTTATTATACTAGACAATGGTGGAAGAGTTTTGCTTCCAAGATACTGATGGGGTGTTTATTTTTTACTTGCATTGTGCTGCAAGATGAAAATCACCTTTTTTTTTTTTTAATACATATTTTTATTCAGTAAAACTACCTGCATAGCTTGTCAAGAGTAAGGCTTGCATATATATGTTTAATTAAGCAAATAAAATAATTGCAGTTAGTTAATGTGATGGTTTGGGTGTTACCTGCCCCCCCACTCTTGTGAAAATCACCCAGACTAGACTCTGCCAAGCTGGGAATCAGAATGAAGCTTTATATTTACAGCTTAGCACAGTACACAAGCAGGCATTTATAATATATATGGCTAGATACAGAAATAGACAAGTTAAAAAGGTAATACAGAAACACAACAGCCCTCCCAGAAAACAGAGTCCCCATGAGGGGCTCCCAACCGCCCTTCCACCTCTTTTCCACCCTTCTACCTTATCCCAGACTTTGCCTTATGTTCAAGGTGGGTTTGGAGATTTGGCCAGGGGCGTTAGGAAGCAGAGGGATTAGTTACACAGACGGCAGGTTAGAGAGAGAAGGGAGGCAACCAAAGCCAGAGAGCAACTCTGTTGTCTGTGTTTGTGTTCTTGTTTTTATACATCTCAGCAAGCCTGTGAGTGAAGCAGACATCAGCATTGTTTCCTTTTTCACAGCCTATCATCTAACTCCTCTCACTAAAATATCCCAGCTAGTCTCAAACTAGCACAGTCAATTAGAATAGAATCATTTAGGCTGGAAAAGACCCTTAAGATCAAAGTCCAGGCACAACACTTCCGAGTCTACCAGTAAATCATGTCCTTAAGCCCCATGATTATGCATCTTTTAAATGCCTTCAGAGGTGGTGACTCAACCACTTCCCTGGGCAGCCTGTTGAGCTGGTCTGTTTTGGTACCTGTGCATCACATGTTAAGTATTATTTTCGACAAATGTGATTGAGAGACTGAAAACAAACACACCACACCCCTTTATTTCTTTGTTTAATTAAACAAAACAAAGCACAACAACAACTAAAAAATAGAACACAAAACAAATAAACAACTTATACCTTTAAAGAATTGTATGGATATATATAATATAATTTTATGTATATGTAATATGTATATTATAATACATAGATAGTAGCTGAAGATGAGCCAGCGGTGTGCCCAGATGGCCAAGAGAGCCAATGGCATCCTGGCCTGCATCAGGAACAGTGTGGCCAGCAGGGACAAGGGAGGTTCTTCTTCCCTCTTAATCAACACTACTCAGGCCACACCTTGAGTACTGTGTCCTGTTCTGGGGCCCCTCAATTCAAGAGAGATGTTGAGGTGCTGGAATGTGTCCAGAGAAGGGCAACAAAGCTGGTGAGGGGCCTGGAACACAAACCCTATGAGGAGAGGCTGAGGGAGCTGGGGTTGTTTAGCCTGGAGAAGAGGAGGCTCAGGGCAGACCTCATTGCTGTCTACAACTACCTGAAGGGAGGCTGTAGCCAGGTGGGGGTTGGTCTTTTCTGCCGGGCAACCAGCAATAGAACAAGGGGACACAGTCTCAGGTTGTGCCGGGGGAGGTCTAGGCTTGATTTTAGAAGAAAGTTCTTCCCAGAGAGAGTGATTGGCATTGGAATGGGCTGCCCAGGGAGGTGGTGGAGTCACCGTCCCTGGGGGTGTTCAAGAAAAGCCTGGCTGAGGCACTTAGTGCCATGGTCTGGTTGATTGGACAGGGCTGGGTGCTAGGTTGGACTGGATGATCTCAGAGGTCTCTTCCAACCTGGTTGATTCTATGATTCTATGATAGTTTAAAAGACTTTCCCTGGACAATAGAAGTGAGTGGAAGGATAATGTTATAATATTCCTGTGTATCACAGAAAGAAGATATGTTGAATTTTTTTTTTTGGTCTGTTTACATGTTCTGCTGCTTGCCCAACATCTGCCTCCAGGCCACTGGTTTGACTTGCTTCAGAGTTACACTTGCAAACCAGGGGCAGGTTCACAGACTGCGTCTTGTCCGTTGTCCCCACAGTGAGCAGGGACACTTCCAACTAGATCAGGCAGTCCAGGGCCACATCAAGTCTGATCTTGAATGTCTTCAGGGAATGGGCCTCAACAACATCTCTGAGCAACCTGTTCCAGTATTTTAACACTCTCGTTGTCCAGAACTTCCTCCTTCTGTCCAGCCTAAATCTGCCTTGCTCCAGTTTAAAACCGTTGCACCTATCCTATCGCTGTAAGCCCTTATAAACAGTCCTTCCCTAGCCTTCATGTAGGTCCCCTTCAGATACTGAAATGTAGTCATATAGTTTCTCCAAAGCTTTGTTTTCTCCAGGCTGAACAGCCCTAGTCCAACTGGCTATTGGAATGGGCTGCCCAGGGAGGTGGTGGAGTCGCCGTCCCTGGAGCTGTTCAAGGCAGGATTGGACGTGGCACTTGGTGCCATGGTCTAGCCTTGAGCTCTGTGGTAACGGGTTGGACTTTGTGATCTATGAGGTCTCTTCCAACCTTGGTAATACTGCGATACTGTGATACAGTTCTCCCTTGTTGTTACGTGAATACTCTCTTCTCCTTTTGTGTACCCTTAGTAACCTTAGCAAATGTCAGAAAGGGCCTCTCCTTCCACGGCTACCTTGTGGCATACTTACAAATAAGAAAGCGTCAACGTGTGTGTTATCTTCTGTGGGTATAGAGGAACCTTATTATCCACTACCCCTTCCAAACCTCACAGGTTTTTTATGACCCTGCTTCTGAGCTTGGCCATTACACCACACCATTTGTATCCTTCCTGGTTGAGTATTTAAAGTATTGTTTGTGTTCAAGTCTGGCAGATCCTCCAGTGCAGCTGGTTTTAATCTTCCTCTCTCTCCTTCCTCTAGTGGGCCACTAACACTTTACAAGCAGAGCATGGCTTTGTGTAGAAAATCCTTGTGTGTATACATGGATGCTGTAAATGTGTGTGAATTACCTTTCCTTGGCCCTTAAAAGCAGCCTGTAAGTTTCCCAGGGAATCACAGGCTGGAAAAAAAACCCAAAAGAAAACAGTCTTTTGGAGTTTCCTTAATGCATCATTGGTGCCACATTGGTCAGAGGTTTGTGTTTCAGTAGCTGGTTCGTGCTTGGGTAGGTGGCTGGTTTCTGGAGGAAAAAGAATGCAGTGCCCTGCCATACCTCAAGTACTGTGTTCCATTTCGGGGCACCTCATTACAAGAGGGATGTGGAGGTGCTGGAGTGAGTACAGAGGAGGGCAGTGAAGCTGGGGAAGGGCATGGAGAATAAGTCCTATGAGGAGTGACTTGAGTGAGCTGGGGCTGATTAGTTTGAGGAAGAGAAGGCTGAGGGGAGGCCTCATCGCTGCCTACAGCTACGTGNGGAGAGGCTGGTGTTGGGCTCTTCTCACAGGTAATTAGTGATAGAACAAGAGGGAATGGCCTCAGGCTGTGACTGGGTAGGTTTAGACTGGACATTAGGAAACACTTTTTCACAGAAAGAGTGATCAGGCATTGGAATGGGCTGCCCAGGGAGGTGGTTGAGTCACCAACCCTGGATGTGTTTAAAAGTCATTTGGACATGCTGCCTGGGGATACGGTTTAGGGTGAACCTTGTAGAGTAGTGTTGTTGGGCTTGGTGATTCTGAGGGTCTTTTCCAACCAGAACGTTTCTGTGACTCTGTTGTGACAGCGTTCCCGGATTTATACCTGGATCTTCTGTTTGGCTCATTTAGCAGAGCAGTTTTTGTTCCCTGAACATCTGTACTTCGGTTTGATTTTTAGCAAGGTCTGAGGAGCATCACGTTGCAGTGACACCTCTGCATGGTGCTCCACAACTCGGGCACCCCAGCTCATATAGGTGAGCCATTATGCTACTGCCTGTGGAGCTGCAGGCCAGAGCTGCCTCCCACTATTTGATTGGGACGCCCAGCTGCCATCTTGTCTGGCCAGCCACAAAACAAGGCCTAAGAAGTACTGCTAGGTGCTTGAGAGGCTGCGGATCTCGCCTGGGTAGAGTGCGTCTTGCCAGCAGCCCCATGCTGTGACACCACTGCTGCTGGACACATAAGATGGCATAAGATGGCCTCCAAAGCCCAAGCTTCTGGTAGCAGGAGGCTGCTGTTGCTGAATGATGGGGGTTTATTTGACAGCTTCTCCTCAAGCCAAGACAGCCAATGGCATCCTGGCCTGTATCAGGAACAGTGTGGCCAGTAGGACAAGGGATTCTTCCCCTGTACTCAACACTGGTCAGGCCACACCTTGAGTACTGTGTCCAGTTCTGGGCCCCTCAATTCAAGAGAGATGTTGAGGTGCTGGAAAGTGTCCAGAGAAGGGTGACAAAGCTGGGGGTTGGTCTCTTCTGCCAGGCAACCAGCAATAGAACAAGGAGATGCAGTCTCAAGTTGTGCTGGGGGAGGTCTAGGCTGGATGTTAGGAGGAAGTTCTTGCCAGAGAGAGTGATTGGCATTAGAATGGGCTGCCCAGGGAGGTAGTGGAGTTACTGTCCCTGGAGGTGATCAAGAAAAGACTGGATGAGGCACTTAGTGCCATGGTGTAGATGACTGGATAGGGATGGGTGATAGGTTGGACTGGATGATCTTGGAGGTCTTTTCCAACCTGATTGATTCTATGATTCTGTGATTCTAAGATCAGTCACACTCCTGAGGGACAAGAGGACAGTACTGTGCCATATCCTGGGCACCTCTCCCTTCCTTACAGAGCATCGTTGTGCAGCCATTCCCCTGTTTTCCTTGTGGAAAGGCACATCATGATCTTGCACAAGACCCCGTCTTTTCTCTCCCCGCTCTGTCTCTCACTGTCTTTTCAGTGCAGAAAAACACATTCCCATGCTTAGGTACTCTCAGTGTTTGCCATGTTTTGCAGGCTGGGATGCTCTTCCCAGTCCAAAACGGCGAACTGACCGCTCTGGGCATTGGCATGTAAATCAGTGTGCTGACCTTGCGGGGAACCCGTCCAAGCTGCAGGCTGTGTCCTGAGTTTCAGGATGTCAGCAGATTGAAACCCAGGGCTATGCTCTGCATGTCAATGATGGAAAGCACTTCAAATTCATGGTAGCATCCAAGAGAGTGCCAGGAGCAGGGCTGGCATAGCAGAGCTGCCCTATCAAAAGTTGTTTTCTACTTTTTTCTGGAACAGCAGTCTGGCATTTAAAGGTAATGCTTTGGGTTTGGTGGTGGGCTTTTTTTTTTCCCTTTCATGTAGCTGGAACAGTTTAAACATTTATGCTAAAGGCGCAGAGCTGAGAAATTTCTATGTATGTGACATGAATTAGCTTCCATGTGCTTGAAATAGCCACATAGGGATTTTGAGAAGCCATCTAGCCTACTACCTTTCCCTACGGCATGATTAACTGTAGCATCCATGATAGTTTGGACAAGTACCTATTTTTCAAGAGTTCCAGTTTTCATGGCTTCAGCAGTGTTGAATTTTCAGTAAACACTTCTTATCCTGGTTGCTTCTTATGAATAAAATGCTTGAGGTATTGCTGTGTTCTTCTGAAATGTCAGTCTGTTGCTCGGTAGCACTCGAAAAGGCATTAGAGGGAAAGGAGTGTGAACAAAACAGGAGAGAAGATTTATGTGTCTGTATAAATACATGGTTTATCCATTCTCAGTTATTTCAGTTCTCTATCTCAAAAACCTACAGGAGAACCAGGAAAGCTAGAGGAAGAGGTGGCAAAGGAGCACTTTCTGTTCTGTTAAGTAGATGGGGATTCATCAGCCTACAAGGCAGCAAGAGCTCAAAAAGTAGTGGGTGGCACTGAGGAGATGCTGACACCACAGACAGAGGAAGAACCATCAGATGAAGCAAGCAGGCAGCAGGGGGAAAAGCCCACAGCAGTTTTAGTTTTGCATGAAGTCAAGGTGTGGGACTGTCTGTGATGGGCTGCTGCCATTGCTGGCCCTTCACAAAAGCTGTTGAGTGAGTTCACAGAAGGCAAAGGCTTTTATGCACCATGACACTTGTTGGTGGTGCCCCTGGCTTAGGAAGTCTGGAGCGAAGTCTGAAAGTGCGTTGCTGTTGCCTTGCCCTGTTCTTGTACTCTTGAGAAGGCATCTCCCATTGACCACTCTCAGATAGGAGTGGGCTCCCAAACCTTTCTGTGGTGACCTACGGTTCTCCTTATGCTCTGTATATTCTTGTGATTAGAAAGCTGATCCTATCCATGTGACTTATTCCACGCATAACTTTTGGCCAGCTTTGTGTTCATACACGTGGAGGACACGTGTTGTCTCTTCTGTGTCACCCTTACCTGTGTTTGTGAGTGATTTTGCTCCATCTTGTCAGCTCCGGTTTAAACTGCTGCTTGTTCAGTGGGTGCCCCAGATAAACAGTCCTGGACTCAGTGTTCTCTCGTGAGTTTTTTCCAACCACTTCTGTAGTCTGCGGGTTTCTGAACCTTGGTAACAAGACCTCGATAAAATGTTCTGTCTGAGGCTCACACAATGTTGCTTAGTATTAGGATGAAACAGTCAATAATATTGGTACAATATTCTCCTGGGGGGATAACTCTCACACCCCTCTCAATTTGTCCACACCCACTGACTTCTCATTTTACTTGTCCTCTTTTTCTTGTCCTTCTAATGTGCTGGAAATGCCCTCCTGTCTCTGCATTTAGCCTGTTAATCGGTGTGTCCAGTATGTTTCTGCACTGCATCCCCTCACATCTTTTTACATGTGATGGTTTTATCTTATTGTCACTTGGAGGCCTCTGTAGCTACTCCTAATGGTCACTCTGGGAATGAAAACTCTTTCTGGTAGTAGTGAAAATTAATCTAACAAAGTTTTTATAGGCAGTAGAGCTGAGAGCGATTTGAGATGGTCTCAGACAAAAATCAAGTGTTTGCTGTGGTGCTGAATGGGTGCAAGGCATGTGAGCAGTGCTGCGACTGATGCCTGTCCAAAAGCATCCTTGCTCTGCCTCCTGCTGATAAATGCTTCCAAGATCTTCCAGCATAAGCACAAGCATATTTGTTGCTTTGGAGCTTAAACTATCCAAAATTGAAATGAGAAGTATCTACAAAGAAGGTTAAGTGGCGTTTCAGGTAGCGCCCTGTAGCATCCAGCATGGCACTGGTTACTCTTAATACTCTTGTTTGTTTTCACAAACCAGCACCTCGCAGTTTCTGAGCGGACAACTGCTGTGAGGAGACCCTAACCTCTTGATTTCAAAGGAGCCATCGTTTCACTGGTGCCTCTGTGGTTAATATAAGAAAGGTGTCTTGCCATAAACTTTTTCCGAGGTATTCAGCAAGGTTGGAAAAGGGTCGGCCCGGGCAGGAAGCCCTTGTCTGTGCTATAAAGAAAATAGCAAGCAACAAAATGAAAGCATCAAAGGACCAACAGGATGCGGTCCCAGGAGTCCTCTCTGGCATGTTAGTCCCTCTTGAAAGTTAGCATTGAGTGAAGAGTGACCTTAAAACTCACTTCATTCAAACAGACTGGGCTCAAGTTTAAAGTTCAAGGCATTTTGTTTTTTCACCTGTTTCCTACAGTTTTTAAGAAACTTCTGAAGAATTAATGTGTAACTATATCTGGTCACCGAGCCAGCACAGAGAATTTTTCTCAAGGGAAAAGGGTCTTACTGTATGGAGAGAGAGAGAGAGAGAGAGAAATGGATACTTTCTGAGTCGCAAGGAAAAACTTAAGCAACGTGAAAATCTTCAGCAACATAAAAACCTCAAACCCCTGCTACCACGGTCAGGAGCAGCCCTGGAGCTGGCATATGTGCCAGTTCTCGTTTTATTGTCAGAAGAAGGTGGTAGCATCTCCTGGTTGTCCGAATTGCAGAGAAAGGAGGATGATTTCTGTTGAAGGCGCTGCTGCATGGGAAGGTCGGTCTTGGTTTGGGCACAACCTCAGAGCAAAGAGGCTAATTGCAGCAGTTCATTTTTCATCTGCATGTTGGCTGCAGCAGTGACTGGCCCTGTTGCCACCCATCCCTCTCTCACAGTGTTGGAGCTGTTGGGTCCCAAGAGGGGAATTTAAAGCCTTGATCCAAAAGACCATCAGTAGGCAAGGGCAAACATGGATATGGCAATGCAGCCCCAGCACTGCTAATGCCAAGCAGCAGCCCAGGCCGCTGGCCAGCACTGGTTATGAGATGATCCTGCTTTCACCCAACACCATCTTCTATCTGCACCTTCCTGAAACAGTTGCTTACAGTTACTTTGTTTTCTGTCCTTTGCATCCCACATAATGAAGCAACTAGACTTCAACAAGACCAAGTGCAAGGTCCTGCATCTGGGTTGAGGCAATCCCAAGCACAAATCCAGGCTGGTCAGTGACTGGCTGGTGAGCAGCCCTGAGGAGAGGGACTTGGGGGTGCTGGTGGATGAGAAGCTCAACAGGAGCCAGCAGTGTGCACTTGCAGCCCAGAGGGCCAACCAGAGCCTGGGCTGTATCAAGAGAAGTGTGGCCAGCAGGATGAGGGAGGTGATTCTCCCCCTCTGCTCTGCTGAGACCTCACCTGGAGTACTGCATGCAGTTCTGGAGCCCCCATTACAAGAAGGATATGGACATGCTGGAGTGTGTCCAGAGAAGGGCCATGAGGATGATCAGAGGGCTGGAGCAGCTCTGCTATGAGGACAGACTGAAGGAGTTGAGGCTGTTCAGTCTGGAGAAGAGGAGGCTCCCAGGTGACCTTATTGTGGCCTTTCAGTATCTGAAGGGGGCCTACAAAAAAGCTGGGGAGGGACTTTTTAGGCTACCAGGGAGTGACAGGACTAGGGGGAATGGAGCAAAGCTGGAGATGGGGAGATTCAGACTGGATGTAAGGGGGAAGTTGTTCAGCATCAGAGTGGTGAGAGCCTGGAATGGCTTGCCCAGGGAGGCGGTTGAAGCCCTGTCCCTTTAGGTGTTTAAGGCCAGGCTGGATGAGGCTGTGGCCAGCCTGGTCTAGGGTAGGGTGTCCCTGCCCATGGCAGGGGGGTTGGAACTAGATGATCCTTGTGGTCTCAGCAGCTCGCCTTTCATAGCAAAAAGAAGTAGCTTGAAGAGATACCATACAGCTTTCACTCAGATTTCCCCATGCCATTAAATTTTAACGATTCTGGCGTGAATATTTCATGAAAATACTTTCTGAATTGATTTGTTTTGTCCTGGCAGCAAATACTCAGTATAGAGCCTGGGAGTGTTTCTTTTCTTTGGGTTTTGGTGGGTTTTCTTTCCCTCTGAGGTGGTTTAGTATAGATAAGAAGTGTCAAACTGGGTTAAACGAGAAAAGGCAACTTCCTGTTGGTAAGCCAGTGAAGGAAGGGATGCTGTCCGTAACTCTCGGCTGCTCGGTGGGAAGTCTGTGAAATGACCCTCAAATGAAATTCTGCTCTTTACTCTGCTGCCACAAGGTGGCTAAAAATGTTTTGAGAGCTCATGTGCTGGAAACGGTGCAGCGCTGCTGCGCATGGGGCCCGGGACTGCTGCACAGCGAACTCTATACATCACCTCACTCACATGGCACGGCGTGCAGAAAATGCTTCTACCTCGTTTATTTCAGTCACTCCTCACCTGGCTCCGTCTGGACTTGGGGGTTGCTTTGATTTTTTTTTTTTTGTGTGTTTTTTTTTTTTTTTTTTGTTATTTGGGGTTTTTTTGTTTGGTTGGTTAGTTTGTGTTGGGTTTTTTTTCAGTAGAAGTAGAAATAATTGCACCGAGCTCTTTCCACATAAAGCAACAGGGCTGCTGTGGCCTGCAGCAGTGTGATGGGGGATGCCGACTTAGAAACACCCAGCCTAGGTTAGCAAATCCGTTTGGTTGTTGCTGAACGTTGCGAGCCTTGCGCTAGGATGCCGAGTGTGTTTATTTAAAGGAGGAATGTTTCTGAGTAGCCAGCTGCCAGGCCATCAGAAATCTGTGCTTCATTTTCACCTCTTTCAGGAGGGGTAACACTTCCCTGCAGACTTTTGGGAAGTCTTCTCTCCAGCTGTACAGCAGGGACAGAGCTTTTGTTTAGTGGAAATTAAGCCTCTCTTTTTCCTGCAGACGCACCACTCGCTAGTGAGCTTTTTATGAGCATTTTAGGTTCCCCCTTTTTATTTTTTAACTCTGACAAGTAACCTCTTGGTTGTGAACAATTTAATTCACAATTCATTTTTTCTGATTCAAAGTGAACGCGAGTGCCCTAATCCCCTAATGGGAATTAATTGCATGTTTCAGTGCTTAACTCTGATCCTTTCTCAGGCCCCACTGGGAAAAGCTTCTTCCTGAAGGAGCTGTGTTTGTTATTCAAAACACAATCTGAAAGGTAATGACTTTTTTTTTTTTTCTTATAAAACAGGAGTCAGACTGACTGAATATTAATGCCCTTTTTATTGTGGGGGAATGCACAGCATCCAAAAAAAAAAACAAAGACCACCTCGTTTGTGTCATGAAGGATAAATGATGCTGAAGTATATCTGATAAAATACAGGGGGGAGGGAGGGAGGAGAGAGAAAAATCAGTGCAATCTTTTTTCATTAAGCAAAAGCTGTTTGCCAGTAAATAAAGGCAGATGATAGTTTTACTTGGAAAACTGTGTTCTGTTACAGAGAAAAGCTGTTTATTTACTTCACAACTGTTTTGCTACTATTTTAAATAACACTTTTCTTGGCCAGCAGTATACCCTTTTGGGTAACCTACCTGTTCTAACAGTGTACTCTAAGAGTAGTAAAAGAACCTACCTGTTCTAACCGTGTACTCTAAGTAAGAGTAGTAAAAGAACCTACCTGTTCTAACCGTGTACTCTAAGTAAGAGTAGTAAAAGAACCTACCTGTTCTAACCGTGTACTCTAAGTAAGAGTAGTAAAAGAAGTAAGAGTAAATAGCACAGATGTAAGTTTCTACTTCCAGTCTGCTTTTAAAGCTTTTGTCAAACTTGAACTATGCTGTTTAATGACTCTCTTTCCAAAAGGAGCTGCATGTGCTCCTTTGATGCTGTGCTTGGCCCAGCCATGAGGTGGGCTCTGCCCAGTTGGTGACTGAAGGCAAAATATGGGAAACCATCGAACAGTGGAAGAACTGCTTCTGCCCTATGGAAATGATGGGGGATCAATGGGGCACAGCATGAAAAATAAGGGAACTATGAAGGTACTGTTTTCCCCCCACCCCACCCTGCCTTTCAGTAAAGCCTGACTTTTATCCCATTTGAACCAATTTTGAGTGTTTTGTGCTCACAGATAAAACAAGCATTGAAAAATATGGTTCAGCTTCTGTTTTCAAGAGAGGGCTAGTACTTGTGCAGATTGGCTACTTCAGATGGCTTAGCCTTTTTTGGAGTATCTGGGGAAGAGTGCAGTGTTACATGGCTTTCCTGACAGCTGCCCTAGCTTCCCGTTTTGTTAAGGCTTAAATACTACATCTCTTGTCCCACCCAACCCCATGGTAAATAAATGGGAACAACACTTCAGATAGGAAGAGTGAAGGTGCTTGTGAGGGCTGCAGTGCCTGCCCTTGTCAGCCAGCTCTCTAAATGGGGTTTGTCACTTAAAAATCTTCAGTAGCAGTAGTGGTCGCTGCAGGGCACCCAGCTTCTCTCCATGGAGCCACAGCTTGCTCTTCAGCACTTTCAGTCAGCCAGTAAGCAGGACCTCAGTGCTGAGGTTACCAAATATCCTTCGGCATGGTTGTGAAATGAGTCAGCACCAGGTCAAACTTACCCTGCTGCAGTGCCAGCCTGCCTCATTTTGCTTGTAAGATGTGTCATGAAAGCCTTTTCATCCCTGTTTGTGACAGGCTGGCTCTCTGTCTCGGGGATGTCCCACTTTGTACGTACTTAGCTTGCTGCAGCTGCAAGCATCGTGCTGCTTGCTTTTCGTTTCCATTTTGTTTTGGTTTTTAATAGCATCAAATGCACAAGATGACCAGAAGTTTAAATGTGTTAATTTGCTTTCTGATAATTAAGGCCCCTCTGCTTTATTTTATTGTGAAACAAGAAGGCTCTCAAACTTCCAAACTGCAACCAAGCTCTTCTGTCACTTAGTAAAATGTTGTTTCGTCAAATACTGAGTGGAGCCGAAGTGAAAGACAGCCTCAGCAGAAGAGGGAGGCCACACTGGGAGGTGGCAATGCTGGGTGTCCCAGGTAGTGTGTGACCAAGGCCGTTAGTTCAGGCTTTAAAAAACAACACCCTGTCCCAACAAGGGAAAACAAACTGTGGCTTCACTCCTGCAAGTTTTAAGAACTGGGCTTGACCTGGCCTACTTAAATGCAGTGGAGCAGCTTAGAAAGATGTCTGAGTGGCTGAGTTGAACCATGATATTTTTATCCCCCCCAATAAAAGATGTACTCAGCAGAGCATGTTTCTGTCACAGGATTGGCTTCCTGGGTTGGTTTGGGGATGTCACTGAGCATGACATCACACTTACTGCAGCATAGCTGCTGTAATGGTGAGAAGGAAAAACACTAAGGTGTGGAGCTTCTCCTCAGGTGTAGGGATGCATTGGCTGATGTTGGGGATTCCTTGAAGAAACCAAGGAGTGTAGTTTGATTACAGCAAAGAACTGCATGAGTGATTTTTCCCTTGCTTTCTGTTATTTTTCACTATTAACCATTTTTGGCTGAAAAGTTTAAAGAGCTATTTAATAATTACTTGAGTATGATTTTAGAATAGAATCAA